>CM070573.1:0-2500 GCA_036346355.1 Rhipidocladum racemiflorum | reverse complement strand
GGTTTAGGGTTTAGGAGTTTAGGGTTTTAGGGTTTAGGGTTTAGGGTTTAGGGTTTAGGAGTTTAGGGTTTAGGGTTTAGGGTTTAGGGTTTAGGAGTTTAGGAGTTTAGGAGTTTAGGGTTTAGGGTTTAGGGTTTAGGGTTTAGGAGTTTAGGGTTTAGGGTTTAGGGTTTAGGGTTTAGGGTTTAGGAGTTTAGGAGTTTAGGGTTTAGGAGTTTAGGAGTTTAGGGTTTAGGGTTTAGGAGTTTAGGAGTTTAGGGTTTAGGGTTTAGGGTTTAGGGTTTAGGAGTTTAGGGTTTAGGGTTTAGGGTTTAGGGTTTAGGGTTTAGGGTTTAGGGTTTAGGAGTTTAGGGTTTAGGGTTTAGGAGGTTTAGGGTTTAGGGTTTAGGAGTTTTAGGGTTTAGGGTTTAGGAGTTTTAGGGTTTAGGGTTTTAGGGTTTAGGGTTTAGGGTTTTAGGGTTTAGGAGTTTAGGAGTTTGTAGGAGTTTAGGAGTTTAGGGTTTAGGAGTTTAGGAGTTTAGGGTTTAGGAGTTTAGAGGTTTAGGAGTTTAGGAGTTTAGGAGTTTAGGAGTTTAGGGTTTAGGAGTTTAGGAGTTTAGGAGTTTAGGAGTTTTTAGGAGTTTAGGAGTTTAGGGTTTAGGAGTTTAGGGTTTAGGGTTTAGGGTTTGAGGAGTTTAGGGTTTAGGAGTTTTAGGAGTTTAGGGTTTAGGGAGTTTGGGGATTTAGGGTTTAAGTTAGGGTTTAGGAGTTTTAGGGTTTAAGGGAGTTTTAGGAGTTTAGGAGTTTAGGGTTTAGGAGTTTAGGAGTTTAGGAGTTTAGGAGTTTAGGGTTTAGGGTTTAGGGTTTAGGAGTTTAGGAGTTTAGGGTTTAGGAGTTTAGGGTTTAGGGTTTAGGAGTTTGAGTTTAAGGTTTGGGTTTAGGAGTTTAGGGTTTAGGGTTTAGGAGTTTGGGGTTTTAGGAGTTTAGGAGTTTAGGGTTTTGGGTTTAGGGTTTTAGGGTTTGAGGAGTTTGGGGTTTTAGGAGTTTAGGAGTTTTTAGGGGTTTAGGGTTTAGGGTTTAGGGTTTGGGGTTTAGGGTTTAGGGTTTGGGTTTGAGTTTAGGAGTTTAGGGTTTAGGGTTTAGGAGTTTAGGGTTTAGGGTTTAGGGTTTAAGGGTTTAGGGTTTAGGGTTTAGGGTTTTTAGGAGTTAGGAGTTTTAGAGTTTAGGAGTTTTAGGGTTTTTAGGAGTTTTAGGGTTTTAGGGTTTAGGGTTTAGGTTTAGGAGTTTAGGAGTTTTAGGAGTTTAGGAGTTTAGGAGTTTAGGGTTTAGGGTTTAGGGTTTAGGGTTTAGGGATTAGGTGTTAGGGTTTAGGGTTTAGGGTTTTGGTTTAGGGCTTAGGGTTTTGGGTTTAGGGTTTTTTGGTTTTTGGTTTATGGTTTAGGGTTTAGGGTTTTAGGGTTTAGGGTTTAGGGTTTTAGGGTTTAGGGTTTAGGTTTAGGAGTTTAGGAGGTTTAGGAGTTTAGGGTTTAGGGTTTAGGGTTTAGGAGTTTTAGGAGTTTAGGGTTTTAGGGTTTAGAGTTTAGGAGTTTAGGAGTTTAGGGTTTTGGGGTTTAGGAGTTTAGGGTTTAGGGTTTAGGAGTTAGGAGTTTAGGAGTTTAGGGTTTAGGAGTTTAGGGTTTAGGAGTTTAGGGTTTAGGGTTTAGGGTTTAGGGTTTAGGGTTTAGGGTTTAGGGTTTAGAGTTAGGGTTTAGGGTTTTAAGTTTAGGGTTTTGGGTTTAGGAGTTTAGGGTTTAGGGTTTAGGAGTTTAGGGTTTAGGGTTTAGGGTTTAGGGTTTAGGGTTTAGGAGTTTAGGAGTTTAGGAGTTTAGGGTTTAGGAGTTTAGGGTTTAGGAGTTTAGGGTTTAGGAGTTTAGGGTTTAGGGTTTAGGGTTTAGGAGTTTAGGAGTTTAGGGTTTGGGAGTTTAGGAGTTTAGGGTTTAGGGGTTTAGGGTTTGGGGTTTAGGGTTTAGGGTTTAGGAGTTTAGGGTTTAGGGTTTAGGGTTTTAGGGTTTAGGAGTTTAGGAGTTTAGGGGTTTAGGGTTTAGGGTTTAGGGTTTAGGAGTTTAGGGTTTAGGAGTTTAGGGTTTAGGAGTTTAGGGTTTAGGAGTTTAGGAGTTTAGGAGTTTAGGGTTTAGGGTTTAGGAGTTTAGGGTTTGGAGTTTAGGAGTTAGGGTTTAGGGTTTAGGGTTTAGGGTTTAGGAGTTTAGGGTTTAGGGTTTAGGGTTTAGGGTTTAGGAGTTAGGGTTTAGGGTTTGGGTTTTAGGGTTTAGGAGTTTAGGGTTTAGGGTTTAGGAGTTTACGGTTTCGGGTTTAGGGTTTAGGGTTTAGGGTTTAGGGTTTAGGGTTTAGGGTTTAGGGTTTAGGGTTTAGGGTTTAGGGTTTAGGGTTTAGGGTTTAAGGGTTTAGGTTTAAGGGATTAGGGTATAGGAGTTTAGGGTTTAGGGTTTAGGGTTTAGGGTTTAGGAGTTTAGGGTTTAGGGTT
>CM070572.1:69885836-69896081 GCA_036346355.1 Rhipidocladum racemiflorum | reverse complement strand
CCTAAACTCCTAAACTCCTAAACTCCTACAACTCCTAAACTCCTAAACTCCTAACCCAAACTCCTAAACTCCTAAACCCTAAAATCTCCAAACCTCAAACTCCTAAACTCAACTAAACTCTTAAACCCTAAACTCCTAAACTCCTAAACCTTAAACTCTAAAACTCCCCAAACTCCTAAACTCCTAAACTCAAACTCCTAAACCCTAAACTTTAAACCCTAACTCAACTCCTAAACCCTAAACTCCTAAACCTCCTAAACTCAGAATCCCTAAACCCTAAAACCCTAAAACTCCTAAACTCCTTTAAACTCCTTTAAACTCCTAAACTCTAAATCCCTAAACCCTAAACCTTCAACTTCAAACCCTAAACTCAAACCCTAAACTCAAACTCAACCTAAACCCTGTAAACTCCTTTGAAACCCTAAACTCAAACTTAGAAACTCCTAAACTCCTAAACTTAAACTCCTAAACTCCTAAACTCCTAAACCCTAAACTCCTAAACCCTAAACTCCTAAACTCCTAAACCCTAAACTCCTAAACCCTAAACTCCTAAACCCTAAACCCTAAACTAAACCCTAAACTCCTAAACTCCTAAACCCTAAACTCCTAAACCCTAAACCCTAAACCCTAAACTCCTAAACCCTAAACCCTAAAACTCCCTAAACCCTAAAACCCTAAACTCCTAAACTCCTAAAACCCTAAACTCCTAAACCCTAAAACTCCTAAACTCCTAAACTCCTAAACCCTAAACTCCTAAACTCCTAAAACCTAAACCCTAAACCCTAAACCCTAAACTCCTAAACCCTAAAACCCTAAACTCCTAAACCCTAAACCCTAAACTCCTAAAAACCCCTAAACTCCTAAACCCTAAACTCCCTAAACCCTAAACTCCTAAACCCTAAACCCCTAAACTCCTAAACCCTAAACTCCTAAACTCCTAAACCCTAAACTCCCTAAACCCTAAAACTCCTAAAACCCTAAACTCCTAAACCCTAAACCCTAAACCCTAAACTCCTAAACTCCTAAACCCTAAACCCTAAACCCTAAACTCCTAAAACTCCTAAACTCCTAAACTCCTAAACCCTAAACTCCTAAACCCTAAACCCTAAACCCTAAACCCTAAACTCCTAAAAACCCTAAACCCTAAACCCTAAACCCTAAACCCTAAACCCTAAACTCCTAAACTCCTAAACTCCTAAACCCTAAACCCTAAACTCCTAAACTCCTAAACCCCTAAACCCTAAACTCCTAAACTCCTAAACTCCTAAACCCTAAACCCTAAACCCTAAACCCTAAACTCCTAAACTCCTAAACTCCTAAAACCCTAAACCCTAAAACTCCTAAACTCCTAAACTCCTAAACCCTAAACTCCTAAACCCTAAACCCTAAACCCTAAACCCTAAACTCCTAAACCCTAAACTCTAAACCCTAAACTCCTAAACTCCTAAACCCTAAACTCCTAAACTCCTAAACTCCTAACCCTAAACCCTAAACCCTAAACCCTAAACTCCTAAACTCCTAAACCCTAAACTCCTAAACCCTAAACCCTAAACTCCTAAACCCTAAACTCCTAAACTCTAAACTCCTAAACTCCTAAACTCCTAAACCCTAAACCCTAAACTCCTAAACTCCTAAACTCCTAAACCCTAAACCCTAAACCCTAAACCCTAAACTCCTAAACCCTAAACTCCTAAACCCTAAACTCCTAAACTCCTAAAAACTCCTAAACCCTAAACCCTAAACTCCTAAAACTCCTAAACTCCTAAACTCCTAAACTCCTAAACCCTAAACTCCTAAACCCTAAACTCCTAAACCCTAAACCCTAAACCCTAAACCCTAAAACCCTAAACTCCTAAACTCCTAAACTCCTAAACCCTAAACCCTAAACTCCTAAACTCCTAAACTCCTAAACCCTAAACTCCTAAACTCCTAAACTCCTAAACCCTAAACTCCTAAACCCTAAACCCTAAACCCTAAACTCCTAAACTCAAACCCTAAACTCCTAAACCCTAAACTCCTAAACCCTAAACTCCTAAACCCTAAAACTCCTAAACCCTAAAACTCCTAAACCCTAAACCCTAAACTCCTAAACCCTAAACTCCTAAACTCCTAAACCCTTAAAACTCCTAAACTCCTAAACTCCTAAACCCTAAAACCCTAAAACTCCTAAACCCTAAACTCCTAAACTCCTAAACTCCTAAACTCCTAAAACCCTAAACTCCTAAAACCCTAAACTCCTAAACCCTAAACTCCTAAACTCCTAAAACTCCTAAACTCCTAAACTCCTAAAACTCCTAAACTCCTAAACCCTAAACTCCTAAACCCTAAACCCTCCTAAACCCTCAAACTCCTAAACCCTAAACCCTAAACTCCTAAACTCCTAAACTCCAAAACCCTAAACTCCTAAACCCTAAACTCCTAAACTTAAAACCCTAAAACCCTAAACTCCTAAACCCTAAACTCCTAAACCCTAAACCTAAAACCTCCTAAACTCCTAAAACTCCTAAACCCTAAATCCCTAAACCCTAACCAACCCTAAACTCCTAAAACCTCCTAAACTCCTAAACCCTAAACCCTAAACTCCTAAACCCTAAACCCTAAACTCCTAAACCCTAAACCCTAAACCCTAAACTCCTAAACTCCTAAACCCTAAACTCCTAAACCCTAAACTCCTAAACTCTAAACTCCTAAACTCCTAAACCCTAAACTCCTAAAACCCTAAACCCTAAACCCTAAACTCCTAAACCCTAAACCCTAAACTCTAAACCCTAAACCCTAAAACCCTAAACTCCTAAACTCCTAAACCCTAAACTCCTAAACCCTAAACTCCTAAACTCCTAAACTCCTAAACTCCTAAACTCCTAAACCCTAAACTCCTAAACCCTAAACTCCTAAACTCCTAAAACCCTAAACCCTAAACTCCTAAACCCTAAACCCTAAACCCTAAACTCCTAAACTCCTAAACCCTAAACCCTAAACCCTAAACCCTAAACTCCTAAACCCTAAACCCTAAACTCCTAAACCCTAAACCCTAAACCCTAAACCCTAAAACCCTAAACCCTAAACTCCTAAACTCCTAAACCCTAAACTCCTAACTCCTAAACTCCTAAACCCTAAACCCTAAACTCCTAAACTCCTAAACCCTAAACCCTAAACCCTAAACTCCTAAACTCCTAAACCCTAAACTCCTAAACTCCTAAACTCAACCCTAAACTCCTAAACTCCTAAACTCCTAAACTCTAAACTCCTAAACTCCTAAACTCCTAAACTCAAACCTAAACCCTAAACTCCTAAACCCTAAACTCCTAAAACCCTAAACCCTAAACTCCTAAACTCCTAAACTCCTAAACCCTAAAACTCCTAAAACCCTAAACTCCTAAACTCCTAAACTCCTAAACCCTAAAACTCCTAAACTCCTAAACCCTAAAACTCCTAAACCCTAAACTCCTAAAACTCCTAAACTCCTAAACTCCTAAACCCTAAACCCTAAACTCCTAAACTCCTAAACCCTAAAACCCTAAACTCCTAAACTCCTAAACTCCTAAACCCTAAACCCTGAAACTCCTAAACTCCTAAACTCCTAAACTCCTAAACCCTAAACTCCTAAACCCTAAACTCCTAAAACCCTAAACCCTAAACTCCTAAACTCCTAAACTCCTAAACCCTAAACTCCTAAACTCCTAAACCCTAAACTCCTAAACTCCTAAACTCCTAAAACCCTAAACTCCTAAACTCCTAAACTCCTAAACTCCTAAACTCCTAAACCCTAAACCCTAAACTCCTAAACCCTAAACCCTAAACTCCTAAACCCTAAACCCTAAACTCCTAAACTCCTAAACCCTAAACTCCTAAACTCCTAAACCCTAAACTCCTAAACCCTAAACTCCTAAACTCCTAAACTCCTAAACTCCTAAACTCCTAAACTCCTAAACCCTAAACCCTAAACTCCTAAAACTCCTAAACCCTAAACTCCTAAACTCCAACCCTAAACCCTAAACCCTAAAACTCCTAAACCCTAAACTCCTAAACCCTAAACCCTAAACCCTAAACTCCTAAACTCTAAACTCCTAAACTCCTAAACTCCTAAACTCCTAAACTCCTAAACCCTAAACCCTAAACTCCTAAACCCTAAACCCTAAACTCCTAAACCCTAAACTCCTAAACCCTAAACCCTAAACTCCTAAACTCCTAAACTCCTAAACTCCTAAACTCCTAAACTCCTAAACCCTAAACTCCTAAACCCTAAACCCTAAACTCCTAAACTCCTAAACCCTAAACTCCTAAACTCCTAAACCCTAAACCCTAAACCCTAAACCCTAAACCCTAAACTCCTAAACTCCTAAACTCCTAAACTCCTAAACCCTAAACCCTAAACCCTAAACTCCTAAACCCTAAACCCTAAACTCCTAAACCCTAAACTCCTAAACCCTAAAACCCTAAACCCTAAACTCCTAAACTCCTAAAACTCCTAAACTCCTAAACCCTAAAACCCTAAACCCTAAACTCCTAAACCCTAAACCCTAAACCCTAAACTCCTAAACTCCTAAACTCCTAAACTCCTAAACCTCAACCCTAAACCCTAAACTCCTAAACCCTAAACCCTAAACCCTAAACTCCTAAACTCCTAAACCCTAAAACCCTAAACTCCTAAACCCTAAACTCCTAAACCCTAAACCCTAAACTCCTAAACCCTAAACTCCTAAACCCTAAACCCTAAACTCCTAAACTCCTAAACTCCTAAACCCTAAACTCCTAAACTCCTAAACCCTAAACCCTAAACTCCTAAACCCTAAACCCTAAACCCTAAACTCCTAAACCCTAAACTCCTAAACCCTAAACCCTAAACTCCTAAACCCTAAACTCCTAAACTCCTAAACTCCTAAACCCTAAACTCCTAAACCCTAAACTCCTAAACCCTAAACCCTAAACTCCTAAACCCTAAACTCCTAACTCCTAAACCCTAAACTCCTAAACCCTAAACTCCTAAACCCTAAACTCCTAAACCCTAAACCCTAAACTCCTAAACCCTAAACCCTAAACTCCTAAACCCTAAACTCCTAAACCCTAAACTCCTAAACCCTAAACCCTAAACCCTAAACCCTAAAACCCTAAACTCCTAAACCCTAAACCCTAAACTCCTAAACCCTAAACTCCTAAACTCCTAAACCCTAAAACCCTAAACTCCTAAACCCTAAACCCTAAACCCTAAACTCCTAAACCCTAAACCCTAAAACCCTAAACTCCTAAACTCCTAAACCCTAAACCCTAAACCCTAAACTCCTAAACTCCTAAACCCTAAACCCTAAACTCCTAAACTCCTAAACCCTAAACTCCTAAACTCCTAAAACCCTAAACTCCTAAACTCCTAAACTCCTAAACTCCTAAACCCTAAACTCCTAAACCCTAAACTCCTAAACTCCTAAACCCTAAACTCCTAAACCCTAAAACTCCTAAAACTCCTAAACTCCTAAACCCTAAACTCCTAAACCCTAAACCCTAAAACTCCTAAACCCTAAAACTCCTAAACCCTAAACCCTAAACCCTAAACTCCTAAACCCTAAACCCTAAACTCCTAAACTCCTAAACCCTAAACCCTAAACTCCTAAACCCTAAACCCTAAACCCTAAACTCCTAAAACTCCTAAAACCCTAAACTCCTAAACCCTAAACTCCTAAACCCTAAACTCCTAAACCCTAAACTCCTAAAACCCTAAACTCCTAAACTCCTAAACCCTAAAACTCCTAAACCCTAAACCCTAAACCCTACTAAAACTCCTAAACTCCTAAACCCTAAACCCTAAACCCTAAACCCTAAACCCTAAACTCCTAAACCCTAAACCCTAAACTCCTAAAACTCCTAAACCCTAAACCCTAAACCCTAAACTCCTAAACCCTAAACTCCTAAACCCTAAACTCCTAAACTCCTAAACCCTAAACCCTAAACTCCTAAACTCCTAAACTCCTAAACTCCTAAACTCCTAAACCCTAAACTCCTAAACCCTAAAACTCCTAAACCCTAAACTAAAACTCCTAAACTCCTAAACCCTAAACCCTAAACCCTAAACCCTAAACTCCTAAACCCTAAAACCCTAAACTCCTAAACTCCTAAACTCCTAAACTCCTAAACCCTAAACCCTAAACTCCTAAACCCTAAACCCTAAACCCTAAACCCTAAAACCCTAAAACCCTAAACCCTAAACTCCAAACTCCTAAACCCTAAACCCTAAACTCCTAAACCCTAAACCCTAAAACCCTAAACTCCTAAACCCTAAACCCTAAACTCCTAAACTCCTAAACTCCTAAACCCTAAACCCTAAACCCTAAACTCCTAAACTCCTAAACTCCTAAACCCTAAACTCCTAAAACCCTAAACCCTAAACCCTAAACCCTAAACTCCTAAACCCTAAACTCCTAAACCCTAAACTCCTAAACCCTAAACCCTAAACTCCTAAACTCCTAAACCCTAAACCCTAAACCCTAAACCCTAAACTCCTAAACTCCTAAACCCTAAACCCTAAACTCCTAAACTCCTAAACCCTAAACTCCTAAACCCTAAACCCTAAACCCTAAACCCTAAACTCCTAAACTCCTAAAACCCTAAACCCTAAACTCCTAAACTCCTAAACCCTAAACCCTAAACTCCTAAACTCCTAAACTCCTAAACCCTAAACCCTAAACCCTAAACCCTAAAACTCCTAAACTCCTAAAACCCTAAAACCCTAAACCCTAAACCCTAAACTCCTAAACCCTAAACCCTAAACCCTAAACTCCTAAACTCCTAAACCCTAAACTCCTAAACTCCTAAACCCTAAACCCTAAACTCCTAAACTCCTAAACCCTAAACCCTAAACTCCTAAACTCCTAAAACCCTAAAACTCCTAACCCTAAACTCCTAAACTCCTAAACCCTAAACCCTAAACTCCTAAAACCCTAAACCCTAAACTCCTAAACCCTAAACCCTAAACCCTAAACTCCTAAACCCTAAACTCCTAAACCCTAAACTCCTAAACCCTAAACTCCTAAACCCTAAACCCTAAAACTCCTAAACCCTAAACCCTAAACTCCTAAAACCCTAAACCCTAAACCCTAAACCCTAAACCCTAAACTCCTAAACTCCTAAACTCCTAAACTCCTAAACCCTAAACCCTAAACCCTAAACCCTAAACTCCTAAACCCTAAACTCCTAAACCCTAAACTCCTAAACCCTAAACCCTAAACTCCTAAACCCTAAACCCTAAACTCCTAAACCCTAAACCCTAAACCCTAAACCCTAAACCCTAAACTCCTAAACCCTAAACCCTAAACCCTAAACCCTAAACTCCTAAACTCCTAAACCCTAAACCCTAAACCCTAAACTCCTAAACCCTAAACTCCTAAACCCTAAACTCCTAAACCCTAAACCCTAAACCCTAAACTCCTAAACCCTAAACCCTAAACTCCTAAACCCTAAACTCCTAAACTCCTAAACCCTAAACTCCTAAACCCTAAACTCCTAAACTCCTAAACCCTAAACTCCTAAACTCCTAAACTCCTAAACCCTAAACTCCTAAACCCTAAACCCTAAACTCCTAAACCCTAAACTCCTAAACCCTAAACTCCTAAAACCCTAAACCCTAAACCCTAAACCCTAAACCCTAAACCCTAAACCCTAAACTCCTAAACCCTAAACCCTAAACTCCTAAACCCTAAACCCTAAACTCCTAAACCCTAAACTCCTAAACCCTAAAACTCCTAAACTCCTAAACTCCTAAACTCCTAAACCCTAAACCCTAAACTCCTAAACTCCTAAACTCCTAAAACCCTAAACCCTAAACTCCTAAACTCCTAAACTCCTAAAACCCTAAACCCTAAACTCCTAAACCCTAAACTCCTAAACTCCTAAACCCTAAAACCTAAAACCCTAAACCCTAAACCCTAAACCCTAAACTCCTAAACCCTAAACCCTAAACCCTAAACCCTAAACTCCTAAACCCTAAACCCTAAACTCCTAAACTCCTAAACCCTAAACTCCTAAACCCTAAACTCCTAAACTCCTAAACCCTAAACTCCTAAACTCCTAAACCCTAAACTCCTAAACCCTAAACTCCTAAACTCCTAAACTCCTAAACCCTAAACCCTAAACTCCTAAACCCTAAACCCTAAACCCTAAACTCCTAAACCCTAAACCCTAAACTCCTAAACCCTAAACCCTAAACCCTAAACCCTAAACCCTAAACCCTAAACTCCTAAACTCCTAAACCCTAAACTCCTAAACCCTAAACCCTAAACCCTAAACTCCTAAACTCCTAAACCCTAAACCCTAAACCCTAAACTCCTAAACCCTAAACTCCTAAACCCTAAACCCTAAACCCTAAACTCCTAAACTCCTAAACCCTAAACCCTAAACTCCTAAACTCCTAAACTCCTAAACCCTAAACTCCTAAACTCCTAAACCCTAAACCCTAAACCCTAAAACCCTAAACTCCTAAACCCTAAACCCTAAACCCTAAACCCTAAAACCCTAAACCCTAAACTCCTAAACCCTAAACCCTAAACCCTAAACCCTAAACCCTAAACCCTAAACCCTAAACCCTAAACCCGAAAACCCTAAACTCCTAAACTCCTAAACCCTAAACCCTAAACCCTAAACTCCTAAACCCTAAACTCCTAAACCCTAAACCCTAAACCCTAAACTCCTAAACTCCTAAACCCTAAACTCCTAAACCCTAAACCCTAAACTCCTAAACTCCTAAACCCTAACTCCAAACCCTAAACCCTAAACTCAAACTCCTAAACCCTAAACTCCTAAACCCTAAACCCTAAACCCTAAACCCTAAACTCCTAAACCCTAAACCCTAAACCCTAAACCCTAAACTCCTAAACCCTAAACCCTAAACCCTAAACTCCTAAACCCTAAACCCTAAACTCCTAAACCCTAAACTCCTAAACCCTAAACTCCTAAACCCTAAACCCTAAACTCCTAAACCCTAAACCCTAAACCCTAAACTCCTAAACTCCTAAACCCTAAACCCTAAACCCTAAACTCCTAAACCCTAAACCCTAAACCCTAAAACCCTAAACCCTAAACCCTAAACTCCTAAACTCCTAAACCCTAAACCCTAAACCCTAAACTCCTAAACCCTAAACTCCTAAACTCCTAAACCCTAAAACCCTAAACCCTAAACCCTAAAACCCTAAACCCTAAACCCTAAACCCTAAACTCCTAAACTCCTAAACCCTAAACCCTAAACCCTAAACCCTAAACCCTAAACTCCTAAACCCTAAACCCTAAACTCCTAAACCCTAAACTCCTAAACCCTAAACCCTAAACCCTAAACCCTAAACCCTAAACCCTAAACTCCTAAACTCCTAAACCCTAAACTCCTAAACCCTAAACTCCTAAACTCCTAAACCCTAAACTCCTAAACTCCTAAACCCTAAACCCTAAACTCCTAAACCCTAAACTCCTAAACCCTAAACCCTAAACCCTAAACTCCTAAACCCTAAACCCTAAACTCCTAAACCCTAAACCCTAAACTCCTAAACTCCTAAACCCTAAACTCCTAAACTCCTAAACCCTAAACCCTAAACCCTAAACTCCTAAACTCCTAAACCCTAAACCCTAAACTCCTAAACTCCTAAACCCTAAACCCTAAACCCTAAACTCCTAAAACCCTAAACCCTAAACCCTAAACCCTAAACCCTAAACTCCTAAACCCTAAACCCTAAACCCTAAAACCCTAAACCCTAAACTCCTAAACCCTAAACCCTAAACTCCTAAACTCCTAAACCCTAAACCCTAAACTCCTAAACCCTAAACTCCTAAACCCTAAACTCCTAAACCCTAAACTCCTAAACCCTAAACCCTAAACCCTAAACCCTAAACTCCTAAACCCTAAACTCCTAAACCCTAAACTCCTAAACCCTAAACCCTAAACCCTAAACTCCTAAACCCTAAACCCTAAACTCCTAAACTCCTAAACCCTAAACCCTAAACTCCTAAACCCTAAACCCTAAACCCTAAACCCTAAACCCTAAACTCCTAAACCCTAAACCCTAAACCCTAAACCCTAAACCCTAAACTCCTAAACCCTAAACCCTAAACTCCTAAACCCTAAACCCTAAACCCTAAACTCCTAAACCCTAAACTCCTAAACCCTAAACCCTAAACCCTAAACCCTAAACTCCTAAACCCTAAAACCCTAAACCCTAAACCCTAAACCCTAAACTCCTAAACCCTAAACTCCTAAACCCTAAACCCTAAACC
>CM070572.1:69878336-69880836 GCA_036346355.1 Rhipidocladum racemiflorum | reverse complement strand
CCCTAAACCCTAAACCCTAAACCCTAAACCCTAAACTCCTAAACCCTAAACCCTAAACTCCTAAACCCTAAACCCTAAACTCCTAAACTCCTAAACCCTAAACTCCTAAACTCCTAAACCCTAAACCCTAAACTCCTAAACCCTAAACCCTAAACCCTAAACCCTAAACCCTAAACTCCTAAACCCTAAACCCTAAACCCTAAACCCTAAACCCCTAACCCCTAAACCCTAAACCCTAAACCCTAAACCCTAAACCCTAAACCCTAAACCCTAAACCCTAAACCCTAAACCCTAAACCCTAAACCCTAAACCCTAAAACCCTAAACCCTAAACCCTAAACCCTAAACCCTAAACCCTAAACCCTAAACCCTAAACCCTAAAACCCTAAACCCTAAACCCTAAACCCTAACCCTAAACCCTAAACCCTAAACCCTAAACCCTAAACCCTAAACCCTAAACCCTAAACCCTAAACCCTAAAACCCTAAACCCTAAACCCTAAACCCTAAACCCTAAACCCTAAACCCTAAACTCCTAAACCCTAAACTCCTAAACCCTAAACTCCTAAACTCCTAAACCCTAAACCCTACCCCTAAACCCTAAACCCTAAACCCTAAACCCTAAACCCTAAACCCCTAAACCCTAAACCCTAAACCCTAAACCCTAAACCCTAAACCCTAAACCCTAAACCCTAAACCCTAAAAACCCTAAACCCTAAACCCTAAACCCTAAAACCTAACCCTAAACCCTAAACCCTAAACTCCTAAACTCCTAAACCCTAAACCCTAAACTCCTAAACTCCTAAACCCTAAACTCCTAAACCCTAAACCCTAAACCCTAAACCCTAAACTCCTAAACCCTAAACCCTAAACCCTAAACCCTAAACCCTAAACTCCTAAACCCTAAACCCTAAACTCCTAAACCCTAAACCCTAAACCCTAAACTCCTAAACTCCTAAACCCTAAACTCCTAAACCCTAAACCCTAAACTCCTAAACCCTAAACCCTAAACCCTAAACCCTAAACTCCTAAACCCTAAACCCTAAACCCTAAACCCTAAACCCTAAACTCCTAAACTCCTAAACCCTAAACTCCTAAACCCTAAACCCTAAACTCCTAAACCCTAAACCCTAAACCCTAAACCCTAAACTCCTAAACCCTAAACTCCTAAACCCTAAACTCCTAAACCCTAAAACCCTAAACCCTAAACCCTAAACTCCTAAACCCTAAACCCTAAACCCTAAACCCTAAACTCCTAAACCCTAAACCCTAAACTCCTAAACCCTAAACCCTAAACCCTAAACCCTAAACTCCTAAACCCTAAACTCCTAAACCCTAAACCCTAAACCCTAAACCCTAAACTCCTAAACCCTAAAACCCTAAACTCCTAAACCCTAAACCCTAAACCCTAAACCCTAAACCCTAAACCCTAAACCCTAAACTCCTAAACCCTAAACCCTAAACTCCTAAACCCTAAACCCTAAACCCTAAACTCCTAAACCCTAAACCCTAAACTCCTAAACCCTAAAACCCTAAACCCTAAACCCTAAACTCCTAAACTCCTAAACTCCTAAACCCTAAACTCCTAAACCCTAAACTCCTAAACCCTAAACTCCTAAACCCTAAACTCCTAAACTCCTAAACCCTAAACCCTAAACCCTAAACTCCTAAACCCTAAACCCTAAACTCCTAAACTCCTAAACCCTAAACCCTAAACTCCTAAACCCTAAAACCCTAAACCCTAAACCCTAAACTCCTAAACTCCTAAACCCTAAACCCTAAACCCTAAACACTAAACCCTAAAACCCTAAACCCTAAACCCTAAACCCTAAACCCTAAAACCCTAAACCCTAAAACCCTAAACCCTAAACTCCTAAACCCTAAACCCTAAACCCTAAACTCCTAAACCCTAAACTCCTAAACCCTAAACCCTAAACTCCTAAACTCCTAAACCCTAAACTCCTAAACCCTAAACCCTAAACTCCTAAACCCTAAACCCTAAACTCCTAAACCCTAAACCCTAAACCCTAAACCCTAAACTCCTAAACTCCTAAACCCTAAACCCTAAACCCTAAAACCCTAAACCCTAAACCCTAAACTCCTAAACCCTAAACCCTAAACCCTAAACTCCTAAACCCTAAACCCTAAACTCCTAAACCCTAAACCCTAAAACCCTAAACCCTAAACCCTAAACCCTAAACTCCTAAACCCTAAACCCTAAACCCTAAACTCCTAAACCCTAAACCCTAAACTCCTAAACCCTAAAACCCTAAACCCTAAACTCCTAAACCCTAAACCCTAAACCCTAAACCCTAAACCCTAAACCCTAAACTCCTAAACCCTAAACCCTAAACCCTAAACCCTAAACCCTAAACCCTAAACTCCTAAACCCTAAACTCCTAAACCCTAAACCCTAAACCCTAAACTCCTAAACTCCTAAACCCTAAACCCTAAACCCTAAACCCTAAACTCCTAAACCCTAAAACTCCTAAACCCTAAACCC
>CM070572.1:69863336-69868336 GCA_036346355.1 Rhipidocladum racemiflorum | reverse complement strand
CTGTTGTCGCGCCGGGCGCCAAAGCCCGGGGCCCTAGGCGCCCGCGCCGTCGCTGCCGGCGCGGCACTGCTGCTGGCCGCAACGCGCGCCGGCGCCACAAGAACGGCCTCGCGGGCTCCTATCCGACCCGCCTTGAAACACGGACCAAGGAGTCTCGACATGCGTATGAGCCGACGTTCCAAACCCGGAGGCGCAAGGAAGCCGACGAGCGGAGGCCCTCGCGTCGCACCGCTGGCCGACCCGATCTTCCGTGAAGGGTTCGAGTTGGAGCACGCTGCCGGGACCCGGAAGATGGTGAACTATGCCTGAAGCGGGCGGCCGCAGGAAACTCGTGGAGGCTCAAGCGATACCGACGTGCAAATCGCTCGCCTGACTTGGGTATAGGGGCGAAGACTAATCGAACCATCTAGTAGCCGGTTCCCTCCGGTTTCCTCAGATAGCCGGAGCCCACATCACGAAGTTCTATCGGGTAAAGCCAATGATTAGAGGCATCGGGGCGCAACGCCTCGACCTATTCTCAAACTTTAAATAGGTAGGACGGCGCGGCTGCTCCGTGAGCCGCGCCACGGAATCGAGCTCCAAGTGGGCCATTTTTGGTAAGCGTGAATCACGATGCGGGATGAACCGAAGCCGGGTTACGGTGCCGAATCAAGCGCTAACCCGTAACCCACAAAGGGTGTTGGTCGATTAAGACAAAGCAGGACGGTGGTCATGGAAGTCGAAATCCGCTTAAGGAGTGTGTAACAACTCACCGCCGAATCAACTCAGCCCCGAAATGGATGGCGCTGAAGCGCGCGACCCACACCCGCCATCTGGCGAGCGCCATGCCCCGATGAGTAGGAGGCGCGCGTCGCGAAAACCTCAGGGCGCGAGCCCAGCGGAGCGGCCGCCGGTGCAGATCTTGGTGGTAGTAGCAAATATTCAAATGAGAACTTTGAAGGCCGAAGAGGAGAAAGGTTCCATGTGAACGGCACTTGCACATGGGTAAGCCGATCCTAAGGGACGGGTAACCCGGCAGAGAGCGCGACCACGCCGCACTCGAAGGGAATCGGGTTAAGATTTCCCGAGCCGACGCGGGCGTTGACGGCGACGTTAGGAAGTCCGAGACGCCGGGCGGGGCCTCGGAAGAGTTATCTTTCGCTTAACGGCCCGCCAACCCTGGAAACGGTTCAGCCGGAGGTAGGGTCCAGCGGCCGGAAGAGCACCGCGACGCCGCGGTGTCCGGCAGCCGGCGCCCGTGAAAATCCGGAGGACCGAGTACCGCCCGCGCCCGGCCGCATTTCATAACCGCATCAGGTCTCCAAGGTGAACAGCCTCGCCAATGGAACAATGTAGGCAAGGGAAGTCGGCAAACGGATCCGTGAATCTCGAAAAGGATTGGCTCGAGGGTTGGGCCCGGTCCCGCCCGAACTCCGCCGGCTGCCGGCGGATTGCTCGAGCTGCCCAAGGCGAGCGGTCGCCGCGTCGGCCGGGGACGGATCGAACGCCCTCGGGGCCTTCCCGGCGCCGAACAACCGACTCAGAACTGGTACGACAAGGGGAATCCGACCGCTTAATTAAAACAAAGCATTGCGACGGTCCTCGCGATGCTAACGCAATGTGATTTCTGCCAAAGGCTCAATGTCAAAGTGAAGAAATTCAACCAAGCGCTAAACGGGCGGAGTAACTATGACTCTCTTAAGGTAGCCAAATGCCTCGCCATCTAATTAGTGACGCCGCATGAATGGATTAACGAGATTCCCACTGTCCCTGTCTACTATCCAACAAACCACAGCCAAGGGAACGGGCTTGGCAGAATCAGCGGGGAAAGAACACCCAGTTGAGATTGACTCTAGTCCGACTTTGTGAAATGACTTGAGAGGTGTAGGATAAGTGGAGCCTCCGGCGCAAGTGAAATACCACTACTTTTAACGTTATTTTACTTATTCCGTGGGTCGGAGGCGGGCACGCCTCCTTTTGTTCCAAGGCCCGCCTGCCGGGCCGATCCGGCGGAAGACATTGTCAGGTGGGGAGTTTGGCTGGGGCGGCACATCTGTTAGAAGATAACGCAGTGTCCTAAGATGAGCTCAACGAGAACAGAAATCTCGTGGTGGAACAAAAGGGTAAAAGCTCGCTTGATTCTGATTTCCAGATTTAATACGAACCGTGAAAGCGTGGCCTATCGATCCTTTAGACCTTCGGAGTTTGAAGCTAGAGGTGTCGGTAAAAGTTACCACAGGATAATCGCTTGTGGCAGCCAAGCCGCTCATAGCGACGTTGCTTTTGATCCTTCGATGTCGGCTCTTCCTATCATTGTGAAGCAGAATTCACCAAGTGTTGGATTGTTCACCCACCAATAGGGAACGTGAGCTGGGTTTAGACCGTCGTGAGACAAAGTTAGTTTTACCTCATCGATGACCGTGCCGCGATAGTAATTCAACCTAGTACGAGGAACCGCTGATTCACACAATTGGTCATCGCGCTTGGTTGAAAAGCCAGCGCTGGTTACCGTGGTGCCGGATTATGACTGAACGCCTCTAAGTCGTAATCCAGTTAGCAACCGGCGCGCGCTTCGCCGCCGCCCCGACCACGTTAGGGGCGCCAGCGCCTAAGGGCCTGCGATCGCCAAGCCGGCCCGGCCGACGAGCCGCGCCGCCTCAAGCTCCCTTCCCACGGGCGGCGGGCTGAATCCTTTGCAGACGATTTAAATACGCTGACGGGCATTGTAAGCGGCAGAGTGGCCTTGCTGCCACGATCCGCTGAGATCCAGCCCCACGTCGCACGGATTCGTCCCTCCCCCCACACACACACCAACCGACCCCCCTACCAGTTAGGTTCGAACCCCCGCTGCCCAAGAGACCCTATCGGGCCGCGCCCCGGTAGCTTCAACACGTAGCACACTTGGTTGGGCCTAAGTCCAATGCAAGCCGCTAAGTCCACGGAAGTGAGTAGTACCAAGGAGCCTCCTCCTCGAAGGCCAGGTACTCATGCAGCATCCTCACTCCTAAGGCCTGGCCGGCGACCAAGGGCAAGCAAGCCATGTACTCCCAAGGACCACAAAGCGCCCAAGGAGCCTCGCACGCCCGAGGCCAACTACACTACACTCGGGAGAACCTCGTAATGCATTTGCCCAAGCGGCCGAGGAGAAGCAAGTACCCAAGCACCGTGGCACCCCGAGGCCAACTACACTTGGAGCGTGCTCAGCTACCAAGTACCAAAGGATCATGCTCGCACCGCAAGGCCAAGTCCCCAATTCCCAATTAGGGAGACCAAGCACGAAGCGGTCTCGCGGACGGTTTGTGCTCGCAAGGCCAAGCCCCCAAGGAGACCAAGCACTTAGCGGTCTCGCGGACGGTTTGTACCGGCCACGGACATGAATGCGAACATCACGGAGAAAGCCAGCGTGGCAGCTATCGAATAGCTGGCACGGCAGCAAGTAAACACTGCCGTCGCCGCTTTGGCCGATGCCGACTGGCCGCTTTCCAAAAAAGAGTGGGCCTATCCGTACCAATCATCCCATCCTCGGTCCCGGCCATACCAAGTATGGCCCTTGGGTATAGTAGGTGGTGGTGACAGTGGTGGCGTGAGGATCGCCGCCGCTGGTAAAAGGCCGCCGCTCTTCGCCAGTTGCCACGGTGGGGTTTCGTTTCGGCGGGAAACGTTGGCCGTGTTGCCGAGTACCGATGCCGACGGGCCGAGAATACGGAAATCACCGGGCGAAGGCCCAAGGAAACAGTGCCCCCTCCGGATACCGGGTATGGCCCTTTGGTATGGTAGGGGGTGGAGACACGGTGGCGCGAGAACGGCTGCCGCGGCAGCGAAAGAGGCCTGTCGCGGTCGGGTTTCAGTTGCCACGGCGGCTCTCGGCGGAAACGTTGGTCGGGTTGCCGTCACGATGCCGACGGTCCGCGGTCCAAAACCACCGCGGCGCCGGGCCCAGAATACGCCGGAAATCACCGTATTCTCGCCAACACCGGGAAACGTTGGCCGTTTTGCCGTTTGCCGATGCCGACGGTCGGTATCCAAAACCACCGTGCGCGGGGCAGAGAAGACGGTGAAAGCACCGTGCGAACGGCCCAAAAGCACAGTTCGGTATACTTGGGAAACGTTGGCCGTTTTGCCCTTCTGCCGTTTACCGATGCCGACGGCCGTTTTCCAAAACCACCGTGCGCAGGCCAGAGAAGACGGTGAAAGCACCGTGCGAACGGCCCAAAAGCACAGTTCGGTATACTTGGGAAACGTTGGCCGTTTTGCCGTTCTGCCGTTTACCGATGCCGACGGTCGGTTTCCAAAACCACCGTGCGCAGGCCAAGGAAGACGGTGAAATCACCGTGCGAACGGCCCAAAAGCACAGTTCGGTATACTTGGGAAACGTTGGCCGTTTTGCCGTTCTGCCGTTTACCGATGCCGACGGTCGGTTTCCAAAACCACCGTGCGCGGGGCAGAGAAGACGGTGAAATCACCGTGCGAACGGCCCAAAAGCACAATTCGGTATACTTGGGAAACGTTGGCCGTTTTGCCGTTTGCCGATGCCGACGGTCGGTTTCCAAAACCACCGTGCGCAGGCCAAGGAAGACGGTGAAATCACCGTGCGAACGGTCCAAAAGCACCGTGCGCCTATTGCCGTTGGGCATACGCGGGAAACGTTCGCCGCTTTTGCCGATGCCGACGGTCGTTATCCAAAACCACCGTGCGCCGGGCCGAGAATACGGTGAAACCACCGTGCACAAGGCCAAAAAAAACAGTGCCCCTCTCCACTACCAATCATCCCCCGGGGTCCCAGGGCTAGGTATGGCCGTTGGGTATAGTGGGTAACGTTGGGCCTTTTGCCGATGCCGACGGTCGGTTTCCAAAACCACCGTGCGCAGGGCAAAGAAGACGGTGAAACGACCGTGCGACTGGCCAAAAAGCACAGTGCGGCAGTGGCCGTCGGTATACGCGGGAAACGTTCGCCGTTTTTGCCGATGCCGACGGTCGGTTTCCAAAACCACCGTGCGCTGGGCCGAGAAGACGGTGAAACG
>CM070572.1:69523336-69813336 GCA_036346355.1 Rhipidocladum racemiflorum | reverse complement strand
ATTTTTCCCTAACACCTAGATTTTACTATCACTTGGATGTTACGGATATTTTACATACTCATAGATTTTACTATCACTTGGACACCTTCTACATTTCCCTAGCTTCAAAATTTACATTGAGCTTCACTTTACACCCTTCTTACTGTGCCCTAGGTTCAAGAGATTTTTGGATACCAGCTTGACTGTTCTTCGATGAACTCTTTTCCATAGTACGTTGTATCATCTTAATTCTTGCAGATAAGCAACTGATTTCACTTATCACACTTTTCTTCCAATAAGTTTATCATTTTCACGATGCTCCTCTTCGTTTCTTTGATCTTCAATATCATTTTACCAATTGTACCTAAGGCTTCCAAAGGTTTTATATACCTTCTAAAATTTATATCTAAATGTTTCACAGGTTTGTAATTTTATTAAAACTCACCAATTCAAATCACACGTCTAACAAGCAACACTACAAATGATACCGGGGAAAACACCAAAGATCATCTTCCTGGTGCCATTCTTGATTTCTTCTTTCAATCAAGCTCCACCACAAAGAGCAAGTGTTTCCTTGCAGTGGTGAGGCTCTACAATAATTCATTTTCCTACAATGTATAACCACAGTACGTGTGCACTAGTCACCACAAAAGCCAAGACTGGGCTGTTGTGTGCACAAATAGACTAACTCAGAACTTCCGAGTTGGTTGTATACATGATATGGAAACTTTGGATTTTCAAAACCAGGTTGCTTGACATTATGTAGCCATTAGGAAAAGCATTTTTCACATCCATTTGATACAATTGGATGACCTTTGGATGCAGCAAAACCTAAAAGGATTCTAATGGCTTCAATTCTAGCAACAGAAGCAAAGGTTTCATCATAATCTAAGCCTTCAACTTGAGTAAAACCCATCTAGTTCCAATAACTTTAAAATCATGAGGTGGTGAAACTAGTCCGCAACTTCTTTCTTCATATTGGACCACCAATACTTTTCTTTCAAATCCGCATACATCTTGGTACCTCCCGGATGAATAGAATACACAGAGTCATGAGCCTCTTTCAAGACCACATCCGTGATTTCTTCTTGGTTGGGGACTACTATTCTTTTCCCGAACCAAACCGTACCTTTTTCATCTTCCGAAAATCCTGGGTGTTTCCCTTTCTTCAAGCCATCTTTTAGGTCTGCAATACCCTTATCATTCTTTTGAGCCTCTCTGATCTGGTCTTCTAAGGTCGATTTTACATCAACATTGAAAATGCAACCTTCATTCACCAATTCCAAGTTAAGACGCTGGAATTCCTCGTGAAGAGCTGGCTGGCTTCCCTGTACCATAACGTTGTTGCAGTAGCTCTTCCTGCTTAATGCATCCACCACAACATTGGCCTTTCCGGGGTGGTAATGGATTCCAACATTATAGTCTTTCACCAACTCTAACCACCTTCTCTGCCTCAGGTTGAGATCGGACTGGGTGAAGATATAATTCAAACTCTTGTGATCCGTATAAATCTCACATCTATTCCCAATCAAATAATGCCTCCAAATCTTAAGGGCATGCACCACTGCCGCTAACTCCAAGTCATGAGTTGGATAGTTTTCTTCATGAGGTCGCAGTTTTCTTCATGAGGTCGCAGTTGTCTCAAAACACATCCAAACTTCCTCTCTTTCTTCGAAATCCTTATGGATATCAGGCAGAATAAGAACTGGGGCTAAGGTTAATCTCTTCTTCAACTCCTGAAAACTCTGCTCACAAGATTTAGTCCATTCAAACTTCCTCTCTTTCTTCAGAAGCTGGGTAAGAGGCCTGGCCATCTTTGAGAAACCTTCAATGAATCTTCGATAATAACCAGCCAATCCAAGAAAACTTCGGATGTCCGGGACTGACTTCGGCTGCGTCCACTCCAACACATCTCTTACTTTCGCCGGATCCACTGCTACTCCTCCAGCAGAAATGATATGACCCAGGAAAGAAACTTCTTTCTCAACCAAAAGTCACATTTGCTAATCCAAGAAAACTTCGGATGTCCGCAATTAAGGTTCCGCAGGAGGAGCCTACGCCCGACTGGGCCGAGGATGGTGCAGTGGTCCCAAAGCCTAGAAGCGCCACAAGGAGTCCATAGCGTGGCCCGACTTCTTCCCCAAGGCAACTGGCTGATCCCTCGGCGAAGCTTCGTGCCGCGTCCGGACAACCCCGTCAAAAGCAAAGCCTGCGACCTGGCATCAACAGAGCCTGCTGGCACCAGAACCTGGCGGAGTGGCAGGCGTGGGTCAGGAAAGGAACGACCACATCCCCAGGACGTAGTGGGGCTCAGCCAATAGAGACAAATTACATACTCATAAAGCCACCATGTTCAGGGCCAGGTGGCGCCCATTTGTAACGTACCCCTCCCCCAGTATATAAGGAGGAGGGAACAACCCTAAAAAGGGAGGAGAAAAAGGATAACACATCCAGATATCCAAGAACACAGGACTAGGGTATTATCTCCTCTGCGAGAGCCCGAACCTGTCTAAAAGAGATTGCCCTCGCATCCTGTGTTACCATCTTGCTCTGATCTCGCACGAATCCCCTAGAATCACAAATCTCATTGCCGGCGGAACCGATCGTCGACAACTAGCGAAAAGCAAAAACCTACAACATCGAATCAAATAGGAAAAGGAAAGACCCAATCCAGATCCAAGAAGACGAGAACTCAACTGGCGAAGGAAATTTGAATTTTTCCCTAATCCGGTAGTACTGGCGGCTAAATTGTGGTAGTACCGCTCAGGCCGGCAGTACCGCACTAGCAGCCCGGTAGTGCCGCTCTTCGGGGATTAAAATGAGGTGGCCCATGAGGGGGAGGAGGGCAGCATGAAACCTGCCATGTGCCCCCCTTCCCTCATGTGCGCCCCCACCTCCAACCCTAGCCTCCCCTCCCTCTTCCCCCCTCTCCCCACATGCCTCCCCCTCTAGCCGCCCTCCCCCATGCGCCACCTCTCCTCCCTCTCCTCTCCACCCTCCTTGCTGGCCTAGGAGAGCTCCTCGCCTCGCCACCCCGCTGTCCTCTCCTTTGGTAAGCTCCGCGACAAGGAGATAAGGCGGATTCGGAGCGAGGAAGGAGATCGTGAGAACCGGGAGATCTTCGGCGTTCGTCGGTTCGTTGATCGTCGGGCAAAGGTATGGCCTTGGGGATGGACTAGGTGTTGTGCTATAGGATGTTTTGGTGTTTTTAGATCAAAAAGTGGTGCTGCAATTAGATGGAATTGGTGAAAACTAGAGATTGCTCAGCGTTCTGTTTCGAGCAGATTGGACACACAACCTAGGGTTTGAGTTTTCTCAATTTTAGAGTTAGAATTTGGTCGGCCGCTTGTTGCGAAAGTTGTACATAACTTCAATACCTTTAATTGGACACCAAGAACGTCCAATGCCGCCTAGCCGTTTGAATGTTATGATCGTTTTACCGAACGTGTTCAAATATGTGACGTGATTGGGACAGATCGGGTTGATCTATAGATTAGGCAATTTTAGAGGCCGAATCAGCTTTTCCCAATACTTAGAGAAAGCTAGGAAATTTTCTAAGCTTCGCGATGATGTACTCGTTTACTTAATTTGGAGAACTAGAACTCAAGTTATGCTAGTTAGTTTGAAGCCTGCTGTCCCGGTAGATGAGCGATTGTGTACTGTTTTGTGGGCATGGTTTGAGTGTGTGGTATCTATGTGCAGGTGGTGTGACCCCAGGAGTGCCCTCATCCTCTCGCCAATCCGTCGCCCGCGGTTAAGGCAAGTGTATTGGAATGGGTAGCGTGTTGTATGTTGCTAGTCTTGATTAGGTGCAAATTGTTTTCATGATATGCTATCTTGCCATGATTAGTGTTTGCCCATGATGTGATGAAAATGGTACATTATGATGCTATGCAATGATTAGTTGTTTATATTTATGGCATATGTTGCATACATGGCATGAAAACTGGCCCGGTCGGTGAGAAAGTCATAACTAGTCCGGTCAGGTCCGTGAGAAAGTTATGACTAATCCGGAGCGCCATTAAGTAAGTCCTACCTTGTGATTCCATCCACGGTTATGAATGGAAGCGAGGAGTAGGCACCCTCCATCTACGGGATGGGAGGGGAAAGAGGGTGCACGCCGACGGGTGTGCACTCGGCAATACCGGTATGTGCTTCAAGGAGACATGTGCATTGCATACATGATGATGGTGATGGGATGTGTATAATGAGATTTGGACATGATTATGATGCTAATCTTGATGTATAGTGATGTTAACATTGAATTGTTCTTTATGTTCTATTGTGATATACTTCCTGAGTGATGAACTCACGCTTGTATTTTATGTTGTTTTTAGGTACCATAAAACCGGCATGCGGGAAAGGGCACTAGCTACACTTCTACACATAGCTTCACACTTATAGACAGTTTAATCATTTGGAGTCATGATAATAATGAATAGTGCCATGAAACTTGGTGTATGGCTTGGTTTTGAGCTTAAGTTCATCGTTTGGTTCGTTATAATTTGTGGAATGATTGAATTCCTTATTTTAGACATAAGTGATGCTATATCAATTGTTATTGATGTTTTAGATGTCTCTTATCTTGCCTTATCATTACTGTTGCTTCAATTCATGGAAAAACAAAGGTGCCGAAATTTTTGGTATTAGCATTTGCACCTTTGCTGTAATTTATCTTTATTTGTGGTATTTAGTTGTTGTTTAGTCTACTTTTGGTAACATTCAGGCATACTAGATGCCGGGGTGTTACACCCGTGGCAACACTGCAGCTGGAGGAAGTAGTTCACGCCAGGGAGGCAGCCAGAATGAAGCACCGAATCCCCAGCCTGCGCCGCCAGTTGATATGCAAAACCTGGGAGCTCTTCTCGCTACTGTTTCCACCAAAAACCGGCGTATATGGTAAAATCGGCCCAATTCCAACATGGAAATTTTTTATAGATAAACCGGTGCCAACAAGGAATCCGTCGCCAACAAGAAAAGGAAACCGGATCAAGAGCCGATACGGAAGTTGCCGTATCCAAGCAAGATTCGGATCGGCCGAAGCAGTATAAAAGGGACAGACCGCAAGGCGAAAAGGATCAACCAAAAAACCAATACAATCCTATTTACAATTTCTGCTTTGTCTAGTTTTTCGTAGCAATCTTTCCTCTGTTAGTCATCGAGTTTAATAAAAGTTGCGCATCGCCGATTTGTTGATCTCGTCGACTTGTTCTTCAGGTTCGATCCACTTTGCTTGTTGCGCATCGCCTTTACCTCCGGGTTAACCGTAACTAGTTGATCTGATTATCTCCTGATCGGCTATTAGCCGACTGGTGTCAAGCCGATAATCGTTTGTTTATTGGTTCTGATTGATTTATGATTTCCACCTTGTCAATTACATGTCAAATTGACTGGCACGCTCTGCAAACCCGGTGTTTGTCCCGTATGTTCGAGGCTGGGAACCCTGCTTCACATTTTTAGCGCAAACATATTTTGGCACGCCCAGTGGGACCAGAAGGAAGTCGATCATGTCGTCAACCGGAAAATCCACAACTACCATCGACATCAATGCAGATGCAATAATCGCGCTTACACTAGCCGATTTAACTCCTGAGCAACAAAAGGAAATTGAAGATCGGAAGGCAGCAATGGAAGAGATGATGTTAAAGTGCTTCCAAAAAACACGGCGGGGAGTTAACCAAAAGGTTGCGCTTCCAACCATCAATTCTATCAGCGATTCCCCTGTTGACCCGGTAGGCCGATATATACCCGGTCAAGCTGATTTATCCAGTATGATTGAGCAATCAGTACATTATTCATTGATAAATCAATCATCGGCTCTAGTCTCCATGCTAAAGCCGATGATCGAAAATAGCATCAAAACGATTGCTCAGGAGTTGGCCGTGTGTGGGAGTCTGTTAGACCTGTTACAATCCTTACCAATGTACCTAGTGTACTCAATACCACTGAAAACAGACACAGTAAATGCGTCGGCTCCAACACCCCTAATAACGCCGACCCAACCTACCGTGTTAAAACCCAGCGTCCCTGTAGATGGAGTTGCACATTACCACGGGCACACTGATGGGGCTAAGCTAAACACGAACTTACCCAACATACCCTCAGCTAGTGGATCCGGTCAATCGGCTTCTAGGCCAGTTGACATAGGCATGGCCCCTCCTATGCCCAGACATCAGGCCCCACATAAGGTGGTCTTATATGACGAACCTTATCCACCTGCACCTTAAGTATCGGCCATAAGAGATAATAATTGTGATCAATTGCCCAGATGTCCGTCAACATGGTTCGGCCGACAGCCTGAGTTTGCACTCGGGGGGCAGGGCATAAACTACAATAACTGGCCATGCCATGTAGCGCCACAAGCCGATAATGTCAACTGGGCAGAGCAGATTATCGCTGTTTTGAGGGAGCAGTTTGGTTTACAGCCCAGGGGAAGGGTCATCGGATATAGGAAACCATACCCAGATTACATCGACCGCATGGCTTACCCACATAACTATAGGGTCCCATATTTTGCGAAGTTTTCGGGTGACGATACCATAACCACGTTAAAACACGTCGTACGATTCATTGCTCAATGCGACGAAGTAGCCCAGTCCGACGGATTAAAAATTAGATTATTCCCGGACAACGATGAATAGATCAGCACATGTATTGTTCGATGATCATGTTTCATAGATCATGGGATATGGAGATATCATCAATACATTGTGGACGCATGTTGAAGAACATGGGTTAGATAGACCCACAATGGGACACTGCGAGAATGTTACGTTCTTATGTGTCATCAGTGTATCTCATACATAGTAGATGTATGATCCTTAGACCTGAGATTGTCATATTCCCTACATGTGTAATAGTTTACCTTGGGGTTACCAAACACTATTTCCTAACTGGATAGTTATAAAGGTAGCTTTCATGTTTACTATGAAACATGCAGAGGGAAGTGAGCAGTCGAGATGGAATTTGCCACTCCAATGTAACGGAGATATATGTCTAGGCCACTCGTGTGATATGATTAAGGAAGTGCATGTCCATGCCGTGATTGAGAAGTCAATCACAACTTATTAATATATCACAGATACGAGAGAGGGATTGAACTGTCAAAGGATGACATGCTTCTCGCCTTGAGTTCGATCTTCATATAGTTTGGCAAAGGGATTATTACATCAGTACTTTAATCATATGCGTTTGGGAGTTGGCATGCTCTGCAAGGAGCCGCTACCGACTATTGGATTAGAAAAGGGTTTTCCGAATCCATGTCCAAATGTGCATGAACCTACAGGGTCACACACTATTGGATTAGAAAAGGGTTTTTGGCAATTTTGCTGGGAAAAGGGGATGACCTTACCCACAGTACAGTCATGCCCCATGCAACATCCATTCAGAGGTCGGTCGACTCGGTTGGTCAAGGATAGGTTGTCCAAACCAGTACATGATCGGCTAGGACCAAGATAAAGAAGGCCAGTCTAGTGGGGAGCCGCCCAGACCGTCCCCGGGTTATTTGAAGGTTTAGTCATCCTGATCGGATTTGGAGGCTAACAGCGGACCGCCGAAGGCGCTCACGGAGTTAGCACCCAAGCCCAATCGAGACCACACAAGAACTCTTCGAATAACTCGACAACAATCCCGCTATTCCCCCGGTATGCGACCCGAAACACGCCCAGGATCCCCGTATACCGGTTTACAACCTCGTATCACATCAATTTGCACAAAGGGGGCAACGAACGCGAAGACCCCACCACCAGACGCGCGCGGAAGCAAAACTAACCAACACCCAAAACAACCTGGCACAAAGACAAAACCCCATGACCACCACCACCAACAACAGCAAGGCAGAAAGCCGGCGAAGATAGGAGACAGAACAAAAGGATAAAGCGGGCAAGCCATACAACTAAGGTCAACTGCCAAAGAAACCAAGTACTCCATACAGATAAGACATCGCTTAAAACTAACTATACAACAAAAGAGTACACAACTATTAAACTAGACCCAAAAGTAGAACATCTCCGGAAGTGTTCTGCCTTTGAACACTCCCGGGCGTGTACGACGGCGTAGGGAGCCTCTACTCGGTGCCCCGCTCGGTCACCGATAGGCAGTAGGGGCAAAACTTACACCCCACTGGATCCTCACCTGCAAAACCACAAAAGTAGAAGCCTGAGTACGGAAGGTACTCGCAAGTCTTACCCGTGGTCCATATATGACCGACTCGAATGGAGTATGCATTTGGAAGTAGCAAGGAAATCAGTTGAAGTTAAATTTGCGGAAAGCTTAACTTTATTTGTTGTTTAGTAACACTATTCAATTCGCAATTTAAAGCAGTTGTAATGGCACCTATTTCTAGAGTGGAGTTCGACATTTAGTATTAACAAAGCAATGGATCTCATAACACTTTCGAGCTCAAGCCCAAAGGCGAACTTCAGTTCAAGTATTTACTACGTGTAGTAACAGATAACCAAGCGTGCTCATATCCGAGAGCGTGGCAATTCGAATCGCTTAATTAACGCTGCAGGGAAGCATTAATCGCACGACACGTGCCACAAAAAACCTTGTGTCAACCATCCTCCCATCCATACCAATTCGTTGGGGACATCTTCATGCGGTCTGAGCACCTAGCACCCCCTCGAGCGGCCCAAGCCCGGCTTGGCCCTCCAGAGTCGGCCTAAGCCTCACCCTCAACCACGTCCAACCACATGAGGTGTATTCCCCATAGAACAGCATGCGACAACAGAATAGCTTTACTGTCCCATACCGGCATGCGATCAACCAATTTTTGTTCGGCCATAGTTAAACATCGGATCGGTCCTTAGCTGACTCAGGTGGGACTACCACATTTGAGTCTCCTTACCCAAATGTCTATCTCTCCCGCCCGGTCCCATTTCATATCCCAATTTCACCCGTAACCGCAACCACTGCCATTGCAACCCAAAGTTTGTAAAGTGGAAACGATCTCAAGCGATGGAACCATCCATCACTTGGCCCAAACCGACTTCTAAGCAAACTAAGCACGGACACAATTAATACCCATGATCTAGCTCCAACGGAGGTGTTCAACAAGTAACAAGGATGGCACATGCAACAAGTAGGATCTAGCCCTATTCCCACAATTAACTCCTAATGCATACTTAACATCCAATAAGCAGTTCATTCACAAAATAGAATTACAGTTAGGGTTGAATATGCTTAGGTGCTTGCCTTGTACTTTTGCTTGCGGATCGACGACAAGTTGCTCGTCGGCACTCCCCTCAACCACGATCACGTCAGTCACCGCGATCTCGTTCTCTACACGATATAATGCATGAATAAGATGCATGCAATGCAAATGAAATAAACACAAATGCAAATGCAATGGATTACAACAAATTTCCCCCACCGAACAGACCAGGTGAACCCGGACAGTCCGGGTTTAATATCCGGACAGTCCGGCTAACCCGGACATTCCGGGCCACTAGGCCAGACACTCCGGATTGCCCAAGATTGGGAAGATGGCGCGCAGTACGGAGATGTTCCCAAGTCTTACGGCACCGCGGGGGCCCGATCTGCTACTTTCCTACACACAGCTAAGCCGGAGAAGCTCCGAGCCAACTCAAACCACGACGAAGGAGGTTCACTCCCAACATCTTCAACCAGAACCCAATCCGATGCTTAGAACGACATCACCTAACCCCGATCTCTAACCCTATCCTCCAACACTGCCTAAACCACCCCAAATACCAAACCACCCACCAAACCCTAACATTCCCAAAGTTTACCCCCAACTCCCAATCTACACACCAAACCCCAAACCCAACCCCAAAGACTCCCTAGATCCCAAGAATCTCGAACGGAGTTCAAGAAGAGGCCTCACCTTCGAGGAGGATGAAGGAGAGGAAGAAGAAGCCGGGATGGAGGAAGGGGACGCTGGCTTGAAGAGGATCTTGAGGTCACCGGGGTGAGGAAGTCACCGGGGAGGAGCACTGGAGGTCGCTGGAGACGTGCTTGGGGTGGAGGGGAACTCATGGGAGAGGAGGAGAGCCAAGAGTGGAGAGGGAGTGAGTGAGGAGCTAAGACAACAGGAGTTTTGTACCCAACCCCCGATAAGTCCGGACACTCCGGATACTCAACCCGGAGACTCCGGGTTGTGGTCTTCGGTAGAATTAATTCCAGACACCCCGGACACTCCGGGCAATTTGGTCCGGATACTCCGGGTTAGGGTGCTCGGGCGAGCTAATCCGGATTCTCCGGATAATATATCCGGACATTCTGGGTTATATCTGGACATTCCGGAGGTTTAATCCGGATACTCCGGATGTCCCAGAACTTCTGAAATTTTGGGGCCTTGACAAGTCTATGAGAGGTTGTCAATGCCAGAAGAGTGTGAATCCTCCAAAGGCATCCAAGCACCAATTTTCGACACTACTGCCGAGCCAGAATCCTGCAGCGAAGTGAGTAATCTGGCTGGAAAAATCCGAAAGCCGATTGAACCCAAAACGAGGTGGTGTCCCTCGGGCCTTAGAAAATCACAACGTAGACGTCTCCAATGACTAAAGACACAGGAAGAAAGAGAGGCCAAAGCGGAGAGAGAACGGGATCAGATTTTCAATAAGCTTCGGCCAATACCCGCCATAAGACAAGAATGGAAGATAAAAGATCAAGCCGACAACGATTCAGACCAATCGGTCGATTCTGGATCTCCGATGATTAGAGACGATACGCCACCAATGGATATCAACATGGTATTCACATTACCCGCAGAATTCAGGACTGAGGTGGAATCAGCTGAGGGGGTGTTCGCCTAGTTATGCCTTGGTGCGCAGGATGCTGTATTCGAGAAACCTCAGGACATGCATCGGCATTTGAAGCCATTGTATCTCAAAGGGTACATCAATGGCCGACCGATAGTAAGGATGTTAGTCGACGGTGGAGCCACAGTGAACCTGATGCCCCTAAACACGTTCAGAAAGTTGGGAAAAGCCGACGAGGACCTAATCAAAACCAACATGGTGTTGAGCGATTACACAGGAGATCCCACCGAAGCGAAAGGGGTGATGATGACAGAGCTAACTGTCGGTAATAAGACACTGCCGACTGCGTTCTTTGTGATTGAGGCTAAAGGTAGTTACAGCGTGCTCCTTGGGTGAGACTGGATCCACGCTAATTGCTGCATTCCGTCAACTATGCATCAGAAGCTCGTGCAGTGGAATAATGATGAAGTTGAAGCCGTATCGGCCGATACATCAGCTCATATTGCCATGGCCAGCCCTGACGCTAACTGGCAACACGAAGAAGCCGAATGCATATCAGAAAAGTTTTTGGACGATTGCGATTTCATCAGCATTGGGAAATCAGGTTTAAAGCCGATCAGCGTTGAACCCAACACGTTTGATCGGACGGATGAAGTTGTTAGAAGATGGAGTCCAAAGCAGTGACAAAGTTACAAGAAAAGATGCGGAGCTATCAGCGAAAAATAGAATATGAAGAAGCTATATAGGACTTCGAAGAAGAAAGACGAGGGCAAGGATTTACCTCCGCCGATCCGCTTGAAGAAGTCGACATTAGACCAGGCGATAGGAAGAGGCCAACTTATGTAAGCACCAAACTAGACCCAGAATACAAAGCAAAGTTGGTCGACATACATAGAAAGTACAAGGATTGTTTTGCATGGGAGTACTACGAAATGCCAGGTTTAAGCCGACAGCTTGTCGAGCATCGGCTACCCATAAAGGTTGGGTATCGACCATTTAAACAATATCCAAGGCGATTTAATCCCACACTACACGACGCTATAAAAGAAGAAGTAGAACGATTATTAGAAGCCAGGTTTATCAGGCCTTGCCGATACGCTGAGTGGGTCTCAAATATCGTTCAAGTAAAAAAGAAGAACGGTAAGCTAAGGGTATGCGTAGATTTTAGGGATTTGAACAAAGCCACGCCAAAAGATGAGTACCCGATGCCAATAGCCGATATGCTTATCGATGCTGCATCTGGGAACAAAACCATAAGCTTCCTTGATGGGAATGCCGGGTATAATAAAATATTTATGGCTGAAGCCGATATACCTAAGACGGCCTTTCGATGCCAAGGGGCTTTAGGACTTTACGAATGGACCGTCATGACATTCGGCTTGAAAAACGCTGGGGCCACATACCAACGTGCTATGAACCATATTTTCCATGACTTAATCGGCCATACTGTAGAGATCTACATCGATGATGTCATAGTAAAATCAAAAGGAGACTGGCAACACTTAGCCGATTTGGAAAAAATGTTTGAAAGCACAAGAGCACATGGGCTGAATATTAATCCACTCAAATGCGCTTTTGGAGTATCGGCTGGACAATTTCTCGGGTTTACAGTGCATGAAAAGGGAATAGAAGTTAATCAAGCGAAGGTCCAAGCTATAGCTGATACTAAGCCACCGACAAATAAAAAAGAGTTGCAAATGTTGATCGGCAAGATTAATTACCTGCGGCGCTTCATCTTAAATTTGTCTGGTCGAATTCGCGCCTTCACCCCGTTATTGAAACTAAAAAGCAACCAAGGATTTGTGTGGGGGATCGATCAGCAGAGAGCTTTTGATGACATAAAAAGTTATTTGATGGCACCTCCAGTTTTGGTCGCGCCAAAAGGTGATTTACCTTTCAGAATGTACATATCGGCAGAAGAAGAAGCCGTAGGAGCCGTCCTAATGCAGGAATCTGATGGCAAAGAACAAGTCATATTTTACTTAAGCCGACGACTTCTAGATGCTGAAATCAGGTACCCCCTTATGGAAAAATTATGCTTGTCTTTGTACTTCGCTTGCACAAAATTAAGACACTATATCTTGGCCTCAAGATGCACTATAGTATGTAGAAACGATGTCATTAAGTACATACTATCTGCGCCAATTCTACGGGGCCGACTCACCAAATGGGCGTATGCTTTAACTGAGTTCGATCTAACGTACGAATTGGCTAAATCCGTCAAAGGACAGGCTATAGCCGATTTCCTCATAGGAGGTACCACGTTAACAGGAATGACCGATGTCACTCCTTCGTGATTGTACTTTGACGGATCGGTTTGCCAAGAAGGTGAGGGCATCGGCATAATATTGATCTCACCCAAGGGACAAGAATTTGAATTCATGTATCGGCTTAATGATCGATGTTCAAACAATCAAGCCGAGTATGAAGCGTTACTTAAGGGGTTACAGCTGCTAGAAGGCATGGGGGTAAGCGACGTAGAAGCCTTTGGGGATTCAATGTTGATCGTACAACAGGTCAAAAGGGAATACTGATGCAACGATGAAGTACTAGTGTCGGGACCCCGAATTTGCAAATCCGGACCCTCTGTGTATTCAGCACTAGTCCAGGAACGCGCTAGTGCACACAGTCTTAACATTGGTAAATATCACAATCATACCATTCGATATTATCAAAGTACTTTATTTAAATAACCAAAGTGGTTACTCGACCTTATGGCCAAGTTACAAATATATGCCTCGCAAGGCAAAACTTATTAAAAGAGAAATAATAGCAGCGGAAAATCAAATAACTTCGTGGCGCCATCCAGTATACCACAGCAATCGACCGGGCTCGCTTCCCTAAGTAGACGGATCCTCTTGGAGTTCCTCCTCCAACGCCGTGCGATCTCTTCTTCAACTGATATTGTGTTGAGGCAAGGGTGAGTACTTGGTACTCAGCAAGTCATGCACAGAATGCAGGCTAATATACTACATGCATGGCTTGGTACAAAGGAATAGCTCAAGGTATATTTGCAGTAAACAGCATTTGACAATTAATATAAGTAGATTCGAAAGCAGTAAAAATAAGTAAAGCATAAATAACTTTTTTGAGAAGTTTAATAAACATTTTCCCCATCCTAAACCACATTTCCATCATCTTCATTACTAAACCAACCCAACTTTCAAATCCAAGTTATTTTCAGAAAGTCTAACCCTTGACTGTAATTCCCGAGCATTGTCGATCTGTGGACTCGGCTATTTAAATAGATTCCAAACTCTGCAGAGGTTATGCACTTTACCCACAAGATACAGTCAAACACCACAAAGGCGAGTTCCGTAACAAAGCCTTTCTAAGCCTCAAACAACACAGTGGTCCTCTCAGGTTCGTGCTCTACACCATCCCTTCCCTTAGCCAAGGCGAAGTATGGGACCAACACACCGTTAGATGGGTATCTGGCCACAGCCACGATCGCTCCCCGCACAATCACACAAGCGGTGTAATTGACACCCTGAGGCTCCACAAGTGAGTCCTTAGCGACTTAGTCAACTAGGGCCGTCCCATTCCAGCCATGTGGTTGCAAGTATGACCAGTTCAAAGGCTTGCAAGGTTAAGTCCTTAGAGTGACCAGGGCAAGACTACCCGAAGAACCAAATCAACATCCCCAATGCCACAACCGGCCCACTGAATACTCTTGCCACATGCCCTGGCCGAAATCGTTTATCAAAACCCCGCTTGATTACCAAGCACCACGTGCCATCAACATCACATGATACTTTTCCAAAACAGGTTCAATATATCATTAAGTCAATATTAACATTTGATTGTCCAAAATCATGTCATGAGCACGAAAGGTGCTCTAAGCAAAGATACTACAACGATCTAAACCCATGTTGGCGATTTAATAATGTCCAACTAGTAATCCACAACTAGGGTGACAAAGGGTCATGGCACATACTTAAGTAATCAAGGTGTCATATAGCAAATTGGTATTTATCTAACCCCCATGTTTAAACAAAGTATCTTTCTAATTGAACTAGCATGCAATAGTTTAAATCAAAATAGATTTCGAAATAGGATCAACATGGTCAAAGCACAACTTGCCTTCAAAAAGTACTTGCTCTTGGTCTTGAGTTGGATCCTGAGTCAACACTTCTCCTTCGAATCCTTCCGGCACTTCAACGTCTACTCGTAAAGCGTGCAAATAGCAATACACAAATAAACAATAGGCAAAAACATCCCAAAACTCCAAATAAAATCCATAAACAGAGAGAACATAATTTTCTGGATTTTTAGAAACTGGAATCGTCAAATTTGGAGTTAAAACGCAAAAGTTATGATTTATTAAAGTTTAAATAATCAATTAAATAATATTACAGAGAAAAACTTTAGTCCAAAAATTAAATAAAATTCATATTTAGGTAGATCTCAATTTTATACAAATTTAGAAATTTGAATCACTCAAATCGGAGTTGAAACGCAAAAGTTATAAGCGTTTGAAGTTTGAAACAAAATCTGAAATCATTATTCGAATTAATAAATCATTTTTCTTTTTCGGAAATTAATTATTGCGTCAGCAAGGACACATGGCAGCCTCTGATTGGTTGGTGGCGTCGGTAGCTCATGGGCTCGACTCACGGCGCGGTTTGGTACACGGTGGACCCGGTCCACAGCTCGGGTGAGGTGGCGGGTGGGACCCACACTGTCGATCGCGGTCTCACGCATACGCGGTGGCGTGTGGGCCCTCGACATGCGGGGCCCGCGTGTCGTGACACGCGCCACACGCAGCACGACGCCGACCGTCGGTCCACCTTCCCAACACGTGGCGCAATCTCGGCCGTTGGTTTGAAAATCAACGGCGCGGACTAGATCCAGGGTTTAACACGTTGAAACTACTCGATGCTCGTGGGCCGTTCGATCTAGATCGGACGGTCCAGATCTAATCCTATAATAGCAACGCTTTGCTACGGCGCGTGGCAATTGTGAACCGTTGGATCTTGATCCAACGGTCAGATCTAATCGGGTTTGGAACACGTGAACTCACCTCAACCGTCCGACCGATCGGCGGTTCACCGAGCTCGGGAAGTCCGACGATGACGCGGCGAGGCCTGGGCACCGGAGACGAGAACGATGACGAGCCCGACGGCGTTTCGGGGTTGCTCCGGCGAGATGAATCCTTCCTTCGGGTGCGTCTCGCCACGGTGGTTCCGGATCTGGGCTCCTTCTCGACGGAAGACGACGGTCGGCGGCGGAATCGGCGTTCAACCGCTGCGCCGCAGGGCTCCAACTCCGGCGAGCACGTCACGGGCAAACGGCGGCGGCTCAGCGAGATGGCTCGGGAAGCGGGTGCGCAAAGATGAGGGCAACCTCGGGGACGTCTCACGCTTTAAATAGCCTCGGCGTTCGTGCGAGGCGGAAACCTAGTTTTACACGGCGGCGGGCGCGGCGGCAGAGTCCGGCTCGGTCTCGGCGAAGACGACGACGCTCAGCCGTCCACGTGGCACGATCAACGGCCACGATCGCACGGGCGCGATCGGATCCGGGCCGGATACGGCTCGAACCGGTACGGGCGGATCTCAGCCGTTGGATCTTGATCCAACGGTTGGGATTGATTAGGTTTAGGAGTGGGTTCGGTCGAGTCAAGCGGCTCGGTCGGACTCGAACTCGAAGTTCGACTTCGGGCTCGGTCGGATGAACAGTAACCGACTCGAGTTGAATTTCCAGCGATTTAATATTTAAAATAATTTCCAGTAATTCATTTAATTCATTAAAAATAGCAAATGACTCAGAAAAATTCCAGAAAAATTCTGGAAAATATTTTGGAACATTTTGGACTCAAATAAAATATTTCCAACAAAATTCTATTTGAAAAATTAAATTCTTTAATTATTTCAAAATGGGATAAATTCAAATAAATTCCAAATAAATCCAAATAAATTCCAGAAAATTCCAAAAATTCACCAAAGTGCCAAATCACACATGAATTCAAGAAAGCAAAATTTTGGGGTGTTACAACTAGCTCAGTATCTGCATCAATGCCTCCAAATAATCGAGACGTTCACAGCGTTCTCCATAAAACATATCCCCAGAGAAATCAACGGTAAAGCAAACCTACTGGCACAATGGGCATCAGGGTACAAAGGTAAAAGCCGACAAGAATCGACCAAGTTAAACGATGGGTCGGTTATGTGTGCTCAATCTATCGATTGGAGAACAGAGATAAGAGACTACTTGCTAGATCCGAATAAGCTGACTGAGAGGAAAGTCCGGCGCAAAGCGTTAAAATATGTTGTACTGGAGGATACCTTGTACTTTCGAACCATGGAAGGCTTACTGCTAAGATGCCTTGGGAATGAGGAAGCCAAAGTAGCAATGGAGGAAGTACACAAAGGGATTTGCGGATCACATCAATCGGCTCATAAAATGAAATGGATGCTAAGGCGGACAGGATACTTCTGGCCGACAATGTTGGAAGATTGCTTCAAATATTACAAGGGATGCCAAACATGCTAGAAGTTTGGCAATGTACAGTTAGTACCAGCATCAGTCTTACATCCGATCATCAAACCATGGCCATTTAGGGGATAGGGCATAGACGCAATCGACAAAATATTCCCGACATCCAGCAGAGATCACAAGTTTATTCTTGCAGCAACGGATTATTTTTCAAAGTGGGTGGAGGCCATACCACTCAGAACAGTCACAAGTGTGGAAGTAATCAAATTTGTCAACGAACATATCATCCACAGATTCGGAATCCCACAGAGAATCACGACCGATCAAGGGACGGCATTTATGTCAAAAGAATTCCAAGACTTCGCGAAAAGCTTGGGTATCAGATTGCTCAACTCTTCTGTCAAGGCTCCAAGTTCAAAAAAATTCTGGGACATCCGGAGTATCCGGGTTTAATGCCCGGAATGTCCGGATATAACCCGGAATGTTCGGGTAAATCATCCGGAGTATCCGGATTGGGTTGACCGAACACCTCAACTCGGAGTATCCGGACAAATTGTCCGGAGTATCCGGGTTGATTCCACCGAAGACCCCAACCCGGAGTCTCCGGGTTAGCGTCCGGAGTGTCTGGTATGTGCGAGGGGTTTTGTATAAAGTCCCATTTCGTGGGTTCACTCCCTTCTTTTCTTCTCCACTTGTCCTCCACCATCCCGTGCGTCTCCTCCACCTCAACCTTGTCTCCGGTGAGCTCTCCACTCCGGCGACCTCCCGTGGCTCCTCCCCGGCGGCTCCTCCATCCCGGGGAACTCCTCCTCAAACCGACATCCTCCTTCCTCTACCCAGCATTGTTCTCCTCCATCATCCTTGGGGGTAAGTCCTCTTCTTGGGGGTTGATTCGTGGGATTCTTGGGTTTTGAGGCCACCCATGGTGGGTTTAGGGTTTAGGTTTGGAATTGGGGGTTTGGAGTTGGATCTTGAGCTCTAGGGTTTTGGGTGTGGTGAGTCTAGGGTTGGTTTGGGGCTTAGATTGATGAATGTGGGTACTAGTGGGGTAGATCAGGTAGTGGTAATGCCGATCCAAGGGTCGATTAGAGTTGGCTTGTGGTTTTGTGGTTGGGTGTCGTTCTCTCGAGGTTTAGCTAGCTTGAAGTTCCCTCGGCCTTGCCGCGTGTAGGAATGTCGTAGATCGGGTCCCCGCGGTGCCGTGGGACTTGGCGGCACCTCGGTCCGTTGAGTAGTAGGGCGAGATGCGCCAGGTCCGGAGTGTCCGGACACCCAGTCCGGAGTATCCGCCCTAGGCCGGAGTATCCGAACACAAGGTCCGGAATGTCCGGGTTATCCGGAGAGTCCGGATAATAAACCCAGACTGTCCGGGTTAGGCTGGTCTGTCCCGTTGTGGGTTTTTGTTGGGGTTTGCATTGTAGTCGTTTCTTTCGCATTGCATGCATCTCATTGTGCATTGTATCCGTGTAGATAACGATCCCGCGGCGACTGACGTGGCCGTGGTTGAGGGAAGTGCCGAGGGGCAAGTCGCTGTTGATCCGCAAGCAGAAGAGCAAGGCAAGCACCTAAGCATATTAAACCTTATGTACTTTTACTTTGGTGAATCAATTGCTTATTGGATTAAGTGTTGCATTAGGAGTTGAAAATTTTGGGATAGGACTAGATCCTACTTGTTGCACATACACCCCTTGATTATTGTTGAATCTTCCTTGGAGCTAATATGGGTAGTATATCGAGTTACGCTTAGTTTGCTTAGAAGTCGATTTGGCCAAGTGGTGGATGGTTCCACTGCTTGAGGTCTTACACATTAAAATCTCTGGAACTGTTGGTTATGGTTATGTTGTGGAAAAAGGCATAATTGGAGACCGGGCGGGAGAGTTGGGGCATTTGGGTAAGGAGACCCAAATGTGGTAGTCCCGCCTGAGTCAGCTAAGGACCGATCCGATGTGGTACCATGGCTGAGCACCAACTGGTTGATCACATGCCCGATTGTGGTAAGGTAAGCCGCTCTTTCATCGCATACTGTTCGATGGGCCATGCCCTCATGTGGTTGGACGTGGTTGAGGGCGGGGCCTAGGCCGGCTCTCGAGCGCCAAGCCGGGTTTGGGGCTGCTCGAGGGGGTGCTAGGTTTCCGGACCGCATGAAGATGCCCCAACGAATGGGTATGGATGGGAGGGGGTTGACATGAGGTTCCTTCGAGGCACATGTCGTGTGATCAATGCTTCCCTACAGGGTTAACTAAGCGATTTGAATTGCCGCGCTCTCGGATATGAGCACGCTTGGTCACTGCTGTTACACGTAGTAATAACTTGAACTGAAGTTCGCCGTTGGGCTTGAGCTCGAAATGAATATGGTTAATTGTTGTGGCTTGTTAATTGCTAACTTCACCTAGTGGTAGGTGCAGTAACAACCGCACTAAAATTGAGAATTGAGTAGTTTAAGTAACTACACAACAAATATTAAGCATTTTGCAACTGTTCTACCTTCAGCTTATTCCTTGCTACATCCAAATGATAATCCTTTGGAGTCGGTCATAATCCTCCGGATGTCGCCCAACGTCGGCCAAACTTTGGAGCCGCGTCCCGGGCAGCTCGTTGACTCTTTTCAAGATCCGTCTTTGCTATGGTGTGCCACAAGGTACCATCTACTTGCTGTCCAAAATTCAGCCAATTTAGCCCACGACATCAAAAGTTATGGCCTTTTCAATCTCGAATCTTGCCGAGGCCATAACTACCTCAATTTTTCGAGTTTGACCGTGAAATGTTTTGTGTAGACTCCTGGGGATGTCCTCTACGTGTTGCACATCTTTCCTCATGGTTTTGCCCTCTGGATTTGGCGCAGCAAAATAATTTCTCCGATCAGACTGCGATCAGACTGCGTTTCAGACAGCGGCAAACTTCCTCGCGCGTTCCCCGCTGTTCCAGAAGGTATTTCTTTGAGCCACCTACGTCACGGTGTGTCTCTTGGTCCCATATAGCTCTCGGTCAAATTTCGTTAAGTTCTGATCATTATTCTAGAAGTTATGGCTGTCCAAAGTTTTGATCCGAAACCCGTTAAACGGCAGTTTGTGATTAATCCGGAGGGGCGCCGCAAAATCTGCCTATACCGTTGAATTCGTCTCGCCGCGTTCTACGTGGTAGACATTTCCCCTTTGCCATCCCATCCTCCGAATTTTTTTTTATATATTTAGGCCACCGTTTAGCCGTCGCCGCGCGTCGCCTTTTGACGCCGGCTATTTTAGTTCGCTCCGGTCGTGTTGTAGCGTCCGTTGGATCGTCATGTGCTGTTTTGAACCATCCTTGAAGTTCTTTTGCTCTCCGTTTGCCGTCGGAGCCCGATTCCGGCCTTAAACCATCGTTTTTCGGCCTCAACCGTTGTTACTGGTTTGCATATCGTTTAGCCATCCTTGGTAGCGTTTTATCGCGGCCATGTCGTTGCACCGACGGTCGCTATCTTGTTTCATGAGTATCCTATCATTGTTTGACCTCCGTCGTTAACGTTCGCCGTTAACAATTCGCCATTAACGCTCTGTCGTTAACGCTCCGCCGTTAACGTTTCGTCATTAACGTTCCTCCGTTAACGTTTTGCCGTTAACGTTTCACCGTTAACGCTCTGTCGTTAACGCTCCGTCGTTAACGTTCCTCCGTTAATGTTTTGCCGTTAACGTTCCACCGTTAACGCTCCGTCGTTAACGTTTCGCCGTTAACGTTCCATCGTTAACGCTTGGCTCTCTTCGCTTCGTTGTCATCGCATGCGTGCATTCATGCAAGAGCCCTAGTGCGATGTCCTCATCTTCTCTATCATCATGACGTGAGCCTAGTCTCATCGTCATATCATCTTCGAAGCTGAATTAAAACCCTAACCTAAGACCGGTTCGATGCACTAAGTTCATCGTGAGCCGCGTTGTTATCTTTGCAGTCTTTTCTGTTGTTTCAATCGTGGTAAGACACTTGTCTTGTCTTATCCCTGAAAACCTAATCTGCCATTAATCGAGAATTCCTTCGTGGACTTGGTCGATAGACCATTGGCCATCTGTCATACCCCTGTGCCCGATCTATCCGTCTCTCTTTTGTTTGACTGTGTCCGTTCGGTCAACAAAAGTCAACTTCAAGAATTAGTTTAGTTCACTGTGAACTAACATATCTTATGGACCCGATCTATAGATCGAGAGCCCATATGTCATCATCTGTCCAATCATGATAATAACTTCGGAAGAAATATTCTTCAGAATATTATTCTTTCTTTCCAGTTATTAATCTTTCCCTTTTCGGCGTTTTTCCGAAAGTCCGTTCTCTTTTATCTAATCTCCGATCCAATCCTTTCAAGTTCCTAATTTTATCCCAGCCGTTGTGCCCAATGCTGTTCGTTCTTAATTTGAAGTTTATTTGAATTGTCTTTTGAGTTTTGTTGTATTTGTGTTTCTTTATCGTTAGACGTGTTGTCCGGAAGTCGTTCGAACGAGCTGAGGATCGAGAAAGTGGAAGTTGAAGCTCGAGGATCAAGGATCAAGGATAAAGAGTAAAGGACAGTAAAGTTTGCAAGGGCCAGGCAAGTTGTGCTTTGACCATGTTGATTCCCTTTTCAAAAATTATGTTGTTTTAAATTATTGCATGCTAATTGGATATAAACTGATTTCAATTAATTTGGGATTAGATATTTAACCTACTTGTTATTGCCACCTTGTCTATAATAGCTGTACGCCATGATTCATTTGTCACCCTAGGTTTGTTGATTAATAGTTGGTAGCTAAATACTTTGCCGACATGGGTTAGTTAGACCGTCAGTAGCTGCTTAGTCTTGCAACGTACCTTTGACATCATTTTGGAAATACAAAAGCTCAATATTGACTAATGGAATATGCAATGTATTTTGGAACGGTGCGACGTGTTGCCGACACGATGAAGTTGATATGTGGAGGTATTCGTACTTCTTCAATGATGTTGAGTTGTTGTTGGCATTGTGTTGCGCAATAATCAACTGGGGTGATAAAATGATTTAGACCGGGGCAAGTGGCAAGATTATGATCAGGTGGGCCAGGTGTGGCACCAGAAAGGTTGATTTGGTTCTTCGGGTAGTCTTGCCCTGCTCGCCTAAGGACTTAACCTTGCAAGCCTTTGAACTTAGTCAATCATGCAACCACATGTCCGGAATGGGACGGACCTAGTTGATTAAGTCGCTAATAACTTGCTTGTGATACCTCGGGGTGTCAACTACACCGTTTGTGTAGCTTGAAGGGGGAGCGTACCAGGGCTGCGGCATGGTACCCATCCAACGGTATGTCGGTCCCATACTTCGCCTTTGCTAAGGGAAGGGATGGTGTATGGCAAAAACCGGAGAGGTTCACTTGTGTAGTTAGAAGTTTCCGAAAGACTTTGTTATGATCACTCATTCGCATACCCTTGTATGGCGATTCACGGCTGACGTGGTGAGTTGATTGTATCTTGTGGGTAAAGTGTATAACCTCTGCAGAGTGTAAAATCTATTCGAATAGCCGTGTCCGTGGTACTGGACATTGCTCGGGGATTACAGTCAAGGGTGAGCTTTTCATGAAAATGAACTTGGGATTGGAGGCAGTTTGCCTGTGGAAAAGTGATAATTGTTTAAGGATGTGGAATTGTTTACTTGCGAAACAACTGTGAAATTATTACTATTGTTATCTGTTTTACCGCTTTACAATCTATTATGAATATTTGTGAATGATGTTTATTGCAAAATAACCCCTTCAGCCTGTCATTTGGAATAAGCCATGCACATAGTTATTAGACTTGCATTCTGTGCTTGACTTGCTGAGTGCTTTATGTATTCACCCCTTGCAAACAAACAATCACCAGTGAGCAAAAGTCTACATCGTCGAAGAAGAAGAAGTTCCGTGAGAAGGCGATTATTTAGGAGTCGAACCCTGTCAGTTGCCTGTGGCGTATTGATGGGATTCACCGATGTTCTTCGTTCCGCTGCTTCTTATTTGGAGTTGAAGCCATCAAGGCCTCATAAATGTAAGGTTGACCTTAAGGTCGTTCAATAGTTTATATTCTATATTTGTGTTACTTTTACTATTCCGTTGTGTATGATTGTGATATTCATCTATGTTAAGACTGTGTGCACTAGCGTGATCCTGGACTAGTGCTGAATACACAGAGGGTCCGGATTTGCATATTCGGGTCCAGACAATTTGGTAAGTGGTCTCCAACGTGGGAGGGCCCGTATAAAATAAATCAGCTAATCAGTGGTAACTCGTACATACTCGAGACTCTTGAAGGGTACGTACTGCCAAAAGCAATTAACGGAAAATACTTGAAGCCATACTATCCTAGCATGTGGATCGGGGCGTAGACACATCCAGTCAAGATAACCATATAAGCAAAAGCATTTAAATAATCGGCTACCTAGGCCGATGATAAGACTTACATGCCAACATCCAAAACAGTAAACCACAAGTCTCGACCATCATCTAACCACGAGTGGCGACATGAAACATAATTGAAATTACATCCCTGATCCGGGCAAATGGGCTCCCAAGCCCGACAATGCCGCTGCTGCTTTGCCGATGGTGGTCTGGACGCTGTCAACAAGTTTTTCGTCGGCCGCTGCATTGCTGGGAACGGGTGTCACCTTGGCCGATTGGAGCTTGACCTTTGCAAATATTTCACCAATTTGCCATTTTTGGTCCGCCAGGGACGAAGTTGACTCAGCAGTTTTCGCCTGATAGTCGGCAAGTTCCTTTGTAATCAAGGCCAACTGCTCTTCAAGCTTCTTCTTGGCTGATACCAGCTCTTGGCAGCGCTCCTTAGCCAGTTTCAGAGTTGCGGATCCTGCATCATACTCCTTCTTCTTGAGTTTTGCATCGGCCACTAGTTCGTCCAGAAGTCACTGGTCGGCTTGTTGGGATTCTCTCTGGGCAATCCTGGATCGAGCTGCTTCCACCTCCCCCCTACGGTCGTCCAAATGACAAATATCCAGCAAAGCCTTCATGGCCTCAGGAGGGAGATTGGCTTACATGGCGGCCATAGCAGTTCTTAAAGGCTGAGTGTTCGCCATGAGCCGGGCCTCTGGCTGCAAAACCTCATGAAGAAGGCGATTAAGCCGATCTTGCATACCTGGCGCCGAAGTGACAGCAGCAGACACTTTAGTTGATGCATCAATGATACGGCAAACATTGGCCGGATAATCATCGGTGGCCAATATCTCAGGATCATCCAATTCATCCAGTGAGAATCCCAGCAGATCGGCCAGATTGTTAGACAGAGCAGGGGAAGAGGGCATTGCAGCCGGTGCCGGAGATGGGAGTGAGGCCGCGGCGTTGCCGACCGGGTCTGATGTCGGAACAGGAGCTGGCATCGGAGCCTGAGGAGGCGTAGCCATGGTTCCCCGTTGGAGATCGGCCAGGACAGTGGCCACTTGGACCGACGATGACTGATTGAAGAAATAAATCAATCACCAAAAATAGGACACTAAGGAAAACGACCCAGTCAGAGTAATATACCTTAGCAACCGACTTGCCCGGAGAACTCTCGGCACAACCTTCTGCAGCCTGGACTGGCTTTTTCACAGTGACTGTATTTTTTGGTCCGCTCTGGAAAAGCAAAACGGTCAGTAATAAAACATAGCTTGAAAGAGACGCATACGGTCAAGTCACCTACTCGAAGGGCGTTGGTTCGCAATATCGGACAATGAGGGGCTGTCCACTCCCAAGGTACCAGAAGTGTATCCGGTGAGGCCTATCAATTGGCCTGGTCTTCTAGCAGACTGGACACCACCAGATGGAATCGATGAAGCGGGCCTCTTTCTTCCTGTCCTCTTGGACGACTGAGCCTGGAAAAAGAAGTATAGTACGGATCAGCCGATATAGAGATGCAAGAGGGGTTGTATTCGAATGTGAAAAATTAAGTACCTCTACAGCTATCGACGAGTTAGTGTAGCCTGAAGAGCTACTTTCTTCATTGAAGTACTGGGAATTACTGTCGGCTCATTATATTCAGGCAAAAAGAGAGAAAGGATGGTCGATGGAGTCCTGTCTAGGAGAAGAGCTTCGGCCACGGAGGACCACCAGGTTGTATATCGGCTCGATCGGTGAGTGTTGAGGACAAAATGTTGGAGTCTTGAAACTTGTGAGAGCCCCTTGTCCTATACCGTATTGTACGCCGTCTACTGTAGCGTACAGCCCCGTATAGCAACAGGGTTCTCGGCACTGAAAATCTGAACCTAAAAATTCGATCTCCGGGATCGAATCCTTAGCTTCAAACTCAGTACCGATACGCCACTGATACTGGTTCCCTGGATCAGTAGCCCCGTATCGCGTATCAGCAACACAAGTATCAACGCACAATGGATAAACTAATTTACATAGCTGGGTGTAGAACAAAAAAAATACTACAGGCCAAAAGTAAAACGACAACAGAGTAAAAGAAACGAAACCAGCGCAGCTGGCCCAACAACCCTAAGGCTGCTGACTGGAGGAAAGACCACGGATGCCGCACATCTCGCAGAAATACGGCCCGCCCGAGTCGTCCAGATCACCATCGGAACCATCCTCTGAGCAAGGTTAGTAAACAGCAACGATGAGTACACGTATGTACTCGCAAGACTTTAGTGTATGGAAATACAGTAAATGCAGGCTGACTCAACAGGATAAAGCTTCTACACTAGGTTGATTGCAGAATGCATCATTTATTTGTCAACAACGTTTATCAAATCGATAGCATTAATAATTGAAAGAGCATTTGACATAAAACATATTTACAGTATATTTGTAGATTGTCCCAACCGGTTCGCCATTCCCGCTTGAATGCAACCGATTGGCTCGATAGTTGACTCTGTCCATCAAACACTCGCTTTCCAGTTGACCTCCACTATTGACTCACCCTTTTCAGAAGACAAAAACCCAAACATCTATACTCATTGTGCTTATCCGGGCTAGATGCTCTTAACCGTGAGCACAGCTAATCGATTAGTTTTACTTTACTTCTGCAGAAGTTGCACACTTTCCCCACATGGGTTTTTCTAGCAAGCGTGTTGCCACGACGCGCGATACCTTATCAGTACCCGACTCTTACAGATCGACCATGCCGTTCCCATCATTCAGTGTCAGCCAGATCTCAGCACAGTAGCGTGATCCCACCCTGGCGGATTTAGGCGGCCGTACGCTGCAGCGCACTGCGGGGTATCCCGTGCCCCGGGCCCCATTACCCCTCAAGTGGCACCACTGTTGCAGCGGGACCCAACAACGGCTCCTTCTGTCACCACAAACGACAGAAGTCCCTCAGAGAACCCCGCCAGTTGAAGACCGGTCAATCACAAGAAATTCTCTTCTTGCCCTCGGCCTTCCAACGACCACTGGCTATCCCCAAATTTCAGGTACATAGGCATTCTGTCCCAGTCCAGTTCATGTGGTTGCGCGAGACTCACCCAGCATTAACTCCGAGTTCGGTCCTTATATTTTGTTGACTCGGGCAAGGACTCCATTCCTAACCACACCATCACCTTCACTTTCTAACTCTCTTATATACCTCCTCCCCGAGTCTATTAAACCACTTTTTTTATCAATTAACCCTTAACCATTTTAACCCAATTCATTTGAAATCACAATTTTGATTGATGAATGTATCTGCCAAGGACTGGACTCATTTCTATTGCATTGACTAAGCATATGCAGTTACTAACATTTTATACCCAATTGACATTTATTAAATTGTCTAACCTTACCTAGGGTTATCAATGCGTTCAGGGGAAATTAGATTAAGGAAAACCATCAATTTGGATTATATCTACCATTCCCACAAGCTAGCACATTTACTGAATGTAAACGAATGCATATAGTTTGATAAATTAAAGTAAACATCGTAAAATATGGGATCAAGATGATCAAAGGAGGTGCTTGCCTGTCTGCTGCTGCTCTGATGGATCCGGGACGAACTCAGGGTCGTTTGACGCGACTCCGGACTCGCTAGCCTCTATTTGATCAAAACAGCAAAAACGGCAAAAAGCGAAACAACTTAGCAAAAGAGGAATTGAATGCATAAACACCAAATTAACGTCAAATAAGACCCATCCAAACACTTCGAGGGAAAAGAAACGAACAAAACGAGGAAAACGGCGAAATTGCGACCTAATGCATCACTTTCGGTAAATTTTGCGCCAAAGTGAATAAGACGTGTAAAATATAGTAAAACACAAATAAATTTAGTTAAACACCTAGAATTAGGTATAATACACCTAATGGAACTTACGGGAACTCGTTTGGAGTTAAAATGATCAACCGGGAGCTAAAACGACAAAAATTACAACACAAAATGCTGAAAAATCCAAAAATTCACAAAAGCTACTGTAGCTACGCGTGGGGGTACTGTAGCTTCGACGTTTACTGTAGCAAATCCAGCACAGCCTGTTCTGTTCTCTGCCCTTCAATTTCCAAAAGATTAAAAATGTGCCAAACTGATTGGAATTTGATTTGGAGCACATATTTGGATTCATTAGGTTAAATATGACTTATTGATACCTCTCTTGATGAAAAATACTTTAAACTTTTATTCGAATTCGACTAAAATCGGAACGTCTACCGTCATTACGGCAATTTTTGCAAAAAGTACAAATCGAGTCCAAACGCAATCAAATTTGCGAGCGGAGCCTCAATATGGCCTCAGGGACTTAACTAGTTGCTAAAACGCTCAAAAGATCGAAGAAAACACCTTTCGGCCCTAACAACGACAAATTTGCCGAAACGGCCGAAAACGACCGTTTCGTCGAAAATCCACCAAATGGCCACTTTTGCGGATTTTTGCGCGAAATGATTCTTCAACTTTGCAATAAGCTAAAATAAGGTTTTTAGGACCTAGTTGGCTCGGTTGCAAGGAAACTCCTATTGAAATCGACTATAATTGAATCAAAACGCAAAACCACAGGGTAACTACCGACAAAACCATTTTGAGTCCGTATTGAGCCCAAACGCGATCGAATCGCGCGTGGGTTCCCGATACGGGTTCAAATACTCATTACCTAACTAAAACGCTCGGTAGAATCGCAATTTGCGCTACATTCTCAAAAACGGCCAACATGACCAAAACGGCCGTTTTGATCTAGAACGCCGCGAGACTTGTTTTGACTCCCCAGCCAGTTGCTTGGGGACATTTACGACTTATCGGAGCTGTTCCCCAGCGTAATGGACTTAACCTACTCGGACCTTTGGCCAATTGCTCGCGTAACCCCGGTAATTACCCGAGTTACGACAAAAGTCCAGAAAATGGCTTGAACGTGACCTAAAACACACACGAAGCATGCTTTCGACATTGGGGACCTTAAACGAAGCTAAATGAAGCAGAAACGCTTCAATTGGCACTGGACACTATAGTTATTAAAATAAAATGCGGGCTCGCAAAATGCAAATCTAGCGATTCTAACTGCTTTTCTAGCCTCTAAGAGAACTAATGGCGCAATCATTACATGCCTCGGAGCTCTAGGATTTTATAAAAATAAAAGAGACCTAGAGCTGCAAAGCGCATTGAGAAATTGCCGAAACTGAATTTCAACTTTGCTAATCGAGGTTTCACCTCGCAAGGAGGTTATCCAGACTATCCATTTGTTCACCGGACTTCTACAAATTTCCAAAAACAAAGTGACCTAGAGCTGACAACTTGCAGCAGGATTTGACAAAATGGAATTCTGACTCTTCTGATCGCGATCGTATTATCGAAGAGCTAATGGAGCTATCGTTACATGCTACGGACCTTTGGTATTTCGTAAAAATAATTAACACCTAGACGAATAAAATAAATTTCGGCTTTGTGAAATTGAATTATGATTCCCCCGGTGGCGACTCTAGCCACCAGAATTGCTATTGGAACAGTCTATACATGCTATGCACCACTAGAACTCCGAAAAATCGAAGACCTAGCGATGGGTTTGAGCGAACATGAAGGTGATCAAAAGCTAGGTCGACTATAGGGTTAAATGAGCCTAACGACGACCTGAGTCTAGTTTTTAAAGCAGAATTACCATGCCATGTGTCGAATGCATGGCACCTAGATATGACCTAGGCTAGGGCTTGAGGAACTTGACGAAACGCGAAGCTACGAAGGGGAGAGTCGTAGCTACAGCAAGAGGGAAGTCCCAGGAGCCGAGAAATCAAGTCAGATTGCAAAAGCACCATGGGAGATCCAAGAAATGTCGATGGACCTCGACGAAATACTCACTTGAGAGGGTCTGGGAGGTGGAGATTGCGACGAGGACGTCGAATCTTGCCTCCAAATCAGCTTCTGCCGGTCGAATCGCCTCCGAATGACTTGATTTGGTGCTCTAGGGCTTGGGGCCTCCTTCTCTTGAGCTCTCACGGTTTGGGGAGAGGAATGGCTGGTTTGGGGAGGCTTGGAAGGTGGCTTGACTCTTATATGTACTATGCACTTACGGAGGGCAATTTGGTCCAATGGCAAAACTTGAAGATTCAAACCTCCAAAGTTAATTTCAAATGTTTCTAAGATATTTTGGAGGGCTTTCGAGTCACTTTGACATTTATCCAACTCAATTTACAATTACTCTCGAGAGTGCAATTAATTAAGTCGGGTGTCAAATTGTGGCTGCGATCAATGTTTACGAGCTCCGATTAAATGGATCCTTAACTCCTTTTGAAGATTTTTAAGTTCCCCATTAAACTAGGTAAATTTGTACTTCAAAAGGGAAGAGAAGGGAACATTTAAATCATAGTGCGAGGTATTGTTGAAAGAGCTCGAAAACTGAATTCAATCACCGAAAACACTTGTCGGCGATCAAATGGGAAATTGTTTTTGAGCGAAGTTATTGAAGTTGAAGGATTCTTTTTGATCCCAATCAAGTATATCCACTCAAAATACAGGAATATGCACATTCATTGTATTTATGAACAATGTTCAAACACAATTGTACCGTGCTTTGAGTATATAAATACTCGGGATATTACAAAACTTGAAGTTCGTTGGCTAATTCAAGAACCACCTCAGCAGCTGTTGAGTTGGTAACCTTTATCCTAGGCTGGACACGATCAAGAAGGGGAAGGCTAGGAATAACTTGGCCAAAACCTAGCTGACGGGCATAAACCGAGGGGTGGTAAAACTCATAAGATGGCTGGAAAGTTCTATTTCTCATGCTCAGTCCCGCATGAAGGATACTGGGAGAAATAAAAAACCTGAAGAGTGTAAGGGAAGACTGGGACATAGAAGAGCTGTCGGCTTCCAAACGGAAAAAGGTCGGGCGAGGAAAATCGACTACATTTGAGTAACTAAAAAAATCTTGTTGGCCAAAATCAGCACGGGTCAAGTTTAAGAAGAAGGACATGTACTTGTAAAAACCGGAGGCTGACATTTTCACTTCTCTAGCAGAACACATCATATATTTCTCCCCATAAGATCGGCTAGCTGTGTACGTAGGGGTTGATTCGTACGTAGGGGTTGATTCTTCCGGGTAATCTTCTCGAGGCAATCCTGGATCCTCCAAGGGATCGGGAATTAGAGATCGACTGAACAAGCAGTGCAGCCACAATTGTATGAACCATAGAGGCCCTCCAATATTGCCAATGACGAACTTGGAGAAACCAGAAAAGAGTTTTCTTCGGATCACATGCATCATTTGGAAGACTACCCCTAGCAAAATCTTACCCAAAGCAAGTCGACGGCCTTCTACTTACTGTTTTGCTATAATTTGGTAGACCTGCGTCGGTCCGAGGGAAGCTCCGCAAAATAGGTATCTGTCCAACCACAAGTTAAGGAAAGCTATGTGCTCCTCGTCAGAAACAGGCCCGGTGACTTTGTTGTTGTTCTGGATATATTTGCGCCACCCCTCGCCTTTCTTTTGAATAAGTTTGTGTACGGGCTTGCCACTGAAAGCCGATACATGTTCCCCATCGGGCTTGAGGTAACACAAATGCGCCATATCCAGGAGAGTTGGACCGATGGGACCAGTCAGGAAAAGGAAAGCATTGAAAGAATCCGACCAAAAGTAACAAGTCGTGGCCACCAAGGGCTCGTTGGCTTCTCGGTCGGCTAAGCTTAATGGAAGGCATTCAGATATTCCCATTCTACCCCATTCTGTCTGTTTCTGGGCTGAAACTTTGATATACCAAGACCTCCATCCCTTTAGTGGAGTCGGCCAAGCCCTAAAGCTCTTGCTCCATCCTTCTACATTGTAACCAGTGGCCGATAAAGCAATACGAGGGACCTCTAGATTAATTACTGTATCGGCTCCTATACTGCCTACTGGGCCCAAGTAAAACTGGTCATCACTATCAGGAATGGGGATAAGTACCTGAGAAGAGTCCATTCAGTTGACTCGAAAAGATGAACAGATGAAGAGAGAAAAAGCCAATTACTGTCAATTCGAGAGCGTGAAAGTGCATCAATGATCGTGGGGGGACCCGCATATTTATACCGCAGTAAAAGGAGCAAATGAGCGGGAACAGTTTTTGCATTTAAAGTGCACCGATATTTTGATGACGCCATTAACGGGGCAGGTATCGAGGAGGTATTCCATGGAAGCCGATTTATAAACCGATGTAACCGAGGCATGATTTTGGGAAGATAACAAGTTACCTTCCAAAAACGGGGGGCATGTGTTTGCACCAAAAACTGGCGTATATGGTAAAATCGGCCCAATTCCAATATGGAAATTTTTTATAGATAAACCAGTGCCAACAAGGAATCCGTCGCCAATGAGAAAAGGAAACCGGATCAAGAGCCGATACGGATATAGTTGCCGTATCCAAGCAGGATTCGGATCGGCCGAAGCAGTATAAAGGGACAGACCGCAAGGCGAAAAGGATCAACCAAAAAAACCAATACAATCCTATTTACAATTTCTACTTTGTCTAGTTTTTCGTAGCAATCTTTCCTCTGTAAGTCATCGAGTTCAATAAAAGTTGCGCATCGCCGATTTGTTGCTCTCGTTGACTTGTTCTTCAGGTTCGATCCACTTTGCTTGTTGCGCATCGCCTTTCAAAGTCGATCTGCCTTTACCTCCAGGTTAACCATAACTGGTTGATCTGATTATCTCCTGATCGGCTATTAGTCAACCGGTGTCAAGCCGATAATCGTTTGTTTATCGGCTCTGATTGATATATGATTTCCACCTTGTCAATTACAGGTCAAATTGACTGGCACACTCTGCAAACCCGGCATTTATCTCGTATGTTCGAGGCTGGGAACCCTGCTTCACATTTTTAGCGCGAATAGCTACTCAAACCCAGCTGATGCAAACGATGATGCATCAGATGCAGCAGATGCAGAATCAAGCTGTCGCCAACAATAACAATCATCAGAATGTACACCAGGGGAATCAGTTTCAATCCCGATTGTCTGACTCATGAGAACTAGGCCGCCAATATTTTCTAGAAATGCCAATCCAATAGAGGCGGATGATTGGCTGAGGACTATAGAGAGGAAACTGCACATATCTCAGTGTGCAGCCAATGAGAGGGTCTTGTATGCCTCACACCAGCTTGAGGGGACTGCTGCAGAGTGGTGGGAGAACTTTTGTGCATCCCACGAGCATCCTCAGCAGATTACTTGGGAGGAATTTATGGCAGCCTTTCGCCAATATCATGTGCCAGAGGGTATGATGGAGTTGAAAAAAGAGGAATTCAGATCTCTAAAACAAGGAGGCCAATCAGTGGCCGATTATCTGAATAAATTCACTCAATTGGCCCGTTATGCACCAGAGGATGTGGCAACGAACAAAGTGAGTCAGTCCTAATTCATGAAGGGACTCAACTCATGCCATCTTCGCTGCCTCATATTCAAATCTGCCTGGGTGAAAATGTATTTGAGACTTTTGTGATCGGTATAGATGTCGCACTTGTTCCCCAGGAGATAGTGGCGCCAGATTTTTAAGGCATGGACCACTGCAGCAAGCTCCAAGTCATGGGTTGGGTAGTGCTCTTCGTGATGCTTCAACTGTCGAGATGCATAGGCAACAACCCGACCTTCTTGCATAAGAACACAGCCAAGGCCGATGCCTGATGCATCGCAATAAACGTCAAACGGCTTGTGGATATCCGGTGGTGTAAGGATCGGAGCTGTAGTCAGGCGCTGTTTCAGAGTCTGGAATGCTCGCTCGCAGCCCACTGACCATTTGAACTCAGCACCCTTTTTCAACAGCTCGGTCATGGGCTTGGCAATCCTCGAGAAGTCCTGAATGAATCGGCGGTAATAGCCCGCAAGCCCAAGAAAACTGCGAATCTCGGTGACTGTATTGGGTTGATCCCACTTGAGGACATCCTGTACCTTACTTGGGTCAACAACGACACCTTGCTCGGAGAGGACGTGTCCCAAAAAGGATACCTTCTTCAGCCAAAATTCGCACTTGCTGAACTTGGCATAAAGGCGATGTTCCCGAAGTCTCCGAGAATAATATGAAGATGCCCGGCATGCTCTTCCTCATTAGCTGAATAGACTAGAATGTCATCGATAAAGATGACCACAAAGGAATCAAGCTCTTCCATGAAGATAGAGTTCATGAGGTACATGAAGTACGCCGGTGAATTCGTCAGACCGAACGACATGACGGTGTACTCATACAACCCATATCGGGTGGAGAAGGCTGTTTTCGGGATATCTTCGGCCCGAATCTTAATCTAATGATACCCGAGCCTCAGGTCAACCTTAGAGAACACCCGTGCACCAGTAAGCTGATCAAACAGGATATCAATCCGAGGCAGGGGGTACTTGTTCTTGATAGTGACAACATTCAAGGGACGGTAATCCACGCAGAGGCGAAGCGAACCGTCCTTCTTGGTCACGAACAGAGCCGAGCAGCCCCAAGGCGAGGAGCTCGGGTGAATGGATCCCTTATCCATCAGTTCCTTCAGCTGAGTCTTCAGTTCGGCCAATTCGTTCGGCGGCATCCTATACGGCCGCTTGGAAACTGGAGCCGTCCCAGGTTGAAGTTCAACGACGAACTCAATATCCCGATCGGGTGGCATCCCTGGCAGTTCCGCTGGGAACACATCCGGGTACTCCGAAACCACGGGATGGACTCCAATTCTTCAACTTCGACGTCGTTCAAGGAGTAAAGAGCGGTCTAGCCATCATCCAGGAGTAGAGTCAGTACGTTGCCCTTCGGTCCCTGGAGTGAGATGGAACGACGAGAACAATCTAGAATGGCCCGCCATCGTGTGAGCCAGTTCATGCCCAAGATGACATCCATCCCACGAAGATCAAGGAGCAGCAGGTTGACACGGAAAAGAACCCATTGGATTTGCATAGTGGCCTTCTGGACCACTTGACTTGCAACAATCTTAGAACCCGGTGCTTCAACTAGGAATGAGGTACGGCCACAACTCACTTTCATTTGGTGTTGCATGGCAAAGCCTTTGCTAATGAAAGAATGGGAAGCCCCCGAGTCAAACAGCACCCTAGCAGCATGCCCCTCAATGCATAACGTACCAGTCAGCACGGTGGCGCCCTCGGGAATCGCCTCAGCATCGACGTAGTTGACGTGGCCACGGTTCGACGCAGGAAGTGGAGGTAGAGGTGGTGCAGTCGCGACTGGAGGCCGTGGTTTCGGGTTCGTCTTCATGCACCTTGCTCTGATACCAGCCCTGAGAGGAGCCGCCCTGTGAAATCATGTGCTGAAAAATTGGCTTAGAATTGAATTTGCAAATGTGTTTGTTCTTGTGTTTTGACAATTTGACAAGAAACAGTAAGTTTCGCTTTGGCGCCGGACCAAACTTAAAAAAACAGTAAGTTTCCCATCTACGACGGACCAACTTTCTTGGTCCTTTGTAAACATGCTTTTTTCTCCCATGTACAACGGACCAACTTTCTTGGTCCTTTGTAAACATGCTTTTGACAACCTCATTCTCCCATGTACAACAGACCAACTTTCTTGGTCCTTTGTAAACATGCTTTTGACAACCTCATTCTCCCATGCACGATGCACCAACTTTTTGGTCCTTTGTAAACATGCTTTTGACAACCTCGTTTTCCCATGTCTGACAGGACCAACTTTTTGGTCCATCAGTAAATGTGTTTTTGAAGGTTGTTGTGCCAAACCAAGTTATTGAAAAGCAAGAAGTTTTACATATGCAGCGGACCAAATTTTTGGTCCGTCGTGAATGGGTTTTTGAGCGATTTTGAGATTGAAATTTGAATTTGATTTTGAGATTATGAAATTTGTGATAATTTCATGATACTTCTTTGAAGTGGACTTTATGCAATGCTCATGTGAGTAGTTGCATGGATTGACATTGAGTCAAGTCGTGGACTTGTGCTCGGATTTGTTTTGTGGTTTGTTCATGTGCGTATTGCTCGAAGACGAATGTGGTCGATGACGGGACCGGAACTAGGTTCATGGAAGAACCGAGGTTCGGGACTAGGTTCGTGGAGGAACCGAGGTCTTGGTGGTCAAGGATGTCATGCGGGACGTTCGGGCTAAGAGAATGGTGCACATGAAGAATGGTTAGTCACGTGAGAATGGCAGAGGTCATTCGCGTCGCAGTGTTAGTCACGTGAGTATGGCCGGTGGCCATACGCGTGCAAAGTGTTAGTCACGTGAGTATGGTAGGGTTGCCATACGCGTGCAAGAGTTGTACTCGGCCAGGTTGGGCCAAGTAGAGTTGTGTTGGATACAGATTCCTTCTAGGGAATAGGAATTTGTAACACCCCAAAATTTTGCTTTTCTTAAATTCATGTGTGATTTGGCACTTTGGTGAATTTTTGGAATTTTCTGGAATTTATTTGGATTTATTTGGAATTTATTTGAATTTATTCCATTTTGAAATAATTAAAGAATTTAAATTTGCAAATAAATTTTTGTTGGAAATATTTTATTTGAGTCCAAAATGATCCAAAATATTTTCCAGAATTTTTCTTGAATTTTTCTGAGTCATTTGCTATTTTTAATGAATTAAATGAATTACTGGGAATTATTTTAAATATTAATTATTTGGAAAATCCAACTCGGGTCAAGTATCGTTCATCCGACCGAAGTCGGACTCGAGTCCGACCGAGCCGATTGACTCGACCGAACCCACTCCTAACCCTAATCAATCCCAACCGTTGGATCAAGATCCAACGGCCGAGATCCGTCCGACCAGACCGGCCGTGTCGGACGGACCGGTCGCGCCGCCGCGATCGTGGCCGTTGGTTGTGCCACGTGGACGGCCACGATTTCATCGTCTCCGCCCGAAGTCCGAGCTGGACTCCGCCGTGTCCGCCGCCGTGAGAGCTAGGTCTCCGTTTTTACGCAGACGCCGAGGCTATTTAATGCCCGGCATACCGAGGATCGCCATCCCACGCCGGTTCGAAACCTAGCTCGCGCCGCTAGGATCCCCACCGTCTCGCCGTTATTGCTCGCCGAGTTGGAAGTCTGCTCCGCCGCGATTAAACGCCGATATTGCTGCCGTCCGTCGCCCTCCGCCGTCATCAAGCCCAGATCCGGATTCCCCAAGGCGAGGCAGCGTTCGAGTACCTCACTTAGCCGGAAGCGCGCGAAGCGCCGGCGGCAAGGTCGTCGTCCCGTCTCGGTCAAGCCCGCGCCGCCGCGTGCCATCGCCGTCCACGAGCCGTGCCGTTGGATCCAGATCGGGCGGCAGCGGTGAGTTCACGTGTTTCCCAAACCCTAGAAACCCGATTAGATCTGGACCGTTGGATCAAGATCCAGCGGTTCACAATCGCCACGTCTTTATAGCAAAGGCGATTATAGGATTAGATCTGACCGTCCGATCTAGATCGAGCGGCCACGAGCATCGAGTAGTTTCAACGTGTTAACCCTGGATCTAATCCGCCGTTGATTTTCAAACCAACGGACGAGATTGCGCCACGTGTCGGGAAGTTGGACCGACGCGGTCGGCGCAAATCCGCAGCAGCGTGCGTGTAAGGCCCGACACGCAGAGGCCCGCGTGTCGAGAGGCCCGCATGTCGCTGGCTAACCCAGCCAGCGCCGACGTCACCCATGACGTCCACAAGGTCCCACTGCCGCCGTGGCTGAGCCCCGCCGACGTCGGGCCGATGACGTCACCCGAGTGGGCCCACATGTCGATCCACGTGGCCGTGGACCGAGTCCACCGTGGACCCGAGCCGAGCATGGACCGAGCCCATGGACCGGCCGACGCCAAGAGCCAATCGAGGAGCTGCCACGTGTCCATGCTTTGACGCATTAATTAATTTCGAAAAAAGAAAATGATTTATTAATTCGAATAATGATTTCAAATTTAGATTCAAACTTCAAACGCTTATAACTTTTATGCGTTTCAACTCCGATTTGAGCGATTCAAATTTCTAAATTTGTATAAAATTAAGATCTACCTAAATATGAATTTTATTTAATTTTTGGACTAAAGTTTTTCTCTGTAATATTATTTAATTGATTATTTAAACTTTAAATAATCATAACTTTTAGCTTTAACTCCAAATTTGTGATTCCAGTTTCTAAAAATCCAGAAAATTATGTTCTCTCTGTTTATGGATTTTATTTGGAGTTTTGGGATCTTTTGCATAGTGTTTATTTGTGTATTTGCTATTTGCACGCTTTACGAGTAGACGTTGAAGTCTGGGAGGGATTCGAAGGAGAAGTATTGACTCAGGATCCAACTCAAGACCAAGAGCAAGTGCTTTTGAAGGCAAGTTGTGCTTTGACCATATTGATCCTATTTCAAATCTATTTTGATTTAAACTATTGCATGCTAGTTCAATTAGAAAGATACTTTGTTTAAACAGGGGTTAGATAAATACCAATTTGATATATGACACCTTGATTACTTAAGTATGTGCCATGACCCTTTGTCACCCTAGTTGTGGTTTACTAGTTGGACATTATTAAATTGCCAACATGGGTTTAGATCGTTGTAGTATCTTTGCTTAGACTCGCTATGTGCTCATGACATGATTTTGGATAATTAAATGTTAATATTGACTTAATGATATATTGAACCTGTTTTGGAAAAGTATCATGTGATGTTGATGGCACGTGGTGCATGGTAATCAAGCGGGGTTTGATAAGCGATTTTCGGCCAGGGGCATGTGGCAAGAGTAATCAGGTGGGCCAGTGTGGCATTGGGAGTGTTGATTTGGTTTTTCGTAGTCTTGCCCTGGTCACTCTAAGGACTTAACCTTGCAAGCCTTTGAACTGGGTCATACTTGCAACCACATGGCTGGAATGGGACGGCCCTAGTTGACTAAGTCGCTAAGGACTCACTTGTGGAGCCTCGTGGTGTCGATTACACCGTTTGTGTGATTATGCGGGGAGCGTATCGTGGCTGTGGCCAGGTACCCATCTAACGGTGTGTTGGTCCCATACTTCGCCTTGGCTAAGGGAAGGGATGGTGTAGAGCACGTACCGGAGAGGACCACCTGTGTTGTTTGAGGCTTCAGAAAGGCTTTGTTATGATCGCTCATTCGCATACTCTTGTATGGCGATTCACGGCTGACGTGGTGAGTGGATTGTATCTTGTGGGTAAAGTGCATAACCTCTGCAGAGTGTAGAATCTATTTGAATAGCCGAGTCCACGGTACTGGACAATGCTCGGTAATTACAGTCAAGGGTTAGATTTTATGAAAATAACTTGGATTTGAGAAGTTGGGTTGGTTTAACAAAGAAGATGATGGAAATATGGTTTAGGATGGGGAAAAATGTTATTTAAACTTTTTGAAAAGTTATTTATGCTTTACTTGTTTTTACTGCTTTCGAATCTACTTATATTACTTGTCAAATGTCATTTACATAAATATACCTTAAGGTATTCCTTTGTACCAAGCCATGCATATAGTATATTAGCTTGCATTCTGTGCATGACTTGCTGAGTACCAAGTACTCACCCTTGCCTCAACACAATACCAGTATAAGAGGAGACTACGCCCGTTTCGGAGGAGGAACTCCAAGAGGACCCGTCTACTTAGGGATGCGAGCCCGGTCGGTTGCCTGTGGTATCTTTGGATGGCGCCACAAAGTTTATTTGATTTTCCGCTGCTATTATTTCTCTTTTAATAAGTTCTGCCTTGCAAGGCATATATTTGTAACTTGGCCATAAGGTCGAGTAACCCTTTGATTATTTAAATAAAGTACTTTGATAGTATCGTTTGGTATGATTGTGATATATACCGATGTTAAGACTGTGTGCACTAAGCTGCGTTCTGGACTAGTGCTGAATACACAGAGGGTCCGGATTTGCAAATTCGGGGTCCCGACAGAGGTGGTATCGAGCCATACTTGACTTGTAAGCTCAACCCTAAGCTAGAATGGTCGTAGTGAGGATAAAACCTATTTTCTAAAGCTAAAAATTTGTGAAGACAAGAAATGACCTCTCGACTTATCCCCTTCTCTCTTTTCTTGCCTCTTGCTGAAATTTTCCCTTACCTCGTCACGATCGAAAAATTCCGAGTTCTTACGAAAAGCACTCTTGTGACAGATGGAGGAAGAGTTCAACTACGTTGATCTAGGAGTTGGTCACGCCGCGGAACTTTGGCACATGCTACAAACTCTCGGAGATTTTGAGAAGCCCCAATACCAAGTGGAAGTGATCAGACAAGCAGGATTGATCAAGGCTTGTGACGTGAGGATTGAGGTACTGTCGAGGAAGAGGGGCCTGTGCAATGCCCGATACAACTGCTTGCTAGAAGATCTACAATGCAGATGGGTATCCAAGAAGTTTCACGACGAGCAATGCGGCACATTACCGATATCCACGCCAGAGAGTTGGAAAGCACGGTGTTCGTTACCATCCGCGCGGCGATAACCTTCTTGACCGGCGATTCAGGATGAGGATGCCACGGTTACCAGCTTGGCACGATTCGTCGTCGCCAGGAAGATGTACTAGATAATACAAGCAAGGAGCTACGAAGGCCCGCAAGGAGATCACGACAGAGAAGAACAGATGGCGGGAAGCTCAAGAGTATGTGGCACACCTTCTACGAAGGATTGACGAGTTGGAGATGACTTTATGCGGACTGCACCCGAGCCAAGATTTGAGCTACACGAGCCAGATCCAGAGGAGTCGGATCTCGATGAGGACACCGCTTCTTCGACTACCACAGATGACATAGTCATTTGGACATGGCGATCGTTTCGCGCCTATGCCGCGACCCGTACCAGGCCGTGGAGGTTTTCGATGAGTGAGCTTAGGTTCTATAGTGAGACTCCTTCGCCGAGTCGCGTCATAAAATAAAGAGTCACCCTTTAGGCGTTAGACTCCGAGTTAGTTCGATTTGGATTTGCTTTGTTTGTCGAGTGTGCATTATGTGTTGCAAGGCCCTTAGGCATTGTAAGCAGCCATACCAAGTTATTAATAATAAAGATGGACCTTAAAGTTACCCCTTTCGCCCGCATAAGTTCCATATTACTTGTCTATTCTTGTTTCCCTCTCATCTCTAAACCTAGAGCAATCAACAGATGGTGAACACCCGTGGGAACTTTGGAAGCAATGGGAGTGGATCTCGCCCAGAAAACCCCAATGATGGAGCACCGACCGCCATCGGATGTGCAGAATTTTGGAGCATTTCTTGTCGCTCAGACCCAGTTGATGCATGCTATGATGCAACAAATGCAGCACGTCACCGCCAGGCCATCGCTAATCAAGTTAATCGGGGACCACGCCGAATACAAGGCCGCCGTCGAGTTCATGAGGACTCACCCACCCACTTTCTTCGGGAATGCCAATCCGTTGGAGGCCGGCGATTGGTTAAGATCAATTGAGAGGAAGCTACACATAGCTCAATGCATAGGAATGAGAAGGTACTCTACGCTTCTCATCGGTTGGAAGGAACATTGCGAATGGTGGGAGAACTTCGTGCCACGCAGAGAACCCTCAAGATATCACTTGGGAGGAGTTCACAATGCATTCGACAAGATCACGTGCCTGAAGGAATTATGGACCTTAAGAAGGAGGAGTTCAGAGCATCAAGCAAGGTAATCACCGATGGCCGACTACTGAACAAGTTCACACAGCCTAGCACGCTACGCACTGAGGATGTAGCGACAGATAAATCCAGGCAGTCTGCTTTCATGAAGGGACTTAACTCAGGATTGCAAGTAGGATTGATCACCCACACCTTTCCAGATTTCCAAGAGTTGGTGAATAAGGCGCTTATTCTTGAGGACAAGCGCAAGGAACTGGATGAGAACAGAAGCGCAGGATGCAACAAAGAAGGATCACGTCGAGGAACGCCATGCGCCTGAGAGTTGCACCAAATCAATTCTTGATTCCAACCACGAATGCAACAAGGACACCATCCCGGCACCAAGACCTGCCAATCAAAACTACTGGACCCAGCCCCGCTAGAAACGCTACCCCAGGCGTGCAGCAAAGAAGGAACAGTGAGACGCTACAATCGCAACGAGCCAGGACACTTTGCCAACAGCTTGTCCAAAGAAGACAGCAGAGCGACCCGGTTCCGCTTCAATCTAGGAACCACCCAGCTAGGACGCCAAAGACCAGAGCCACACCCTGCATCGTGGTGAGAGGCCGAGTCAACCATGTCACCGCAGATGCACCGCAAAATGCTACTGAGGCGTCGTCTTGGGTAAGTTACTTGTTAACTCAAGACTGCAATGCTTTGTTTGACTCTGAGCTTCGCATTCGTTTGTTTCGCAAGGCTTTGCTACTAGAAATGACTTGAGAATGGCAAGACTTAAGTGCATCTTTGTTAGTTCAAACCCCTGGTTCCGAACTCCGAACGGAAGTAGGATGTTCCGGGTGAGAATACTAATAGATGGAATAGAGTTCCTAGCAAACCTTATAATTTTGGAGACCCAGACCTTAGATGTTATATTGGGAATGGATTGGTTATCCAAACACAAGGCTGTATTGGATTGTGGACGAAGAACTATCTCAGTTGAGAGCCCGTGTGGGAAGAAAGTGGAATTTCAAGCCACTGCAGTTAGAGATGGACAGTTGAAGGTTAACAGTACCAAGGCAATCAGCATAGAGGATGTTCCGGTAGTGAGTGAGTACCCCGATGTTTTCCCCGAAGATCTACCTGGTATGCCGCCAGACAGGGACATAGAGTTTGTGATAGAACTTGTACCGGTACAAGACCGATAGCAAAGAGACCCTATCGGATGTCTACCGAGGAGTTGGTAGAGATGAAGAAACAAATGGAAGAGTTAATGGATAAAGGATTTATCGCACCAAGTTCGCCACCGTGGGGAGCACCGCTTTGTTTGTCGAGAAGAAGGACGGGAGTTTCAGGATGTGCATTGACTACCGTGCACTCAATGAAGTCACCGTGAAAAATAAGTATCCGCTACCCAGGATTGATGATTTGTTTGATCGATTAAGAGGAGCCGGAGTTTTCTCCAAGATTGATCTCGAGATCGGGATACCATCGCTTGAAGATCCGATCGTAAGATATTCAAGATCGCATTCTCGTCAAGATATGGACATTACGAGTTTACGCTATGTCCTTTGGGCCGATTTAATGCGCCACTATTTCATGAATATGATGAATAAGGTGTTCATGGAATATTTGGACAAGTTTGTCGTCGTGTTCATAGACGATATCCTAGTCTACTCCAAGACAGAGGATGAACATGCCGAACACTTAAGGCGAGTTTTGGAAAAGGCGAGGAACAAAGAACTTTTCGCCAAGTTCAAGCAAGTGTGATTTTTGGAAGGACAAGGTGGAGTTTCTTGGACATGTAATGACCGCAGAAGGAGTCGCCAGTAGATCCAAGCAAAGTAGAAGCTGTGTTACATTGGGAGCACCAAGACTGTGACCAGTTGAGTTTCCTTGGAATGGCAGGATATTACCGCCGTTTCATCGAAGGCTTTTCGACAATTGCGAAACCTCTTACGCAATTGCTGAAGAAGGAAAAGAAGTTTGCATGGACGCCTTAATGTGAGAAAGGATTTCAGAGTCAAGAAGCGATTGACATCAAGACCGTGTTAGTTCTACCGGATGTTGCTCAAAGCTTCGATATTTATTGTGACGATCGCGCCAAGGACTTGGATGTGTCTTGTCGATGAGAATGGAAAGGTCGCCGCTTATGCATCAAGGCGCTTGAGGCCGCATGAGGAAAATTATCCGACACATGACCTAGAGTTAGCCGCCGTAGTGCATGCTTTGAAGATATGGCGTCACTATCTCGATTGGAAACAGATGTGAGGTGTATACGGATCATAAGAGCCTTAAGTACATATTCACCCGATCGGATCTGAATATGAGGCAAAGGAGATGGCTAGAGTTGATCAAGGACTATAATGTTGGAATCCATTACCATCCTGAAGGCCAACGTGGTAGCCGATGCTCTGAGTCGGAAAAGCCATACCGTGAGTGCGTTGCTAGCCACAAGTCGATGAGTTATGTGAGGATTTTCAAAGATGAAGATTGAGGTTGTACCTAGCGGATTCTTGGCCGCATTGGAAGTAAAGCCTACCCTAGAGGATCAGATCCGAGAAGGACAGAAGGATGATGACAGATCCGCAGGATTAAGTCCATCAAGGAGGAAGGCGAGGCGAGGACTTCAAATTGGATGAACAAGGCACGTTGTGGATGAAGGATCGCATTTGTGTGCCTAACAAAAAGGAGTTAAAGCAACTGATTTTGGAAGAAGCCCATGACTCCAAGTACTCAATTCATCCCGAAGCGCCAAGATGTATCAGATCTCGAAGGAGAGATTCTGGTGGCCAAGTATGAAACGTGAAGTTGCCGAGCATGTTGCATTGTGCGGCGTATGCCGTAGAGTCAAGGCAATGCATCGAAACCAGCGAGGATTGCTAAGTAGCTAAAAATACCTGAGTGGAAGTGGGAGGAAATCGGAATGGATTTCATTACGGTTTGCCAAAGACTCAAGGAGGTTATGACTCCATATGGGTTATAGTGGATCGCTTGACTAAAGTAGCCCATTTTATCCCCGTGAAGACCACTTACTCGGAGATAAATTAGCAGAGTTGTACATGATCGAGATTGTTTGTTTGCACGGAGTGCCAAGGAGGATTGTATCGGACAGAGGTACCCAATTTACCTCAAGGTTACGGAATAAGTTGCATGAAGCCATGGGGACCCGTTTGAACTTCAAGATGCCTTATCATCCACAGACGGATGGGCAGACCGAAAGAGTCAACCAGATTCGAGGATATGTTAAGAGCTTGTGCATTGGCTTATGCTACCTCTTGGGATAAAAGTTTGCCGTATGCCGAGTTTAGTTACAACAATAGTTATCGAGGCTAGTTTACAGATGTCACCTTTTGAGGCCTTTGTATGGTCGACCTGTCGGACACCATTGAATTGGAATGAGACCGCGAGCGCCGTGTCTTTGGGCCTGATATTCTTCAAGAGGTCAAGAGCGGTCGCCATAATTAGGGAAAGGTTGAAGATAGCCCAATCTCGACAGAAGAGTTATCTTTGACAATCGTCGCCGAGATTTGAGTTTTGAACCGAAGACTTTGTATACCTCGAGTTACGCCTCTCGGGAGTTAAGAGGTTCCATGCCAAAGGGAAACTCGCACCCGTTATGTTGGACCATTTAAGATTTTGAGTCGCAGAGGTGAAGTTGCCTACCACCGGAGTTGCCACGATCGTTGGCGAGGAGTGCATGACGTATTCCATGTGTCCTGGCTTAAAGAAGTGTCTCCGAGTTCCCGAGGAACAGACACCGCTAGAGTCAATTGAGTTGCAAGAAGATTTGACTTATAAGGAGCATCCCGTGAGGATTCTAGACACAATGGATCGAGAAACTAGAAACAAGTCAACCCGATTCTCAGAGTTCGATTGGAGCAACCATGAAGAAAGTGAAGCGACTTGGGAGCGCGAAGAGGATTTGAAGAAAGAATTTCCAAACCTATTCCTTTAGTAAGCCACGAATCTCGGGGACGAGATTCTATTAAGGGGAGGTTTGTAACACCCCAAAATTTTGCTTTTCTTAAATTCATGTGTGATTTGGCACTTTGGTGAATTTTTGGAATTTTCTCGAATTTATTTGGATTTATTTGGAATTTATTTGAATTTATTCCATTTTGAAATAATTAAAGAATTTAAATTTGCAAATAAATTTTTGTTGGAAATATTTTATTTGAGTCCAAAATGATCCAAAATATTTTCCAGAATTTTTCCGAATTTTTCTCAGTCATTTGCTATTTTTAATGAATTAAATGAATTATCGGGAATTATTTTAAATATTAATTATTTGGAAAATCCAACTCGGGTCAAGTAATCGTTTCATCCGACCGAAGTCGGACTCGAGTCCGACCGAGCCGCTTGACTCGACCGAACCCACTCCTAACCCTAATCAATCCCAACCGTTGGATCAAGATCCAACGGCCGAGATCCGTCGACCAAACTGAAGCCGTGTCCTGACCGGACCGGCCGCGCCAGCGATCGCGGGCCGTTGGTTGTGCCACGTGGACGGCCACGATTTCATCGTCTCCGCCGAGTCCGAGCTGGACTCCGCCGCCGTGTCCGCCGCGTGGAGAGCTAGGTCTCCGTTTTACGCACGCCGAGGCTATTTAATGCCCGGCATACCCCGAGATCGCCATCCCACGCCGGTTCGAAACCCTAGCTCGCGCCGCTAGGATCCCCACCGCCTCGCCGTTATTGCTCGCCGGAGTTGGAAGTCTGTTCGCCGCGATTAACGCCGATATTGCCGCCGTCCTCGCCGCCCTCCGTCATCAAGCCCAGATCCGGATTCCCCAAGGCGAGACAGCGTTCGAGTACCTCACTTCGCCGAGCGCCGTAAACGCCGACGGCAAGGTCGCCGCCCCTCGTCTCCGGTCAAGCCGCCGCGCCGCGTACCATCGCCGTCCTCGAAGCCGTGCACCGTTGGATCCAGATCGGACGGCAACGGTGAGTTCACGTGTTTCCCAAACCCTAGAAACCCGACAGATCTCGACCGCTGGATCAAGATCCAACGGTTCACAATCGCCACGCGTCGTAGCAAAGGCGATTATAGGATTAGATCCGACCGTCCGATCTAGATCGAACGGCCCACGAGCATCGAGTAGTTTCAACGTGTTAACCCTGGATCTAATCCGCGCCGTTGATTTTCAAACCAACGGACGAGATTGCGCCACGTGTCGGGAAGTTGGACCGACGCGGTCAGCGCCGTCCACGCGCGCGTGCGTGTGACGCTGACACGCGGGGCCCGCGTGTCAGAGGGCCCGCATGTCAGTGGCTAACCCAGCCAAGCGCTGACGTCACCCATGACGTCACAGTGGGTCCCACCTGTCAGCGCCGTGGGCTGAGCCCCGCTGACGTCAGCGATGACGTCACCCGAGTGGGCCCACATGTCGATCCACGTGAGCCGTGGACCGAGTCCACCGTGGACCGAGCCGAGCATGGACCGAGCCCATGGACCGGCCGACGCCAGGCCAATCAGAGCTGCCACGTGTCCATGCCGACGCATTAATTAATTTCCGAAAAGAAAATGATTTATTAATTCGAATAATGATTTCAAATTTAGATTCAAACTTCAAACGCTTATAACTTTTATGCTTCAACTCCGATTTGAGCGATTCAAATTTCTAAATTTGTATAAAATTAAGATCTACCTAAATATGAATTTTATTTAATTTTTGGACTAAAGTTTTTCTCTGTAATATTATTTAATTGATTATTTAAACTTTAAATAATCATAACTTTTAAGTGCTTTAACTCCAAATTTGATTTATTCCAGTTTCTAAAAATCCAGAAAATTATGTTCTCTCTGTTTATGGATTTTATTTGGAGTTTTGGGATCTTTTGCATAGTGTTTATTTGTGTATTTGCTATTTGCACGCTTTACGAGTAGACGTTGAAGTGCCGGAGGGATTCGAAGGAGAAGTATTGACTCATGATCCAACTCAAGACCAAGAGCAAGTGCTTTTTGAAGGCAAGTTGTGCTTTGACCATATTGATCCTATTTCGAAATCTATTTTGATTTAAACTATTGCATGCTAGTTCAATTAGAAAGATACTTTGTTTAAACCTGGGGGTTAGATAAATACCAATTTGATATATGACACCTTGATTACTTAAGTATGTGCCATGACCCTTTGTCACCCTAGTTGTGGTTTACTAGTTGGACATTATTAAATTGCCAACATGGGTTTAGATCGTTGTAGTATACTGCTTAGACCTGCTATGTGCTCATGACATGATTTTGGATAATTAAATGTTAATATTGACTTAATGATATATTGAACCTGTTTTGGAAAAGTATCATGTGATGTTGATGGCACGTGGTGCATGGTAATCAACTGGGGTTTGATAAAACGCTTTCGGCCCGGGGCATGTGGCAAGAGTAATCAGGTGGGCCGATGTGGCATTGGGAGTGTTTATTTGGTTTTTCGGGTAGTCTTGCCCTGGTCACTCTAAGGACTTAACCTTGCAAGCCTTTGAACTGGGTCATACTTGCAACCACATGGCTGGAATGGGACGGCCCTAGTTGACTAAGTCGCTAAGGACTCACTTGTGGATCCTCAGGGTGTCAGTTAAACCGTTTGTGTGTTTGTACGGGGAGCCGATCGTGGTCGTGGGCCAGGTACCCATCTAACGGTGTGTTGGTCCCATACTTCGCCTTGGCTAAGGGAAGGGATGGTGTAGAGCACGAACCTGAGAGGACCACCTGTGTTGTTTGAGGCTTCCGAAGGCTTTGTTATGATCGCTCATTCGCATACTCTTGTATGGCGATTCACGGTACCGACGTGGTGAGTGGATTGTATCTTGTGGGTAAAGTGCATAACCTCTGCAGAGTGTAGAATCTATTTGAATAGCCGAGTCCACTGTGATCGACAATGCTCGGGAATTACAGTCAAGGGTTAGATTTTCCAAAATAACTTGGATTTGAGAAGTTGGGTTGGTTTAACAAAGAAGATGATGGAAATATGGTTTAGGATGGGGAAAAATGTTATTTAAACTTTTTGAAAAGTTATTTATGCTTTACTTGTTTTTACCGCTTTCGAATCTACTTATATTACTTGTCAAATGTTGTTTACATAAATATACCTTAAGCTATTCCTTTGTACCAAGCCATGCATATAGTATATTAGCTTGCATTCTGTGCATGACTTGTCGAGTACCAAGTACTCACCCTTGCCTCAACACAATACCGCTTGAAGAGGAGACTACGCCAGCTTCGGAGGAGGAACTCCAAGAGGACCCGTCTACTTAGGGATGCGAGCCCGATCCAGTTGCCTGTGGTATCTTGGATGGCGCCACGAGTTTATTTGATTTTCCGCTGCTATTATTTCTCTTTTAATAAGTTCTCGCTTGCAAGGCATATATTTGTAACTTGGCCATAAGGTCGAGTAACCCTTTGATTATTTAAATAAAGTACTTTGATAGTATCGTTTGGTATGATTGTGATATATACCGATGTTAAGACTGTGTGTGCACTAAGCGCGTTCTGGACTAGTGCTGAATACACGAGGGTCCGGATTTGCAAATTCGGGTCCCGACAGAGGTGGTATCAGAGCCATACTTGACTGTAGGCTCAACCCTAAGCTAGAATGGTCGTAGTGAGGATAAAACCTATTTTCTAAAGCTAAAAATTTGTGAAGACAAGAAATGACCTCTCGACTTATCCCCTTCTCTCTTTTCTTGCCTCTTGCTGAAATTTTCCCTTACCTCGTCACGATCGAAAAATTCCGAGTTCTTACGAAAAGCACTCTTGTGACAGATGGAGGAAGAGTTCAACTACGTTGATCTAGGAGTTGGTCACGCCGCGGAACTTTGGCACATGCTACAAACTCTCGGAGATTTTGAGAAGCCCCAATACCAAGTGGAAGTGATCAGACAAGCAGGATTGATCAAGGCTTGTGACGTGAGGATTGAGGTACTGTCGGGAAGAGGGGCCAGTGCAATCGCTCGATACACCTTTACCGCTAGAAGATCTACAATGCGGATGGGTATCCAAGAAGTTTCACGACGAGCAATGCGGCACATTACCGTGATCCACGCCAGAGAGTTGGAAAGCACGGTGTTCGTTACCATCCGCGCAGCGATAACCTTCTTGACCGAAGGCGATTCAGGATGAGGATGCCACGCGGTTACACAGCTTGGCACGATTCGTCGTCGCCAGGAAGATGTACTAGATAATACAAGCAAGGAGCTGCGAAGGCCCGCAAGGAGATCACGACAGAGAAGAACGAGATGGCGGGAAGCTCAAGAGTATGTGGCACACCTTCTACGAAGGATTGACGAGTTGGAGATGACTTTGTACGGACGCACTCCGAGCCAAGATTTGAGCTACGAGCCAGATCCAGAGGAGTCGGATCTCGATGAGGACACCGCTTCTTCGACTACCACAGATGACATAGTCATTTGGACATGGCGATCGTTTCGCGCCTATGCCGCAAAGACCGCATCTGTGCCGTGGAGGTTTTCTCGATGAGTGAGCTTAGGTTCTATAGTGAGACTCCTTCGCCGAGTCGCGTCATAAAATAAAGAGTCACCCTTTAGGCGTTAGACTCGAGTTATTTCGATTTGGATTTGCTTTGTTTGCTGAGTGTGCATTATGTGTTGCAAGGCCCTTAGGCATTGTAAGCAGCCATACCAAGTTATTAATAATAAAGATGGACCTTAAAGTTACCCCTTTCGCCCGCATAAGTTCCATATTACTTGTCTATTCTTGTTTCCCTCTCATCTCTAAACCTAGAGCAATCAATGATGGTGAACACCCGTGGGAACTTTGGAAGCAATGGGAGTGGATCTCGCCAATGTAAAACCCCAATGATGGAGCACCGGCCGCCACCGGATGTGCAGAATTTTGGAGCATTTCTTGCTGCTCAGACCAGATTGATGCATGCTATGATGCAACAAATGCAGCACGTCACCGCTCAGGCCACTTTGCTAATCAAGTTAATCGGGGACCACGCCGTAATACAAGGTCAGTGTCGAGTTCATGAGGACTCACCCACCCACTTTCTGCAGGAATGCCAATCCGTTGGAGGCCGACGATTGGTTAAGATCAATTGAGAGGAAGCTACACATAGCTCAATGCATAGGGAATGAGAAGGTACTCTCGCTTCTCATCGCTTGGAAGGAACAAATTGCCAGAATGGTGGGAGAACTGCCCACGCAGAGAACCCTCAAGATATCACTTGGGAGGAGTTCACAATGCATTCGGCAGTATCACGTGCCTGAAGGAATTATGGACCTTAAGAAGGAGGAGTTCGTGAGCATCAAGCAAGGTAATCAGCCGGTGGTCGAGCTACGAACAAGTTCACACAGCTAGCACGCTACGCACTGAGGATGTAGCGACAGATAAATCCCCAGTCGTTTCATGAAGGACTTAACTCAGATTGCAAGTAGGATTGATCACCCACACCTTTCCAGATTTCCAAGAGTTGGTGAATAAGGCGCTTATTCTTGAGGACAAAGCGCAAGGAACCGGATGAGAACAGAAGCGCAGGATGCAACAAAGAAGGATCACGTCGAGGAACGCATAGCGGCGCTGAGAGTTGCACCAAATCAATTCTTGATTCCAACCACGAATGCAACAAGGACACCATCCTGGCACCAAGACCTGCCAATCAAAACTACGGACTCCCACCCGCTTCAGAAACGCTACCCCAGGCAGCCAAAGAAGGAACAAGTGAGACGCTGCTACAATCAAGAACGAGCCGTGACACTTTGCCAACAGCTTGTCCAAAGAAGACAGCGAGGAGCGACCCGATTCGCTTCAATCTAGGAACCACCCAGCTAGGACGCCAAAGACCAGAGCCACACCCTGCATCGTGGTGAGAGGCCGAGTCAACCATGTCACCGCAGATGCACCGCAAAATGCTCTGACGTCAGATCTTGGGTAAGTTACTTGTTAACTCGATACACCTGCAACAGTTTTGTTTGACTCTGGAGCTTCGCATTCGTTTGTTTCGCAAGGCTTTGCTACTAGAAATGACTTGAGAATGGCAAGACTTAAGTGCATGCTGTTAGTTCAAACCCCTGGTTCCGAACTCCGAACGGAAGTAGGATGTTCCGGGGTGAGAATACTAATAGATGGAATAGAGTTCCTAGCAAACCTTATAATTTTGGAGACCCAGACCTTAGATGTTATATTGGGAATGGATTGGTTATCCAAACACAAGGCTGTATTGGATTGTGGACGAAGAACTATCTCAGTTGAGAGCCCGTGTGGGAAGAAAGTGGAATTTCAAGCCACTGCAGTTAGAGATGGACAGTTGATGGTTAACAGTACCAAGGCAATCAGCATAGAGGATGTTCCGGTAGTGAGTGAGTACCCCGATGTTTTCCCCGAAGATCTACCTGGTATGCCGCCAGACAGGGACATAGAGTTTGTGATAGAACTTGTACCGGGTACAGCACCGATAGCAAAGAGACCCTATCGGATGTCTACCGAGGAGTTGGTAGAGATGAAGAAACAGCTGGAAGAGTTAATGGATAAAGGATTTATCAGACCAAGTTCGTCACCGTGGGGAGCACCAGTTTTGTTTGTCAAGAAGAAGGACGGGAGTTTCAGGATGTGCATTGACTACCGTGCACTCAATGAAGTCACCGTGAAAAATAAGTATCCGCTACCCAGGATTGATGATTTGTTTGATCAGTTAAGAGGAGCCGGAGTTTTCTCCAAGATTGATCTGAGATCGGGATACCATCAGTTGAAGATCCGATCAGAAGATATTCCGAAGACTGCATTCTCGTCAAGATATGGACATTACGAGTTCTGATTATGTCCTTTGGGCCGATTTAATCGCCAGCTTATTTCATGAATATGATGAATAAGGTGTTCATGGAATATTTGGACAAGTTTGTCGTCGTGTTCATAGACGATATCCTAGTCTACTCCAAGACAGAGGATGAACATGCCGAACACTTAAGGCGAGTTTTGGAAAAGTGAGGAACAAAGCAACTTTTCGCCAAGTTCAGCAAGTGTGATTTTTGGAAGGACAAGGTGGAGTTTCTTGGACATGTAATGACCGCATGAAGGAGTCGCCAGTAGATCCAAGCAAAGTAGAAGCTGTGTTACATTGGGAGCACCAAGACTGTGACCAGTTCGGAGTGTCCTTGGAATCGCAGGATATTACCGCCGTCTCATCGAAGGCTTATCGACAATGGCGACACCTCGAACGCAATTGCTGAAGAAGGAAAAGAAGTTTGCATGGACGCCAGAATGTGAGAAAGGATTTCAGGAGTGAAGAAGCGATTGACATCAAGACCGTGTTAGTTCTACCGATGTTGCTCAAAGCTTCGATATTTATTGTGACGCATCGCGCCAAGGACTTGGATGTGTCTTTGATGCAGAATGGAAAGGTCGCCGCTTATGCATCAAGGCGATTGAGGCCGCATGAGGAAAATTATCCGACACATGACCTAGAGTTAGCCGCCGTAGTGCATGCTTTGAAGATATGGCGTCACTATCGATTGGAAACAGATGTGAGGTGTATACGGATCATAAGAGCCTTAAGTACATATTCACCCAGTCGGATCTGAATATGAGGCAAAGGAGATGGCTAGAGTTGATCAAGGACTATAATGTTGGAATCCATTACCATCCCTGAAGGCCAACGTGGTAGCCGATGCTCGAGTCGGAAAAGCCATACCGTGAGTGCGTTGCTAGCCACAAGTCGGGATGAGTTATGTGAGGATTTTCAAAGATGAAGATTGAGGTTGTACCTAGCGGATTCTTGGCCGCATTGGAAGTAAAGCCTACCCTAGAGGATCAGATCCGAGAAGGATGAAGGATGATGACAGGATCCGCGAGGATTAAGTCCATCAAGGAGGAAGGCGAGGCGCAGGACTTCAAATTGGATGAACAAGGCACGTTGTGGATGAAGGATCGCATTTGTGTGCCTAACAAAAAGGAGTTAAAGCAACTGATTTTGGAAGAAGCCCATGACTCCAAGTACTCAATTCATCCCGAAGCGCCAAGATGTATCGGGATCTGAAGGAGAGATTACGGTGGCCAAGTATGAAACGTGAAGTTGCCGAGCATGTTGCATTGTGCGACGTATGCCGAGAGTCAAGGCAATGCATCGAAACCAGCGAGGATTGCTACGGTAGCTAAAAATACACGAGTGGAAGTGGGAGGAAATCGGAATGGATTTCATTACGGTTTGCCAAAGACTCAAGGAGGTTATGACTCCATATGGGTTATAGTGGATCGCTTGACTAAAGTAGCCCATTTTATCCCCGTGAAGACCACTTACTCGGAGATAAATTAGCAGAGTTGTACATGATCAGGAGTGTTTGTTTGCCCGGAGTGCCAAGGAGGATGGTATCGGACAGAGGTACCCACTTTACCGCAAGGTTCTGGCATCAGTTGCATCAAGCCAAGGGGACCCGTTTGAACTTCAAGATGCCTTATCATCCCACAGACGGATGGGCGAAAAGAGTCAACCAGATTCTGGAGGATATGTTAAGAGCTTGTGCATTGGCTTATGCTACCTCTTGGGATAAAAGTTTGCCGTATGCCGAGTTTAGTTACAACAATAGTTATCGAGGCTAGTTCTGAGATGTCACCTTTTGAGGCCTTTGTATGGTCGACTGTCGGACACCATTGAATTGGAATGAGACCGGCGAGCGCCGTGTCTTTGGGCCTGATATTCTTCAAGAGGTCAAGAAGCGGTCGCCATAATTAGGGAAAGGTTGAAGATAGCCCAATCTCGACGGAAGAGTTATCTTGACAATCGTCGCGAGATTTGAGTTTTGAACCGTAAGACTTTGTATACCTCGAGTTACGCCTCGGGGAGTTAAGAGGTTCCATGCCAAAGGGAAACTCGCACCTGCTATGTTGGACCATTTAAGATTTTGAGTCGCAGAGGTGAAGTTGCCTACCAATTTGGAGTTGCCACGATCGTTGGCGAGGAGTGCATGACGTATTCCATGTGTCCCAGCTTAAAGAAGTGTCTCCGAGTTCTGAGGAACAGACACCGCTAGAGTCAATTGAGTTGCAAGAAGATTTGACTTATAAGGAGCATCCCGTGAGGATTCTAGACACAATGGATCGAGAAACTAGAAACAAGTCAACCCGATTCTGTAGAGTTCAGTGGAGCAACCATGAAGAAAGTGAAGCGACTTGGGAGCGCGAAGAGGATTTGAAGAAAGAATTTCCAAACCTATTCCTTTAGTAAGCCCTGAATCTCGGGGACGAGATTCTATTAAGGGGGGGAGGTTTGTAACACCCCAAAATTTTGCTTTTCTTAAATTCATGTGTGATTTGGCACTTTGGTGAATTTTTGGAATTTTCTGGAATTTATTTGGATTTATTTGGAATTTATTTGAATTTATTCCATTTTGAAATAATTAAAGAATTTAAATTTGCAAATAAATTTTTGTTGGAAATATTTTATTTGAGTCCAAAATGATCCAAAATATTTTCCAGAATTTTTCTGGAATTTTTCTGAGTCATTTGCTATTTTTAATGAATTAAATGAATTATCGGGAATTATTTTAAATATTAATTACTGGAAAATCCAACTCGGTCAAGTATCGTTTCATCCGACCGAAGTCGGACTCAGTCCGACCGAGCCGATTGACTCGACCGAACCCACTCCTAACCCTAATCAATCCCAACCGTTGGATCAAGATCCAACGGCCGAGATCCGTCCGACCAGCACGCCGTGTCCTGACGGACCGGCCGCGCCGCGATCGTGGCCGTTGGTTGTGCCACGTGGACGGCCACGATTTCATCGTCTCCGCCCGAGTCCGAAGCCGACTCCGCCGCCGTGTCCGCCGTGGAGAGCTAGGTCTCCGTTTTACGCACGGACGCCGAGGCTATTTAATGCCCGGCATACCGAGATCGCCATCCCACGCCGGTTCGAACCTAGCTCGCGCCGCTAGGATCCCCACCGTCTCGCCGTTATTGCTCGCCGAGTTGGAAGTCTGTTCGCCGCGATTAAACGCCGATATTGCCGCCGTCCGTCGCCCTCCGCCGTCATCAAGCCCAGATCCGGATTCCCCAAGGCGAGGCAGCGTTCGGGAGTACCCCTCAGCTTCGGCCGGGCGCGCCCGAAGCGCCGGCCGACGGCAAGGTCGTCGTCCCGTCTCCGGTCAAGCCCGGTAGCCGCCGCGTGCCATCGCCGTCCACGAGCCGTGCACCGTTGGATCCGGATCGGGCGGCAGCGGTGAGTTCACGTGTTTCCCAAACCCTAGAAACCCGATTAGATCCGGGACCGTTGGATCAAGATCCAGCGGTTCACAATCGCCACGCGTCGTAGCAAAGGCGATTATAGGATTAGATCTGGACCGTCCGATCTAGATCGAACGCCCACGAGCATCGAGTAGTTTCAACGTGTTAACCCCTGGATCTAATCCGCGCCGTTGATTTTCAAACCAACGGACGAGATTGCGCCACGTGTCGGGAAGTTGGACCGACGCGTCGGGCCGCCCACGCTGGCAGCGTGCAGTAGACGCCGACACGCGGGCCCGCGTGTCGAGGGCCCGCATGTCGCTGGCTAACCCAGCCAAGCGCCGACGTCACCCATGACGTCACAAAGGAGTCCCACTGCCGCTGCGGCCGAGCCTCGCCGACGTCGGCTGATGACGTCACCGAGTGGGCCCACATGTCGATCCACGTGAGCCGTGGACCGAGTCCACCGTGGACTCGATCTGAGCTTGGACCGAGCCCATTGACCGGCTGACGTCAGCATGCCAATCAGGAGCTGCCTCGTGTCCATGCTGACGCATTAATTAATTTCCAAAAGAAAATGATTTATTAATTCGAATAATGATTTCAAATTTAGATTCAAACTTCAAACGCTTATAACTTTTATGCGTTTCAACTCCGATTTGAGCGATTCAAATTTCTAAATTTGTATAAAATTAAGATCTACCTAAATATGAATTTTATTTAATTTTTGGACTAAAGTTTTTCTCTGTAATATTATTTAATTGATTATTTAAACTTTAAATAATCATAACTTTTATGCGTTTAACTCCAAATTTGTGATTCCAGTTTCTAAAAATCCAGAAAATTATGTTCTCTCTGTTTATGGATTTTATTTGGAGTTTTGGGATCTTTTGCATAGTGTTTATTTGTGTATTTGCTATTTGCACGCTTTACGAGTAGACGTTGAAGTGCCTGGGAGGGATTCGAAGGAGAAGTATTGACTCAGGATCCAACTCAAGACCAAGAGCAAGTGCTTTTGAAGGCAAGTTGTGCTTTGACCATATTGATCCTATTTCAAATCTATTTTGATTTAAACTATTGCATGCTAGTTCAATTAGAAAGATACTTTGTTTAAACACTGGGGTTAGATAAATACCAATTTGATATATGACACCTTGATTACTTAAGTATGTGCCATGACCCTTTGTCACCCTAGTTGTGGTTTACTAGTTGGACATTATTAAATTGCCAACATGGGTTTAGATCGTTGTAGTATAACGCTTAGACTGCTATGTGCTCATGACATGATTTTGGATAATTAAATGTTAATATTGACTTAATGATATATTGAACCTGTTTTGGAAAAGTATCATGTGATGTTGATGGCACGTGGTGCATGGTAATCAAGCGGGGTTTGATAAAAGCGATTTTCGGCCAAGGGCATGTGGCAAGAGTAATCAGGTGGGCGATGTGGCATTGGGAGTGTTGATTTGGTTTTTCGTAGTCTTGCCCTGGTCACTCTAAGGACTTAACCTTGCAAGCCTTTGAACTGGTCATACTTGCAACCACATGGTCGGAATGGGACGGCCCTAGTTGACTAAGTCGCTAAGGACTCACTTGTGGAGCCTCAGGGTGTCGATTACACCGTTTGTGTGATTGTACGGGAGCGTATCGTGGTGTGGCCAGTACCCATCTAACGGTGTGTTGGTCCCATACTTCGCCTTGGCTAAGGGAAGGGATGGTGTAGAGCACGAACCTGAGAGGACCACCTGTGTTGTTTGAGGCTTCCAAAGGCTTTGTTATGATCGCTCATTCGCATACTCTTGTATGGCGATTCACTACCGACGTGGTGAGTGGATTGTATCTTGTGGGTAAAGTGCATAACCTCTGCAGAGTGTAGAATCTATTTGAATAGCCGAGTCCACTGTGATCGACAATGCTCTGAATTACAATCAAGGGTTAGATTTTCAAAATAACTTGGATTTGAGAAGTTGGGTTGGTTTAACAAAGAAGATGATGGAAATATGGTTTAGGATGGGGAAAATGTTATTTAAACTTTTTGAAAAGTTATTTATGCTTTACTTGTTTTTCTTGCTTTCGAATCTACTTATATTACTTGTCAAATCTTGTTTACCATAAATATACCTTAAGCTATTCCTTTGTACCAAGCCATGCATATAGTATATTAGCTTGCATTCTCATGCATGACTTGTCGAGTACCAAGTACTCACCCTTGCCTCAACACAATACCGCTTGAAGAGGAGACTACGCCCGATTTCGGAGGAGGAACTCCAAGAGGACCCGTCTACTTAGGGATGCGAGCCCGATCGATTGCCTGTGGTATCTTGGATGGCGCCACGAAGTTTATTTGATTTTCCGCTGCTATTATTTCTCTTTTAATAAGTTCTGCCTTGCAAGGCATATATTTGTAACTTGGCCATAAGGTCGAGTAACCCTTTGATTATTTAAATAAAGTACTTTGATAGTATCGTTTGGTATGATTGTGATATATACCGATGTTAAGACTGTGTGCACTAGCGCGTTCCTGGACTAGTGCTGAATACACAGAGGGTCCGGATTTGCAAATTCGGGGTCCCGACAGAATTGTATTCAGAACTCCTTGTGGATTGGTCCTTTAAATAGGAGGGGTTGTCTCCTGTTGAAGTGCATCCAACGAAGTAGAGCTGAGCGCATCAAGCTTTGAGCTTGGTTTTAGGGTTTGTACTCTTTTGATGAGAGTATTTTAGACAAGAAATAAAGATAAATTCTTCCAAGATTTTTGCGTGCTACAGTAACCACGTCGCTACAGTGTTTTCTGTTTTGGTTCTTGTTTGCATGCTTGTTCTAGTTCTAGATTGGTTTTTGTTCTTTAAGTTTTATCTTGATTTGATCCATCAAAAACCTCTCTAGGGTATTGATCTAGTGTTTCTCAAAGTCTAGTTGATCAATCTTTTGTCGTTCTTGTTTAATCTTGAAGTTTTGATTAGATTGATTCTCGTCAAGTTCTGGATCAGCAAGCTTGCAAAGCTCATAACTTTTGATCCGTAAGTCCGATCGAGCTGATTCTTTTTGGGTTTGATTCGTATTGGAATCTAGTTTCTTGTGTCCAAATTTCAGATCGTTCCGACGGTTGGATATCCAGGAAGTTGCGTTTTACTGAACCTCTGTCATTCTGTTTTTGTCGAAAACGAGGCAATTATTTGGTTCTGTTTTGGGGTGAACTTTTAATAGATCAAGAATTTGGTTTTAGCTTCCGCACAATCATTCACCCCCCCTCTGATTTCTATATTTGTATACTTCGATCCTACACGCCCAGACCGTCCTCGGGTTATTTGAAGGTTTACCCTCCGAATAACTCGACGACAATCCCGTTATTCCCCCGGTATGCGACCCGAAACACGCCCAGGATCCCCGCATACCGGTTTACAATGCTTTATCAAATCAATTTGCAGGAAGGGGGCAACGAACGCGAAGACCCCACAACCATACACGCGCGGAAGCAAAACTATCCAACTACCAAACAACCCGGCACGAGGACAAACCCCACGACCACAACCCACAACAACAGCAGCAAGGCACAAAGGCCGGTATGGACAGGAAGGGAAAACATGAGTAAGGAGGGCAAAGCCATAACAGAAGTCAACTACAAAAGGAAATAAGTACTCCAAGAAGTTAAGACATCGTTTAACACTAACTTTACAACAAAAGAGTACACATCTAATAAGCTAGACCCAAAAGTAGAACATCTCCGGAAGTGTTCTACCTCTGAACACTCCCGGGCGTGCACGACGGCGGTAGACTCTACTCGGTGCCCCGCCCGGTCACCGATAGGCAGTAGGGGCAAAACTCACACCCCGCTGGATCCTCACCTGCAAAACCACAAAAGCAGAAGCCTGAGTACGGAAGGTACTCGCAAGTCTTACCCGTGGTCCATATATAACCGACTCCAAGAAGTATGCAATTGGATGTAGCAAGGAATAAGCTGAAGTTAAAAGTGCGAAAAGCTTAGCTTTGTTACTCAATTAATTTCACTACTCAATTTCACAGTTTATGGCGTTCTTGACCAAGCGCCTATCACTAAGGTGAACTTTGAAATTTAACACTTCATTACAAAAGTAGCATTGGGAACAAGTATCCTCGTCAGTATCCTTGTCCACACCAGCTAACCTCAAGTTCATGTTATTACTACGCTGGATGTGCGATGATCAAGCGTGCTCATATCCGAGAGCGCGGCAATTCGAATCGCTTTATTAACCCTGCAGGGAAGCATTGACCGCACAACACGTGCCACAAAGAACCTCGTGTCAACCATCCTCCTATCCATACCAATTCGTTGGGGACATCTTCATGCGGTCCGAGCACCTAGCACCCCCTCGAGCGGCCCAAGCCCGGCTTGGCCCTCGAGAGTCGGCCTAAGCCTCGCCCTCAACCACGTCCAACCACATGAGGTGTATGCCCCATCGAATGGCATGCGATAAAAGAATAGCTTTACCGTCCCATACCGGCATGCGATCAACCAATTTGTGCTCGATCAAAGGGCAAACAACGGATCGGTCCTCAACTGACACAGGCGAGACTACCACACCTGAGTCTCCACACCCAAATGCCCCAACCTTCTCGCCCGGTCTCATTTCATCTTTCCATTTCCACTCACAACCACAATTGTAACAACCCGACCATTATGAAACAAAATACTCGCGAGCGATGGAACCATCCATCACTCGGCCCGACCCCGACATCTAAGTAAACTAAGCATGAACACATCATATTATCCTTACGCTAGCTCCAAGGGAGGTGTCAACAATTTACAAGGATGTATATGCAACAATTGGGATCTAGTACCAACTCCACACTCCAACTCCTAATGCATAACTTAACCAACCAATATACATTTGATTCCCGAAAATAGAAGTACAATAGGGTGAATATGCTTAGGTGCTTGCCTTGTGCTTCCGCTGGCAGATCGACGACAAGCTGCTCATCGGCAATCCCCTCAACCACGGCCACGTCAGTCGCCGTGGGATCGTTCTCTACACGGATACAATGCATAATGAGATGCATGCAAAGCGAAAGAAACGATTACAAACGCAAACCCCGACGAACACCACAACTGGACAGACCAGCCTAACTCAGACAGTCCGGGTATTTGATCCAGACAGTCCGGATAACCCGGATACTTCGGACCATTTGCGTCCTGACACTCCGGATTGCCCAGGGCACGGAAGATGACGCGCAATGTGGAGGTACTCCGAAGTCTTGCGGCACCACGGGGGCCCGATCTACGACTTTCCTACACGCGGTTGAGCCGAAGAAGCTCCAAGCTAGCTCAAACCACGACGAACGGGTCTCATTTCTAACACCACCAACCAAAACCCAATCCGATGCTTAGGACGGCACCATCTAACCCCGATCTACAACCCTAGCACCCAACATTGCCCAAACCAACCCGAATCCAACCACCCACCAACAACCCTAACATCCCCCAAAGCTTACCCCCAACACCAAACCTTCAACCCTACCCCAAATCCAACCCCATAGAGCCCTAGAACCCAAGAGTCCCCATGAATAGACTCCAAGAGGAGGTCTCACCTTCAATGGGGATGAAGGAGAGGGAGGGGAAGCCGGGTAGGAGGAAGGGGACGCCGGCTTGGAGAAGATCTTGAGGACACCGGAGTGAGGGAACCACCGGGGAGGACCACGGAAGCTCACCGTCCGGAGGGGAGTCGCCAGAGACGTGCTTGGGTGGAGGAGAGCTCACACGGGTAGTGGGGAGCAATAGGTGGAAGGAGGAATGAGTGGGGAGCCATGAAATGGAGTTTTATACAAAACCCCCGCACAGTCCGGACTCTCCAGACATTTAAACCGGAGACTCCGGGTTGAGGCGTTCGGTCAAGCTACGCCAAAAACACATTTGGACGGGTTGAGTTTCACCTTTCCCTTTATCAAGTTTTCGAAGGTTTCCTGGAGGTCCCCGACATGGTCTTCTTTCTTTTCGCTTTTGACAATGATATCGTCGACATAGGCTTCCACGTTTCTTCCTAATTGGTCGGCGAAGATCTTCGTGATGAGCCGCGCGAATGTAGCGCCCGCGTTTTTGAGCCCGAAGGGCATCCGCACGAAGCAGTAGGTACCGAAGGGAGTAACAAACGCCGTCTTGTCTTCGTCTTCTTTTTGCATGTACACCTGGTGATAGCCAGAGTATGCGTCAAGGAAGCTCATCCTTTCTGACCCGGAGGTTGAGTCGACCAGTTGGTCAATGCGGGGCAGGGGGAAGTCATCTTTTGGGCATGCTTTGTTTAAGTCAGTGAAGTCGATGCACATCCTCCACGCCCCACTGGCCTTCCTGACTAGGACGATGTTGGCCAACCACTCCGGGTATCGGGCCATGGATGATCCCCGCCTGGAGCAGTTTGGTCACCTCCGCCTTCGTGGCTTCTTGTCTTTCTACCGCGAGTTTTCTCAGTTTTTGCTTTTTAGGCTTCGCATTTGGGTTAATGGCGAGGACATGTTCGATAGTTTCTCTCGGGACTCCAGGAAGGTCTTCGGGCCCCCATGCGAACACGGTTTCATATTCCTGGAGGAGCAGCATCATGCGTTTTTCCTCCTCGGGGGGCAACATGGTGCCGAGGATCACTGCCTTACTGCTTCCTGGCCTGAGTGATACTCGTTGGGTTTCTCCTTGAGGCTGTGGTTTAGGGAGCCACCGACTACGATTCATGGGTACAACGAGGTCCAGTTCCGTGGTGCAGACATGCTTGACTTGGGGTGGGTTTTCCATGTCTATCTTCCTTGCCAGGGCTTGATCTCGTCGCACCGTGACGACACCATCTGCAGAGGGAATCTTCATACATAAGAACCCGTGATGAATTATGGCCCCCATGGTCGTCAACGAGCCCCTGCCCAGGATCGCATTGTATTGAAAAGGCATGTCTACCACGTCGAATGTGACACGACTCATGACGCTGGCTTGTGGCGTTGCGAATGTGACTTCTAGCTCCAATTGCCCTAGGGTGTTGACCATGCTTCCTCCAAAACCCATCAGTGGCACCTCCTATTTTTTCAATCGGTCTTGTGGAATCATCATTTGTCGGAAAGCCTTCATGGACAGAATGTCCGCCGCACTTCCCCCATCTATCAATATGCGACGTACTTCGCAATCGGCGATTATGGCAGTTACTACTAAGGAATCTTGATGCGGGAAGTGCACCCCCGTGGCGTCCTCCTGTGTAAAGGTGATTGGCTCGAACTTTACCGGAGGAGGGGTAGCGGGGGTAATTGCAATGTGGTTAATTTGCCGGGCATAAGCCTTCCTCTGCCTTTTCGAAGAGAGATGTGACGAGGAGCCCCCCACAATGACGTTGATAATGCGACGGAGATGATTTATTCCTACTCGAGGAGGGGGGGTGTTGTCGTCCGACTGAGGGTTCTTCCGGTGGTGTAGGGTGCGTCTCGACTTCTCTTTGTTTGGCCTCGAACCGCCGATATCCGTTAATCACTTTGCACTGGGTGGTGCCATGGGTGATATTTTCTCCATGATATTCACAAAAGTACCGCCGGGGCTCTATCCCTTCCCTCTTGTTAACTCGGCTTCCTTCATCTTACCTTCCTCGGCTTGGGGGTGGCCCTTGTCTATATTGCTCCGCTTGCCTGTCGCCCATGACTTGCCGATTTCTTGGTTCATCAATGTGGTGAATTCTCCTCCTTTCGTCTCTTCTTCCGGGCTCTGGGTATCGTTCCTTCGTTTTAGCGTTGGGTGGGGGGTCTTTCCCTCGCCCTCTCTTGCGTGGGACGAATTCTTGATTCTCTTGCTGGGGCATGTCTTCTCTTCGGAGGTTGTCTTCCTCCGCTCGCTGCATCCCTCATCTTCGCAAAGAGTTCTTCCACCGTACGTACCTCTTTGTGAGCGAGCCTTTCCGCCAACGGTCCCCTGCGCAGGCCACAACGTGCCGCGTTGATGATAGTGGTGTCACTTACCCCTCGTATTTGGCACTTAACCCGGGAGAAGCGCTGGAAGTAACTCTTAAGGGTTTCTCCTTCGCGTTGTCTGACCGCAAATAGGTCACTTTCCTCTTTCATTCCGTCGAAGTTGCCCTGGAAGTTGCCTTCAAGTTTGCGGCGGAGTTGCGACCAACAGGTGATCGACCGGGGCTCCAACGAAGAGTACCAGGACAGGGCTATGCTTTCAAGCGCTAGAAGGAGCCCCTTCGCCTTAATATCATCATCTCCTCCCGCGGCTTCAATCGCCGTGTCATAAACGCGGAGGAACTCCCTTGGGTCTGTCCGACCGTCATACGGCTTAATGGTGGGAAATTTGAAGCTTCCCGGGGAGGGCCATTTTTTGGCCCGTAGACGGGTGCCGAGGGGGTTTGGATCGTGGTATTCCCTATGTGCCATCGCAATCGCTGGGGATAGCACCTCGTGGCTCGGGCTTTCGTCTTGTGATTCGTATTGCTCCCCGTCTGGTCGTCCTTGCAGGCGCTTCAACTCCGCCATGAGTTGCTCGTTAGCTTCCATCAGCGCCCGCACGTTGGGGTCAAGCTCCCCCTGAGTCCCGGTCCCTTCCCCAAGGGCCTCTTCGTTCCCATAGGTCTCTTGGCGACGGGTCGAATGTGTCGACGCTCCTGCCACATCTCCTCCTGGCATCGAAACCGTTCGGCCTGTTGCCAGAGGCCGTCGTTTGGGGGCTCGCTTGCGCACGGCTACCGGAGTCTGAGGAGGTAAAGTTCCCACCATGTTTTGCGATTCTGTTGTGGCTGGCAACCGCGTCTCGTCATCCAGAAGTCGAGGTGGGTCTCCAGATTGGCTCCTCGCACGCCGTCTTGATTCTTCTGCTCATGCCGTCGTTGCTGCCCCCTTGGATACTGCCTCCTTTCCCTTCTTTGGTGGCATGGCTACAGAAAACTTACCCTTAGTCTTGATCGGCGGGCGGTGGTTTCACCTCGCGGTTAGGGTTCCCCACGGACGGCGCCAGTGTGGTGGCTTTGAACCACCGGGTCTCTCTTTCTTTTCTTTGTGGGATCTTTGCTTATTTTTCGGGGAACTCTGCCTGTTCTTCCTTTTTCTCCCTTTTATAGGGCAGGCTTGGGAACATGCATGTACGGGTCGGCCCTCTTTTCCCTCCTTGTCTTCTGTCAAGGGCTAACTTGACTTTTCATTAAGTCATTTTACCTTGTGGCCGTTTTTCTTCTCTACTCGCTCACCTTTTATAGGGGCCCGACGGGGATTTTACTTATGTTGGGGTCCCATATTAGCCTGACACGTCCTCGCGTGTTCAGGAGGGGTTGTTAGGGGATGTCAGACCCTGGCAGTTCGTGCGATGTTTGCACTGGAAAGAGAAGCAGCCGAGGGGAGCTTCCTCCGCTTTCCTCTCTCGCTACGGAGGGAGACTTCCCTTCGTCGCGGAGGGGAGTTGTCTTTATTCCTTTTTACCCCTCCCCGAGGGATGGACCCCCAGGGTTTGAACCCATTGCTTCGCCTGTGGGTGGGATTGATAACCACAGACCCATTCGTGCGAACCGCCGGGTAATGGAAGCCTCGCTTCGCTAGTCGAAGGAAGGTGAGTCTGTTTGGTCCACAACACTAGCCCCGCATGTCAGCGCAGACCGGCCAGGGTTTGGTTTGGGCATTTGCTACGTGAGAAAAAAAATAACAGAGACCGGCCAGACGGCCAGAGCAGGACAGCGAGTGCAGTCGGCCAAAGGCAGCGACGGCGGTGGCGAACGCAGTCGGCCAGAATCAGTCGGCGGCGACGGCGACTATGGCGCGCAGGCGGCTACGGCGACGGCGTGCTTGTGCATGCAGGCTAGAGAGGAGTCGCGATCAGCTACGCCAACAAATATACGTGTGAACGCATACGTCTATTATATATTCGTATACTTGCATACGATCCTAGTACCAGTAGACATACATGCGTACGTACTACCTATACATGCAACGAGATCAACCGATCGGTAGAGATAGAGCGCACACGAAGGAAAAGAAAAATAGGTATACCGTCCGGTGCAGGGGATGCGAGATCGGAGAGTGCGTCGACGGCTCCAACGACGCGGTGATGGTGACGGCGTACACGACATCGACAACAGCGGCGGCGAAGCGACGGCAATGAGACGGCGTACACGGCGTTGGCAACAGCGGCGGCGACGGCGACGACGCCAACGTAGAAGACGGTGGCGGCGACGACCAACGTAGACGACAGCGACGGCCAACGTAGACGACGACGACGTAGACGACGACGACGTAGACGACGACGGAAGCGACGGCGACGACAGCGGCGGCGACGATGGCGGAGACGACGGCGACCAATGGCGACGGAAATGAGACAGTGAAACGATACGGTGGCGTGCTAGAAAATGGAAGGCTCATGCATTGCTTGGAAAAAAATGGAAATGACCTCCCTGGATACTTGTGTGTTGTGTTCACGTCCAATGCACTCAATAGAACTTGCCTGGTAATGGAAACAGCAATACGTGCTCTGCTAATAATGCCCATGCACTCACGTTACAAGTCTTCACAAGCAAACGTTACTAGTATTCAAGTGACAAAAAAAAAGAGGAACGGCTGGGTGTACGAATCGGCTGGAATGAAATCTCCCGTTGCTAGCAATGAACCACTACCCATTACTACCCATGCCACTAGCTAATGCATGAGGAAAAGGCTGCTGGAAATTCTTGCGTTGAAGTAATGGAAACGGCTGGAGGGAATGCACTACGTGCATGCTTCAAAAGGCAATAACTAGTTTGGTTGTGTTATGATCCAACCTATTGCCACAAGAACTTGAGGAAGAACAAGAAGGACAGAGGAATAGAAGAGGACAAGAACAGAACAGAATTGGGGTAAAGTGTATTCTCTTTCGTCGATCCCCTGCCACAAGACATCATGCCAAATTTTATACCCCTTACGCTTACGACACTTACAAGTGGGTCCTCAACCATATCCCTATAACAGAACACAGCTCATTTGCTAGAACTTACATTCACCGATTCACCCAACCCGCCTTGCCCCTTTTGCCATCCGGAACCTGTTCATGGTCCGGCACGCAACATTCTCCCCTCCTCGAGACGCGGCTTGACCCAAGCCGGCGCCATAGGAAATTGATGACGAAGCGATGCATCGTTCTCCCACGTCGCCAGGTCTGCAGGTAGCCCCGACCACTGGACTAGCACCATTGAGCAGACCTTGTTTCCCTTCCAAATTAGCTTTCTTTGAAGAATGGCCCGTGGAGTTTGTAACCCCTCTGTCTCCAAGTCCTGAATCAGCAAGACTGTATCATTCACACTTGAGGCTGGAATGTGAGACTTGAGCTGAGAAACATGCACCACCGGATGGATTTTACTCCCTTCTAGTAGCTCTAATTTGTACGCCACTTTGCCAATGCGTGCCAACACTTTGTATGGTCCGTAAAATCGGAAACAAAGTTTCTGGTTGCTGCGTGATGCCACAGATGTTTGCACATAAGGTTGTAACTTGAGGTACACCATATCTTCCACCTGAAACTCCCGTTCCGAACGATTCTTATCTGCCTGATGTTTCATCCTCAGACTGGCCCTCTCCAAGTGCAACTTTAGCAGAGTGTTCATCTGAGTTCTTTGTGTTAACCAGTCCTGAACTTCAGCGACTTCGCATTCAGTAGGAGCTGAAATTCCCAAGTGCCTAGGAGGATGCCCATATAGTACCTCAAATGGGGTCTTGCCAATAGCAGTTTGGTAAGTAGTATTATACCAATATTCAGCCAGGGATATCCAATTTGACCATTTCTTGGGACAGGCATGCACGAAACATCTCAAATATGTCTCTACACATTGATTGAGGCGTTCAGTTTGTCCGTCGGTTTGCGGGTGGTATGACGAGCTCATGTTCAGAATAGTGTCCGACAACTTGAAAAGTTCCTGCCAAAAGACACTGGTAAAGACCTTGTCCCTGTCTGTGATTATAGTCTGAGGCAAACCGTGCAGTTTATAGACTTGATCACAGAACACTTGTGCCACTTGAGTCGCTGTAAATGGATGTGCCAGGGGTATGAAATGTGCATACTTGGAGAACTTTTCTATTACCACTAAGATTGTTGTATACTTATGTGATAATGGCAGCCCTTCAATGAAATCCATGCTAATCATTGTCCAAGACTGGGAGGGTACGGGTAAGGGTTGCAGTAAGCCCGGGGACTTGATATGCTCAACCTTAGCTTGTTGACAGATCTCACATTCTTTCACATATTGCATTACCGCCTTCTTCAGTCCTGGCCAAGCAAACAATGCTCTGATTCTTTGGTATGTTGCGCCAATGCCTGAATGCCCTCCAATGCCACTACTGTGTAATGCCTGCATTATATGCTTCTGAGCCAATGTGTTATTGCCCACCCAGATTCGTCCTTTCCAGCGAATTACCCCATTTTGCAGTGTGTAACCCTGATCATTACTGCCTGTTACACTTAACTCCTCCCGTAACCTTTTGGATTCAGCATCTGCATTGTATCCATCGACCAATGTTTCTATCCATTTGGGAGTGTTAACTGAAACTGCAAAAATTTCTTCAGATTCAGGCATTCTTGACAAAGCATCTGCTGCTGCATTTTGAACTCCCTTTTTGTACTGGATTTGGTACTGTAACCCCAACAGCTTAACAAATGCTTTATGCTGGATTGAGGTGGACAACCGTTGATCTGTCAAATGCGTCAGGGCCTTCTGATCTGTCCTTATGATGAACTCCTGATGCTGCAGATACACCCGCCACTTGCTTACTGCCATCAATATTGCTAAGCATTCTTTCTCATAGGTTGATAAAGCTTGATTCCGAGTACATAATGCCTTGCTAAGATAGGCTATAGGATGTCCCTCCTGCATCAACACAGCCCCTATACCTTCTTTGCTAGCATCTGTTTCTAGAACAAACTGCTTGGAAAAGTTTGGCAGAGCTAGTACAGGAGCTTTCACCAGAGCAGCTTGCAATACCCTAAATGCTTCTTCTGTGCTTGCAGTCCATTGGAATAGCACTCCTTTCTTGAGCAAAGTTGTCAGGGGTTTGCACAAAATGCCATAATTCTTGATAAATTTTCTATAATATCCGGTTAAACCAAGGAATCCTCTCACATCTTTAAGATTTTTAGGGACTGGCCATGCCAATACAGCTTGAATCTTGCTAGAGTCTGTAGATACACCTCCTGGAGAGATTATGTGACCAAGGTATTCCAATTTTTGCTGTCCAAACATGCATTTTTCCTTTTTGACAAACAGCTGATGTTGCTCCAACACACAAAACACTTCTCTTAAATGACATAGATGCTCTTCCATGGTTTTGCTATAAACCAAGATATCATCCACAAAAACCAACACGCAATGCCGAAGCAGCCCTTGAAAAATTTGATTCATCACGCTTTGAAAGGTTGCAGGCGCATTTGTGAGGCCAAATGGCATAACCAAAAACTCAAATAGCCCGTGATGAGTACAAAAAGCCGTTTTGTACTCCTCCCCCTTCTTTACTCTGATTTGATGGTATCCAGATAGCAAATCCAGCTTGGTAAACCATTGAGCACCTTCCAACTCATCTAGCAACTCATCAATGATCGGCAACGGCTGTTTGTTCTTCACTGTAATTGCATTCAACCTCCGATAATCCACACAAAAACGCCATGATCCATCTTTCTTTTTGACTAAGATCACTGGGAAAGAAAAGGGGCTGGCACTTTGTTGTATAATGCCCTTTTCTAACATTTCAGACACCTGCTTCTCAATCTCATTCTTCTGTTGGGGAGAGTATCTGTAAGCTCGTGAGTGCACTGGCTGAGCACCGGCCATCAAAGGAATTGTGTGATCATAGAGTCGACTTGGAGGTAACTGGGTTGCCTCTTGGAATAGGTGATTAAATTCTTTCACCAGCTCTTCCACTTCGTTTGGAACCGATACTTTCTCCATCGGAACTGCGTTGTCAGTTTCCCTTGCTTTGTCCTGATGGAGTTGGACAAGATGAGTGACTGCTCCCCTTTTTAGCAACCCTTGAAGTTCCTTAATCCCTATTTCTTTTCCATGCACTTGGTCATCCATGATCCCCTGCAACCTCACCCGCCGTCCCTGATGAGTGAATTTCATGCACTTGTGCCCCCAGTGTACCCACATGGGACTGTGCTCTTCCAACCAATCTGAACCCAAAATCATATCATAGCAGCCCAAAGCAAGTACTCTCACGTCTTGAATAAATGATTGCCCCTGTACCCACCATTCCAAAGAAGGAACAATCTGCTGACACTGCATTACTCTGCCATCGGCAATGGACAGCTGCACCGGCTGAATGCTCACGGTTGGGCACTGTAACCTCTTCACCACGTCCTTACTCACAAATGAATATGTACTTCCCGAGTCCACCAATATCAAGATTTCTTGCTTCCCTATCCATCCTTGAAGTCTCAATGACTTGCGTTTGTTCCTCACATTGCCATTATGCTCCATAGCTGAAAACAACTCTTCTCCTGATTCTGTCCCACCTTCACCGTCAGGGTCTGATTGAACTTGCAACACCTCAATCAACTCTTCTATGATGTGTAGAGGGACTCGATCTGGACACTTATGGTTCTTACCCCATTTTTCTCCACAAGTGAAGCATAAACCATGGAGTTTCCGATAAGCCTTCAGTGCTTCCAATTTTTCATCCCATCTTTTGTTGTTGCTGGTGTTCTGTTTCTGCTCTACATTGCCTTGATTGTTATCAGTTTTTTGAGGTGTTCTGAATTTTTCACTCATTCTTCCTAAGCCTTTTCCCGCATCTCTTGCATCCACCTTTTGATGCTGACCTCTCTTCTTGCTTTCAAGTTCTTCCTCCTGTAAAATTGCTAGAAACACTGCAGCTTCCATGTTATCAGGATTATGCAGAACAATTGGAGACCGAATTTCATCCTTAAGACCTCCCAAAAAATGTGTGACAAATAAGATTTCATCCTGTGCAGGATTATACAGCAACAAATGATGCTGCAGTTCCTCAAATTGCTCAACATATTCAGCTACCGAGTGAGTTTGCCTCAAGTTGATCAATTGACACATATATTTCTTATACAGATTTTTGCCAAACCTTCGCTCCACTGCTTCACAAAGAACATCCCAGTTTTCAAATCTCCCCTTAGCTTCCATCTTCTGCAACCATAAAGCCGCATTCCCAATAAAGTTCAAAGATGCCAAACGAGTGTGCAATCCTGGATTAATCCCCATGATCTCAAAGTATGTTTCACATCTTTCTCGCCACAACCTAGGATTTTCCCCATCAAATTTTGGAAACTCTATTTTCGGCATAGACTGTCTAGTCTGCCATTGAGAGAAACAATTTTGCCCACCCAACCGTGGATTCTGATCTAACACCTGTATGGTGTTCTGCCAGTCCTGTCTTCCAATCGTGGGTGGAAGCATAGGAGTGCCCAATATCCCTTTCATTGGATCCTCCCTACCTTTATCGGGTAGTCTAATCCCCTTCCCTGAAGAATTATCAGACGCTGAAACAGCAGACTGATTCCCTCCTTCCGCCGCCACTCCCCCATTCCGACCATGCTCAATATTACTTGCTTCAGGTCGTGCTTCCAGCACCTCCACCCGTCCCCTCACAACATCCACTACCGATCTAACCTCCCCGATCTCCGACTTCATACCCTGAACATCATCCAAGATTTGCCGAAGCATAGCATTCATACCTTCAAACTGGGTTTCTACCGTCGCCATAGCAGTGGTTATCTTGATCTCCAACTGCGATGGCTTCCGTTTCGGCGCCAGATCGGATGGATGCTCTGATACCAATTGTTATGATCCAACCTATTGCCACAAGAACTTGAGGAAGAACAAGAAGGACAGAGGAATAGAAGAGGACAAGAACAGAACAGAATTGGGGTAAAGTGTATTCTCTTTCGTCGATCCCCTGCCACAAGACATCATGCCGAATTTTATACCCCTTACGCTTACGACACTTACAAGTGGGTCCTCAACCATATCCCTATAACAGAACACAGCTCATTTGCTAGAACTTACATTCACCGATTCACCCAACCCGCCTTGCCCCTTTTGCCATCCGGAACCTGTTCATGGTCCGGCACGCAACAGGTTGTTACTAGTATTGCCCTTCATGCTATTCAAGAGAAATTGATGAAAAAAGGGAAGGCAAGAAACGGCTGGCAAATCAATTGTCCACACATTGGTATATACACATATACGTGACTATTCGTATACATATATATGCAACATAATATGGTTAAAAAGAAATAACAAAAAGGTTCCAAAAATCACAAAAAAATCCTCTAAAATATTAGGAACTATTTGGGACTTAACAAAGTTGGTTTCGTGTTTTTTTGATATATAGGTTTTTCGTAAAAAATCTCTTAGTGAATCAGACACCTGTACCGAGTTTTGTAAAATCAACGACTCAAGTTATAACACATGTTTTTCGAAAATATTTGAAGCGAACATTCTCTTCTACCAATTATCTTAATTATAAACAAAATTTTAAATTTTATGCTTATTCGAAAATACCTTATCTTTATTTTAAGTGATTATTTCAATAAACTTGAGTCCAAATAAATTCCAGAAAATTCCAAATAATCTCATAAACACACTAAATATATTAGAAGCAAATTTTGGGATGTTACAAACCTCCCCCCCTTAACAGAATCTCGTCCCCGAGATTCGAGGCTAACTAGAGAGTAGGTCGGAAACCTCCTTCATCAAAGCTTCTTCGCGTTCCCAAGTCGCTTCGCTTTCCGAGTGATTACTCCTTTGAACTTTGCAGAAAAGGGGTATTAGTTTTGGCTCCATTAGCTTCCATTCGTTGCTTCACCGTCTGCATAAGCTGGGTTTTGTTGACAAGGAACTGGTTCAAATCCTGATATGACACTGCTGGTACTGGAGATTGCAGTAGATCATCAACTATTCTGACACTAACACTGGTGACAACAACTGAGCTGGCTTGGTCTACTTCGGAAATACTGCCAAAGCTGACACTGGAACACTTTTCCATCTGTTGACTGACCAAGGTTAATAGGTATGAGGGAAAAGCATAGATAAGTACCCAAGAATCCTAGTGCGGGGAGAACTGGTTTAACCCAAAAACTTATACAAACAACTATTAATAACTTGGTATGGTTGCTTACAGAAGCCTAAGAGCTATGCAACACATACTGCACACCCAGCAAACAATGAAAAACCAAATTAACCTAAGCACACAAGGATCTAGCGTCTAAAAGGGTAACTTTCCTATCTTAAGAGACGCGACTCTCACACATGAGTCTCAACTGACTACTAAAGCACTGGTTCTTCAAGCTTCTGGAACACTTCATCGATCTACTTCTCTTCGGGCTTGATGATCCCTCGCTTCATGATCTTCAGGGTTAACAGCGGCATCCAGTACTTTCTCCTTAAGTGTGAAACATCATTGACTATTCAGGATGACTCAGGTAAGATTTCAATTTAAACCGAAGGGAAGAATAGAAAGTTCAGCAAAGAGAAGAGAATAGGAGAATAAGATAAGTCAAGAACTTATTATTCTTTCAAGTTAAATTTTCTCCTTACAAAATAATTTTGAAGCTCCTGAAGTGGGCCAATCTATCTAGGGTCAAGACCTACAGTCAGTATGGCTCTGATACCACCTCTGTCGGGACCCGAATTTGCAAATCCGGACCCTCTGTGTATTCTGCATTAGTCCAGGATCACGCTAGTGCACACAGTAATAACAGGGATGAAGTACCACAATCATACACAGCGGAAATATAACAAAGTACTTCAAACACAATATATAAACTGGTTACAAGACCTTAAGGCCAACTTACAAATAGTCTGCCACACAGGGCTTACAATAACTCAGGTAGATAAACAGCAGCGGAACAAAGAACGTCGGTGACACCCATCAGCATGCCACAGGCAACTGACAAGGTTCAACTCCTAGATAATCGCCACCTCGTGGAACTTCTCCTCCTTTGAAGTTGTAGTATTCTCCTCGACTGATGATTGTGTTGAAAGCAAGGGTGAGTATACAACATACTCAACAAGTCATGCACAGAGGTGCAATCCTATCACTATATGCAAGGCTTCTTCCAAAGGAATGGCTTAAGTGGTTGTTTTGCCTCAAACAGCATTTTGCCTTAATTAAATAACCTTAATAGATTCAAAAGCAGTAAAACCATATTATATAGTAAGTTATCAATCTCTTTTTAAACATTTCGGCTCAAATCCCTAATTTACTTTAGCAATTGTCTCTGGCACTCGGCCACCCATTCCCACAATTTATTTTAGAAAAATCTAACCCTTGACTGTAATACCCGAGCGTTGTCCAGTTCCGTGGACTCGGCTATTCGAATAGATTTTTACACACTCTGCAGAGGTTATGCACTTTACCCACACGATACAGTCAAACACCACGAAGGCGAGTGACAGTAACAAAGCCTTTCGAAAACTGCTAACTATACAAGTGGACCTCTCCGGTTTTTGCCATACACCATCCCTTCCCTTAGCAGAGGCGAAGTATGGGACCGACATACCGTTGGATAGGGTACCTAGCCGTAGCACCGTCACGCTCCGCATACAACTACACAAAAGGTGTAGTTGACACCCTGAGGTACCAAATGCAAGTTATTAGCAACCTACTCAACTAGGTCCGCCCCATTACAGACATGTGGTTGCATGGTTGGCCCAGTTCAAAGGCTTGCAAGGTTAAGTCCTTAGGGTGACCAGGGCAAGACTACCCGAAGAACCAAAACAACTTTCCCAATGCCACTCATGGCCCACCCTATCATTCTTGCCACTTGCCCCGGTCTAAATCTATTTATCACCCCAATTTGATTATTGTGCAACGCATGCCAACAATAATATCAATTACCATGTAGAACCACAAGGGTACCTACACTTCACATCATCACGTGGCAAGATTACACTAATTCCAAGACTCATTCCATATAACATTAGTCAATATTATTTTACCATTTGAAGCACTTTTCACGTAAGCATAACTAAGCAACTAATCACGGTCTAGCCTCCCGTGTTGGCACAATATAACATCCAACTATTTAAACCCAACTTCTGGTGACAATGGATACATGGCATACAAATATTAATCATGAAAGGTGGAATTAACAAATAAGTTGATTAGCTATTTTACCCAAATTAAATTATTCACTTTAATCAATATAGCATGCATAATTTAAATCAGAATACATTTCAAAAACTAGGAGCAATATGGTCAAAGCACAACTTGCCTTCGTAAAGCAGCGAGTCTTGGGCTGGAGCTTGATCCTCGAAATCCGCGTCCTCACACAGCTCAACTTCTACGCGTAACAGATAAAGAACCAGATAAACACGCAAAACAACGTACAAACACACATTCAGAGAAATGCCGCAAATCAAACTAGCTTAAAATCCCCATGCAAATTTCTAGACAATTAGTTTAGCATTTTCTAAGATTTATAAAATTTATTTTGGAATTTTTGAACGTATAATTTAAGAGATACAAAATTCGTAAGTTTGGACTTTCCGCAAATAATTTAAAAGTATATATCTAATCATAAAATTCCAGTAAAATTAGCGTAGCTAGGTATTAATATTTAATAATTAACAAAATTTGTTGCCAGCGATTCAGACTTAGAACGAATTTCTAGTGAAAAAAACAAAATTTGCAATTTGGAGAAAAAGGAATTACGTAACATTTTTGCATCGCACTATTCCCCCTTGTATATATGTGTACTCCTTGGTTGCATATGGGTTTGGTTTGGGCATTTGCTATGTGAAAAATAACAGAGACCGGCCAGACGACCAGAGCAAGACAGCGGGTGCAGTCGGCCAGAGGCAGCGACGGCGGCGGCGAACGCAGTCGGCCGGAATCAGTCGGCGGCGACGGCGACTATGGCGCGCAGGCGGCTACGGCGACGGCGTGCTTGTGCATGCAGGCTAGAGAGGAGTCGCGATCAGCTACGCCAACAAATATACGTGTGAACGCATACGTCTATTATATATTCGTATACTTGCATACGATCCTAGTACCAATAGACATACATGCGTACATACTACCTATACATGCAACGAGATCAACCGATCGGTAGAGATAGAGCGCACACGAAGGAAAAGAAAAACAGGTATACCGTCCAGTGCAGGGGATGCGAGATCGGAGAGTGCGTCGACGACGAGGTAACCAGCGGCGGCGGCTCCAACGGCGCGGCGATGGTGACGGCGTACACGGCGTCGACAACAGCAGCGGCGAAGCGACGGCAACGAGACGGCATACACGGCGTCGGCAACAACGGCGACGACACCAACGTAGAAGACGGTGGCGGCGACGACCAACGTAGACGACGGCGACGGCGACGACGTAGACGACGACGGAAGCGACGTCGACGACAGCGGCGGCGACGATGGCGGAGACGACGACGACCAACAGCGACAGAAATGAGACAGTGAAACGATACGGTGGCGTGCTAGGAAATGGAAGGCTCATGCATTGCTTGGGAAAAAATGGAAATGACCTCCCTGGATACTTGTGTGTTGTGTTCACGTCCAATGCACTCAATAGAACTTGCCTGGTAATGGAAACAGCAATAAATGCTCTGCTAATAATGCCCATGCACTCACGTTACAAGTCTTCACAAGCAAACGTTACTAGTATTCAAGTGACAAAAAAAAAAAGAGGAACGGCTGGGTGTACGAATCGGTTGGAATGAAATCTCCCGTTGCTAGCAATGAACTACTACCCATTACTAGCCATGCCACTAGCTAATGCATGAGGAAAAGGCTGCTAGAAATTCTTGCGTTGAAGTAATGGAAACGACTGGAGGGAATGCACTACGTGCATGCTTCAAAAGGCAATAACTAGTTTGGTTGTTACTAGTATTGCCTTTCATGCTATTCAAGAGAAATTGATGAATAGAGCGAAGGCAAGAAACGGCTGGCAAATTAATTGTCCACACATAGGTATATACACATATACGTGACTATTCGTATACATATATATGCAATATAATATGGTTAAAAAGAAATAACAAAAAGGTTCCAAAAATCACGAAAAATTCCTCTAAAATATTAGGAACTATTTGGGACTTAACAAAGTTGGTTTCGTGATTTTTCGACGTATAGGTTTTTCGTAAAAAATCTTTTAGTGAATCAGACACCTGTACCCATTTTTGTAAAATCAACCACTCAAGTTATAAAACATGTTTTTCAAAAATATTTGAAGCGAACATTCTCGTCTACCAATTATCTTAATTATAAAAAAATTTAAATTTTATGCTTATTCGAAAATACCTTATCTTTATTTTAAGTGATTATTTCAATAAACTTGAGTCCAAATAAATTCCAGAAAATTCCAAATAATCTCATAAACACACTAAATATATTAGAAGCAAATTTTGGGATGTTACATTCATCATCTTCCTGTCGAATCGCCTCTGTTTCGCCATGGTGGGTCCAGCAGGTATAGTTTGCCATAAAACCTCTCGTGATCACATGCCTCATAACCATCCATCGTTCAGAGTGCTCCTTTTCATTCTTGCAGTCTACGCACGGACAACGTATGAAGCTTCCTCGAGGCTAGAATGCAACGGCCGTATCGAGAAACTCCTTCATGCCATCTCTGAACTCTCTTGACCGACGGTTAATCTACACAAATAAAAATAATAACAACATCTATCACAATATTTAATTAAAGCTAACTATGTCTAATAGTTTTGTATTTTTTTTAATCATTCTGTATTCTTTTAACTAAGGACAACTAATTTTTTCTAATCCTCCTGCATTTTTTTTAAAATAAAACTAGCTAATTGTTACATTTTCATGCAAATCTTTTCTATCATTTCGCATTTTAATTTTACTGCATAAAAATTATTTTTTACCCCTTCCCCACCTTTGTAATTTTTCATCGTTTCACATTTATTGCATTTCATTTCATACACCAAACAATATATCTCCTTAAAAACAAAAAAAAAGCCAACTAAAGAAGCACTAATTCCCACAAGAACAAAACATGATTTCTCAACATCCAATGCACAAAAAACATCAATATCTTGGTGAGAAGGATGTCAGCAACATATTACTCACCTTAGGAACAATTAATTCGGAGCTAATAGTCTCAATTGAAAATTTTGGCAGCACCTCCCTCCATGAACAGCTCTCGGCCCACCACTGTGCTGTCCTGTGCGAGCTCGGGGAGGAAGACGGGATTTAAATGCGCTGGGCAGGAAGGGGGTCTCTACAAGCGGTTCTAACCACGAACCGCTTCTGGAACGGTTCTACAAGGGGGTCTCTACAATCATCAAACTGAAGTTACACTAATTGAAGGTAGAAAAATAGCTAATAAAGTCAACGGCGTGCCCTCAACAGTAACATTGTAGAATCTGTAACCGAATGTAGACAATTTCAAGCTATTGTGGTCATCGGTGGTAAGGTTCAATACAAGCTCTGTCCAGCCTATTGTCTATTGGCTGCTCTTTTCGACGAATTGGCTCACTAAATGCACGAATCCATGATGCAGAAGCAAATCATAGACTCCACTTGATCGACAATGATAGCAATAATTGATATTGTTTAGGTTGACAACCCTAAACAATTTGTAAAGCTACTTGGTAGCTCTATTCTAACTTCTCTGTAAACCTACGGAACAACCAATGATGGAACGTTTTACTCCAAATAAACACCTACAATATCCCCTCGGTTGCACAAACGATTTTCAATTCGTGCATTTATCATGGTGATTAAAAAATATCACCATCAGAGCACATCATTGGCAAAGAAATCCTACTACCACTCTTATTTTTAGCCTAACACTACTACAGAACCGGTCATCACAAGCGGTTCGTAACCGCTTTCAGAAGCGGTTTTAGAACCGCTGGTAAGCAACCGGGAGTGATACCCTTCGGGGTATCACAAGCGGTTCGGACAACCGCTTGTGGTGAGACACCACAAGCGGTTCGAAAGGCGTCCAGGAAGGCTCGGGGGAGCGCCACGTGGGAGATATTCACAAGCGGTTTGTGTTATAAACCGCTTGTGAAGACTTCCTCTCCACAAGCGGTTCGTATTACAAACCGCCTGTGGAGGTGCTCTCTCCACAAGCGGTTCGTATTACAAACCGCCTGTGGAGAGGCATTGTATATTATATATTCAATATATAATATGTTTTTTAGTAGGGTATCAATATGTATGGATTTTGACATTAAAAATACATAGAAATATTTGGTTTTTGTATACAATTAAATATATATTACTCATACGTACTCATTGAAATAATCACATATCATTTACAGAAAAGTACGAACTTAATAGACTAAAAGATGGATAGGTTTGATGGACAGTACATGAAATAATGAGCACTTTTACAAGTTTGATTTACACATAAGCAACTTTTACAAGTTTGAAAGAATAAAAGGGTGAATCTTGAGCTGATTTAATTCTTGCGTGCATCATTGTTTACGCCCTTGGTCGACGTTGATGTCGAATCACCTGTCCTTATAGAAGGACAATCTCTCCAACCCGGTGTGTGGAACTCGCCGTGAGGGGATACAATCTCGTCAACAATAAAGCCAATGAGTTGTTCTTGAAGTGCTTCAACCCGGTGCGGCGGGATCACATCTTGCACATCGATGTTGGGCTGACAAAGAACGAAATTAATAAATCTTTGAGCATGTAATTAAAGTGTAAGTATTAATTGATATGTGCACTCACCTCGTTGTCGCTATGGGCACATCGCCGTGGGTAATATTTTGCATGTAGTGGCACACATAATAGCCACATAAGTTGTTTCCATCTGTCTGCTTTAATACTCGAGTGCTTATTTGGACAAAGGAATTCATTCTCGAATTGTCCTTGTTGCTTCTTGTGAAACCTTGCGAATGCCCTGTGTGACGCTGCGTTATTATGAATAGCAATTATCGACTTGGAATTAGCAAGGTATTTCAATATAAGAAGGAAACAATTGTATATATATTTGCTATAAACCTGTTTAGGACATCAATGATATATCGATATTGTTCCACCGGTCCCCTTTTGAGTCTTGAACAATGATCTTGCTACTATCAAGCTTGATGACCAAAAGGATCCAAAGGATACCTGGTCATATATTGCGACATATATATAAATAGCTAGCAGTATTATAAATGCCTTTGAAAAGAAAAGTTTATTAATGCGTTATGAGAACACGTAAATAAACGTACATGAAGTTGAAGGGCGTAAGTATGTATGGTTTGTAGTGTTGTCCCATGAATGCATCTAGAACGTAATCCTCAAGAGCTTTAGCGCTGTATCGAATACGATCTCATTGACAATTTCCGGTCGAGGAAGCCCACGTTGAATATGTTCTGCTTTCTACATCGTTGTATCTCCATTCTACGAGAAATGTATAAGTTATTAGAGTTGCACTTCTATGGTACAAGGAAGTAAATGGTAAAGTTATGACCTTGATACTTACAGGCACCAGCAGCTCATGAGAGACACGTTCATAGAGTCGCTATGGTAGATATTGTATATGTCTTCGAATTCGAGCCATATGGTGTTGTCCCCACGATAGAAATCTTCTTGTCTGACCCGGAGGGGGAACATTTTTCTTTGTTGAGCAGACTCTATCATGTACCATTCATGAAATTGTCGCATCTTGGTTGGCAGGTCCTTTATCTTATTTGGATCAATTAACTCCCGGCCAAGCTTATATTGCCATCTGACTTCTGCCATTGGGAGAACATCTGATCCTAGAGCAGCAGCTACGGAAGTGAGTCCTGCCTCCTTCATAAATCTCTCAAGGTTCTCCTGATCTTGCCGCAGCTGATCTTGATCTCTCTTCTGCTTTGCCGCCGCCGCCTGACCCCGTTTACTCTTCCGTGTAGCCTTTATTATTGTACGTTCATAGTTGGACGGCACAGGGAGTGGCATTGCACGACAGGTCAAGAAGTGTTCCATCACTTTTGGATCAACTTGTACGTTTGGGTCACCGACTTCTTTGGTGCGAAGTGTGCAGCCACTTCTTCGGTGACGATCGCATAATTCTCCTCGTCGGTCCTATCATATGCCCTCTTTGGAGGTTCCTTTACCCTTTTTGACCGGCTGGACTGTGCCTTCGTGGGAGCAGGTGGAGTAGTATGTCTCTTGAGCTTCTTCCTCGGAGGAGATGGTGGAGGTGTCGGTTGTCGTTGTGGAGGAGGCGTCTGTTCTCGTTGTGGAGGAGGCGTCTGTTGTTGTGGAGGAGGAGGAGTCGGTTGTCGTTGTGGAGGAGGCGACGCCAAGGAGGCGTCGGTTGTCGAGGAGGCGTGGGTTGTCGTTGTGGAGGAGACGAGCTTCCTACAGCCGGCGGCTCCGGAGATGACACCTCCACGCCATCTGGAAATATGATCAACCTTTTTCGCCAGAGGATGATATTGTGGAGGGCCTGTCCAAGCTTGGTAACGCTGTCGCCTCCAAAGAATATCGAGTACTAGTTCTTCAAATCCGCTCAGCACCTCCTCCACTGCGACCTTCGAGTAACCCATGGGTATTGTGTTGCAGTGGAAGGTCTGGCCCGGTGACACCGGCAATGCCATGCCGTAAGCCACCCTGATGGAGAGGTTGCGCGCATCGATGTGTAGCTCACACTGGCGGCGAACCCTTATGTCATCAACGGGATAATGGGCTTGCAAGTCTTCGTCCCCTTGAGGGGCCCCGGTGGACGCCAAGCTGCCCGCCGCTACCGACGGGCTGATCATGGCGTCCGGCTGATTGATTGGACCTGCTGATCCCGAAAGGTTACTGAGAGCTACCCGCACTTGTTGCGCAACTTGTTGCGCCACTAGATCTCCAATGCTAGCCTGGTTGCTCTAAGCTCCTGCTCCAATTAAGCCATTTTATTTGCTTCTCTTGTTTTGGTTCTCTTCGCGGCTCTGCATTTAAAGAGTATCCTTCACAAAACCGCATTTCCATGGCGTCTTGCCAAAACCTCGTGTCCGTCCCGGTGCTCGGGGGTTTGGAGGGCATGTGTTAGCTCGTCGTTCTCCCTGTCTACCACAAAAGAGCCTGACCGAGATCGCCGACGGCTTGTACAATTCTCTCGCCAACATCTTGTACATTTGGTAGCATCACCAAACCGCCATCATCTGCAAGGCTCCCCGTGACTCCATGAACCAATTGCGCAGCGCTCTTCCCACAAAGCAAGAATCGTGTGACTTCCTTGGCCAATAATTCTTCTTCTTTCTTGTCCCATTTCGGATAGCCTTGAGGTAACCACCGTGCCGAGATGGTGGTGGTACTTCTTCTTCTCAGGCATTGATCTTATTCTTCCGACTTGCGGCTGGCCTTCACCGACATCTTGTACTCCTCGAATGCTTCCCGGTGATCGGCCGGATAAGGAAATTGGTTGAAGTCAGGTCTTTCTCCCTTCAGACGCACTTTTTTGTCGAGAGCCGACTTCCATGACTGAAATGAGAGTGCCATCTTCTTCAACGTATAATTCTTGGCCTTGTCTCCAAACCCTTGAGGAAATGTGAAATTTTCCAATATCTTGCCGGAGGAGGTCCTTGGTAGCTTGAGGAACTTCAGCCCATTTCTTGATGCTAATTGGGACGTGATCTCTTACGTGGTAACCACAGCGTTGTTGAACGCCCAACTGCTGAAAGAGGGGCAATCGGCTTCCCATCGTTGTCAATTTCGGTAAACACATGCTTTGTGGACGGCTTCTTGTTAGGTCCCCGATTCTTGGATTGGTTGCTCGATGTAACAGGCTTTAAATAAACAAACATATATATAACATGTCAAGGTGTATTCTAATAATGAATTGCGATTAATTAACATGCCCACAGGAATTATTTTCTTCTGACCATACCTCGGTGTTAACGGTGTCCACATTCTCGCCGGAACCAGTGTTACCGGCCACAGCGGCTGCAGGATAACCTTCATAGTCGGCGATGGAGTCTAACAGGAACTGTTCTTCCTCGTCGAAATTAGGGTCACCACGTGTTGGTTGTGCCATCTATAAATGTTGATATAATGTAAACTTAAATTCGAAAACATCTATAACAACATATATATAGGTAAACATATACCAACATGAGGAGGAAAGGGGACGTCGGTGAAAGAACTGAGCTAACGAGCCGAGCCGATCCATACACCATAGTTTAATTTAACATAGTTTAATTTAATATCATTTTATTTTTGGAATTGAGCTAACGAGCCGAGCCGAGCCGAGACGTCATTTTTAAAATTAACATAGTTTAATTTAATATCATTTTATTTTTGGAATTGAGCTAACGAGCCGAGCCGATCTTACGCAAAATTCAATTTCAATATATATATGGTATTGAGCTAACGAGCCGATCTACCGCAAAATGTGCTTTATTTTTGGAATTGAGCTAACGAGCCAAGCCGAGCCGAGACGTCATTTTTAAAATTAACATAGTTTAATTTAATATCATTTTATTTTTGGAATTGAGCTAACGAGCCGAGCCGATCTAGCGCAAAATTCAATTTCAATATATATATGGTATTGAGCTAACGAGCCGATCTACCGCAAAATGTGCTTTATTTTTGGAATTGAGCTAACGAGCCAAGCCGATCCATACACCATCACCAACAACATACACACATATATATATATACAATGTCTCTCAATATATATACACAATACCAAATACCAAATACCATACACCATCACCAACAACATACACACACACACACACATATATATATATATGCAATGTCTCTCAATATATATACACAATACCAAATACCAACATACCAAATACCATACACCATCACCAACAACATACACACACACACACACACACACACATATATATATATATATATATACAATGTCTCTCAATATATATACACAATTAATACCAAATACCAACATACCAAATACCATACACCATCACCAACAACATACACACACAAACCAACATACCAAATACCATACATACCAAATACAATGTCTCTCAATATATATATGAACATACATACCAAATACCATACATACCAAATACCAACATACCAAATACAATGTCTCTCAATATATATATGAACATACATACCAAATACCATACATACCAATTAATACCAACATACCAAATACAATGTCTCTCACCAAATACCATACATACCAACATACCAACATACCAACATACCAACATACCAAATACCAACAATACCAACATACCAACATACCAAATACCAACAATACCAACATACCAACATACCAAATACCAACAATACCAACAATACCAACATACCAAATACCAACAATACCAACAATACCAACATACCAACATACCAAATACCAACAATACCAACATACCAACATACCAAATACCAACAATACCAACATACCAACATACCAAATACATATATGAGCATAATTAACAACATACATACCAACATATCAATAATACATATATGAAAATGCCTTGTGGACATTTCATCGAACACCTTATGGGCGATCAGAACAGAGGAGGTGGGGGTACACACAGCTATACCTACCTCCTCCGGTGGGGTGGCGCAGCGGCGCCAGCGCTGGCGGAGGCGGCGAGGGCGGAGGCGCGGTGCACAGAGCAGGCGAGCACGGCGTGAGCTGCAGGGTGCGCGGGACTTAGGAAAATTTGGAGGTTTGACGAAGGGAGAGAGCGCGAGCGTGTATAAAGGCAGCCACCTCTACAAGCGGTTCTTAATACAAACCGCTTGTAAACGTGAGATCTACAAGCGGTTCTTAATACAAACCGCTTCTAAATCGTTTCTACAAGCGGTTCGTAATACAAACCGCTTGTAAAGAGAGATCTCTACAAGCGGTTCTAATTAATAACGCTTGTAAAGAGAGATCTCTACAAGCGATTCTAATTAATAACCGCTTGTAAAGAGAGATCTCTACAAGCGGTTCTAATTAATAACCGCTTGTAGAGATATCTCTACAAGCGGTTATTAATACAAACCGCTTGTAGAAGCCATCTCAGCGGTTATTATTGGAACCGATACATACTACTTAAAAGAGTGTGTTGCCTATTACGGTTAACAAGAACTCTCCTCTCCCCCCTGGCTAGCGCGGGCGCTTGAGTGCGGGCTCGAGGTCGCCCGTTCGAGCCCCACTCGCTCCCCGCCGGCCATTCTTTTTTTTTTCTTTTAAACCTTTTTTTTTTGTACTTTCTTTACCTTTCATTTTTCTTACTTTCTTTACCTTTTTTTTTTTACTTTCTTTACCTTTCTTTTTTTACTTTCTTTACCTTTATTTTTTCTTGATATTCTTCATTTATATTCTTTTTTTTAGTTTCTTTACCTTTCTTTTTTTTTACTTTCTTTATTCTTTATTCCATAAGGTTTATTTCTTTATTGTTTTTGTTTATATTCTTCATTTGTTAAACCTTTCTCTTTTTTTTACTTTCTTTACCATTCTTTTTTTTTATTTTCTTTATTTCTTTATTGTTTTTTGTTTATATTCTTCATTTGTTAAACCTTTCTATTTTTTTTTACTTTCTTTACCTTTCTTTTTTGTTTACTTCTTGAGGTTTATATTTTTTATTTATTTATTGTTTATTCCACAAGGGGACTTCGACCCTGCCAGGCAATACCTGCGCGTGACGCCCGTTTCATGAGGTTTATTTCAAATAAACACGTACAGTATAAGACACGTCTAAAAATGATCACAAAAGTTCAAATAAATAAGTTCATACATTAATACTACATTTTAAGTAGTACCATACTATGTCTTTACAAGTCTTCCTTCGTTATGATCGTGGACGTATGTAAGCATCCAGTGTCTGTGTCATTCAGAGGCTTATGTCAACATCCACCGCAAAGGAGGGAGCTCGTCGAATCGACTATAGTCTTCCTCATCTGTGACGCCCTCAACTCCAACAATCCTTCGCTTGCCTTGGAGAACCACGTGTCGCTTTGGCTTATTGTTATTATTATCTTTCTGCTTCTTAGGCTTGCTTGACATGTCTATTACATAGAAGACCTGTCTCACATCATTTGCAAGGACGAACGGTTCACGCCTATAGCCGACTTGCGTGAGGTCAACGGTTGTCATGCCGTATTTGTCGACCTTTACGCCGCTGAAGTCGGTTTGACCCATTGGCACTTAAATAGAGGGACCTTTAAAGGTCCATAGTCAAGCTCCCATATCTCTTCTATGAAACCATAATGTGTCCACCTTTCCTTTGTTGTCTTCGGCATCTATACGGACACCGCTATTACGATTGGTGCTCTTGTCATCCTCGATCTCGTGTAAAATGTGTAACCATTTATCTCGTACCCCTTGAATGTCACGATTTCACTAGAAGGTCCCGTGCCAATCGTTGCAATTGTTCATTGTCCGACCCTTTGAAAAGGATATAGTTTTGTAACCAAGCGCCCGAAAAGAATCCATGTGCTTCAAAGGTTATCCAATCCTCGGACCTCCCAGTGAATTCACTACGTAGAATACTCTTGTGCTCAACAACATACGGCCACCACAGTTGATTGTTTCAAAACCGTGAAATGTGCTTGCTTAAATGTAAGAAGATCATTGCATGCAATTGCTTTCCTTCCTACTGTCCCTTTTCCTCGTAGCTTTGCCCTCATGGCGTGATATAGGACGCTGATCGGATTTAGATCATTAATGTAATCCACACAAAATTCAATCACCTCCTCTGTCCCATAACCCTCGGCAATGCATCCTTCCGGACGAGAACGGTTACGAACATACTTCTTTAGCACACTCATGTACCTCTCGAAAGGGAACATGTTGTGCAGATACACGGTTCCGAGAATACCTATCTCTTTGACAAGGTGAACAGTGAGATGAACCATAATATCAAAGAACGCAGGAGGAAATATCATCTCAAGACAAACCACACTTTGTACCACGTCATCCTGCAGCTTACTTAGTTTATCTGGGTCGATGACCTTATGCCAAATCGCATTGAAAAAAGAACACAAGCTTTGTGATTATCTCCGTACTCCACTCGGAAGTATACCTCTTATAGCCACTCAGCAAATTGTGTCATCAACACAAGACAGTCATGGGATTTCGTGTACGATTTTATTCTCTTTCGTGTTTATGAGTCTCTTTACATTTGATGAGTATCCTGAAGGGACCTTCACACTATTCAGGCACTCTATCATGCTTTTTTCTCTTCTTTTCTTAGAGTGTAGCTCGCAGGGATGTAGGTAATGTTGTCCTTTTTCTCTCTTTTCCGGATGTAGGTCGTTCCTCAGTTCCAAGAGTTTAAGGTCCTTCCGACCTTGCAAGTGTATCTTTTGATTGGCCATACATATCTATGTAGCCTAGCAGGTTCAAGCAAACATTCTTCGTGATGTGCATGAAGTCAAGTGAGTGATTTAACCTCCAAGACTTCCCAATAAGGCAAGTCCCAAAATACCGACTTCTTCTTCCACATTGGCGCTCGACCATCCTCATTACGCATGTGTTTGCTTCCAGACCCTTCCGAATACTACTTTCAGATTCTTTACCATAGCAAGTACATGTGGCCCGATGCGATCTTTGAGGCCTAGCACGAAGGTCTACTTGCCCGTTAAATTTCCTGCACTTCTTCCGCCATGGGTGACTCGTAGGAAGAAACCTACGGTGGCCCATGTAGACAACCTTTCGAGAGTTTTTCAGGTACATGCTGTCCGTTTCATCTAAGCATTGGACACAAGCTCTATATCCTTTGATAGTTTGGCCAGACAGGTTACCGAGAGCAGGCCAGTCGTTGATTGTTACAAATAACAATGCACGTAAGGTGAAATACTCCCTTTTGTACTCATCCCATACCCGTATACCATCCTCCCACAACGTCACAAGATCTGCAACCAATGGTTTCAGGTAGACATCGATGTCATTTCCAGGTTGCTTGGGGCCTTGGATCAACAACGGCATCATGATGTACTTTCGCTTCATGCACAGCCATGGAGGAATGTTATACATACATAGTGTAACAAAGCCAGGTGCTATGGTTGTCGCTCAACTCTCCGAAAGGATTCATCCCATCGGTACTTAACCCAAACCTTATGTTTCTCACCTCTTGTGCGAAGTCCGGGCACGTCCGATCGACTTTCCTCCACCGTGATCCATCTGCAGGTGTCTAAGCATACCGTCATCTTTACGCTCTTCTTTGTGCCAACGCATCATCTGGGCATGCGCTTTGTTAGCAAACATACGCTTCAATCGGGAATCACAGGAAATACCACAACACTTTAGCCGAGGTCTCTTCTTCTTACGCTCCCCATCTATTTCACCTGGATCATCTCTCTTCACCTTATACCGTGATTCTTTGCACACTGGACAAACATCCAAATTGGCATACGCATTGCGATACAGGATGCAATCGTTACGGCATGCGTGTATCTTATGTACTTTCAGTCCCAAAGGACAGACGACTTCCTTTGCTTCATATGTAGATTCAGGCAGAGTGTTATCTTCTGGAAGCAACTTCTTTATGAGTGTCAACAACTCATCGAATCCCTTATCTGACACACTATTTGTGGCCTTCCATTGCATAAGTTCAAGTGTGGTACGCAACTTCTTGTGGTCCTGGCCACAATTTGGGTATAAAGGAGTTCTGTGGTCCTCTAACATGCGCTGGAATTTCTCGAACTGTCTTTCATCTGTGTAGTCTCCCTCACCGTCACGCAGCATCTGGTCCAGCTCATCATCACCAAAGTCACTGAGTGTACCTCCCACGGAATAGCATTGCGTGGCGTCCGAGATATTTTTGAATCCCTCTTCTTCTTCCTCGTCTTCTTCCTCGTCTTCCTCGTCTTCGCCATGGTTGGTCCAACGTTCATAGTTTGGCATGAAACCTCTCATCATCAAATGGTTCATAACCTGCCATCGCTGTGAGTGCTCCTTCTCGTTCTTGCAATCTACGCACGGACAACATATGAAGCTGCCTGGAGGCAGGAATGCAATGGCCGCATCGAGAAAAGCCTGCACGCCATCAATGAACTCTCTCGATCGACGGTCCGCATTGTACATCCATGCCGGTTCATCTACAATAAAGTAATAATTTCATATATTTTTTTCTTCTCCAAGAAAAACAACCCCACCTACACCTTCATGCAATTAAAGAGCTACCTTTCTAAATTTTTTTTATCCCTTTCTACCTTTCTAATTATTTTTTTATCCTTATTTTATTTTATACACTACTAATTACTTCATTGCAATGTCATATTTTGAACTAGATCACCATACATCTTCATACCATAACAACAACAAGCATACAAAATAAATTTTGGGAACAACTTCATACCATACACATTTCAACATGTTCTACCTAGCAAAGCAACACATTTCAACATGAATAAATCATGATTTCTCCACATCCAATGCATAAAAACAGCAATATGTAGGTGAGAAAGATGCTAACATGCTCTTCTTGACCTTAAAACACTTAATTTGAAGCTAAATCACCAGCAATTTCAAAACAAAAATTTGGGCAGCACCTCCCTAAGAAACGTGCTCGGCCCTTCTCTGCTCATCGATCGTTGGCTCGGGAGGAGGAAGAAGTTTAAAGTCTTTGGCGGGAGGGATTCTAGAAGCGGTTTCATATACAAACCGCTTCTGAAGGTTGAGTTCTAGAAGCGGTTTGTATGTCAAACCGCTTCTGACTTTGTAGAAGCGGTTTGACAAACAAACCGCTACTAAAACTAAGACTTCAGAAGCGGTTTTATACACGAACCGCTTCTAAATATAAATCTCTACAAGCGGTTGAGGTCTCAAACCGCTTGTGATAATTCATAAGCGGTTTGGAAAACGAACCGCTTGTGATGCTTGTCAACACAAGCGGTTCGTATGACCAACCGCTTCTAGTGACCCCCTCCCGCCCGTTGCTCAGGAACCGCTTCTGGTGCGTGGGCCAGAACCGGTTCGCACCTAACCGCTTGTAATATACCGCTTGTGATGCCCAGTTCTGTAGTAGTGTAAGAGGCAGCTATTCCAGTAAAACTCGTAGAGGTGAACATCTACGATACTTATGCATGCATGGTTTTGTTCCTAATTCCTATGTGTAACAGCCCCAAATTTAATTACGAGTAATATTGTGCATGGCATGCTCATATCATTCATATTAATGGCACAATTAACACTTAATTAAGGTTATATAAATGTTAACATCAATTTAGTTAAGTGAGTATGAATTTATAATGTCCATGACCCCTTTTTAAAGTTTCTACCCTTTTATACCCAAACTTCATCCACCTTAGTCAATGACAAGTGGACCCCAAATGTAAGTGGGAGAATAAAATTCTGCATCCCTAACCTACTTTTTCTACCTTACCTACTCCATACCCACTCCCTTACTTCTCTATGACATGTGGGACCTAGCCCCACATGTAAGCAATGGTTGGGCAGCCATATAAAAGGGTTCCTTCCCCTTGGGTTCTCCTCCACACCCCCATTTTCAGCTCCCCTCATTTCTGAAAATAGCAAAAGGGAGGAGAGCAAGCACCCCCATTGACCCTTCCATTCATCCCCACAAAAACCATCCAAGGATTTAGCTTGAGCTTGTGCATGCTACACCATTGGATTCTCCTCATCAAGAGCTTCAATTCCATCCAAGTGGATTGTTGAGGCATCAAGTATTGGGTGAGTTCCAATCCATTCTTTACTCATCCATTTTCTGAAATTTTGGTGGCATTGAGCTCATTCCATTCCTCTTCCTTGAAATCACCTCCAAGTTGAGGATCGGACCGTGCATGTCGCATTGCTAGCTTAAGGAGGAGAAGGTGGAGTCATTGCAAGCACTAGGAGGAGAAGGGGTCATCTCCAAGCACTAGGAGGAAGAGTTGACACCGGGAGAAACGACGAAGATCGCCATCTTAACATCATTCTTGATCTCTTCATCGACCAACCTTCCATCAAGTGCAAGAGTATCCCCATAGTGGTAAGGATATACCCTAGTTGTCATTTTTGAAATATAGGAGCACATGCACCATACCCATTTTTCGGACAGAGCAGTCAACCCGGATACTCCGGGGTTTTAGTCCGGACACTCCGGATTCATTAGGGCATACAAGTAAACTGGGACCGAGCAACCCGGTCCGGAGGGTCCAGGAAGTTAGTCGGACACTCCGAACGGGTTGGAAACATTGAGACCGAGAGTGCCAACCCGGACACTCCGGACGTGTTCGGCGAAACCAGGAAAAGTAACAGAGAGACCCAACCCGGATAATCCGGGTATTTAACCCGGATAGTCCAGTTTACCCGGACATTCCGGATACATAACCCGGATACTCTGGTTTAGTCAGCAATCGAGTAACCGAGTAGGTCAACCCGGATACTCCGGGTTAGGACCCGGATACTCCGGACGTATAGGGATGGATTGCTTCTCATATGCATGCTAGGATTTGGGATATAACCATGATGCATTTCATGCATGATTGTGCATGCTCTCGTGTTGTTTATTATTGGTTTTTTGATTTGTATTCCTTTGGAATTGGATTTTTCGTTAGGTGTCGACGCTTCGGAAGACAACCCCGAGTACGACTACGCCTACGACGTCAAGAACGAGCAGCAAGGCACTACCTTACTCCTTGAACATACTTGATCCCATTAATTGCAAATTATGTTGAAGTTATTTTGTCAATTGCATGCTTACTTTCAATTACAAATATATTTGGGGTTGAATGTTTAGTTACTACCTTATTGACATGTTATCTTGTACCCCGTTCCTTTCGCATACCATTGTCGCCCTAGGTGGTTGGATTATTATTATGTAGGGGTTCGTACGAGTTGCTTAGCCACGCTTAGAACATCGTTAGGAACCGCGATAGATGGACTTAGTCCATCGGTCGTGATGATCAAAGCTGATTATGATAATGATGGTTCAATTGTGGTTATTTTGTAGCAATGTTGGTTAAGGATCTTAAGGATCAAATCCTGGTGACGTCTCTTGAAGTAACTATCGTGCGAACCACACGCCGTTTATGGGGCCGGCTTAGCCAAGTACTTGTGCATGACTAGGGCATTTAAACCACGTACACTCGGAATTCCTTGAACTTTGGAGAGTGTCAAGGAATGTCCGCAGGATCTCCTCGAACTTTGTGGAGTGTCGAGAGTATCCTTCGAAATCCCTCGAACTTTGTGGAGTTAGGGATGTTCAATAAAGGGTGTACTCCTTGATCCACATACACAGGGCACTGGGCACGCGGGATCGAGGGTCACAGTCACTCGGGTGGTTTAGATGCACTACCATGCATACTGGAAAATAGTTTTGTCACGTCTACCTCGGCCGGCACATCAAAGGAAATGTGCTCATGGCTTGGCTTACGAGTGTGGCGTGTCGTGTGGGTAAAGTCGTACCTCTGCAGAGTATAAACTATTCGAATAGCCGCGTCCATGGTTAAGGACGATCACTTAAGTTGTCAGTCACTAGGCGAGTGTTAAGGACCGGGTAAGAATGGATGGTTTGGGAAAACCGAGTCTCATGAGTATTGGAGTACTCATGGGGAGAACCTCGCGAGTATTGGAGTACTCGTGGAAGGAACTTCACGGATATTGGAGTATCCGTGGGCGTAAGCGAACATGAGCGTCGAACTCATGGTTCGGAGAATGCTGGAAGGCATGAGATGAAGATGATTATGATGATGCTATATTATGTATTAGACATTGTAAATGTTTAGCAATCCGCAATTTCAATCTATATGTGTCTATGTTTTCACTCCCAATATTGTTTTATGCTGAAATTAACCTGGTGACTTGCTTGGGATGAAGCCACCACATGTAGTTAGAATCAGCATACCACATATATTATTGTGCGAGTACACTCTTTGTATTCAAACGGATTGTCCACTTGCTGCAGGTGAGGATGAAGCACTGTCCGGAGACCTTTATCGGGCAGATTTCGATGATGCTAATGCTTAGGGGCATGTTCTTACTTCCAGTCGGTTGCCTGAGGGTCTATAGCATACTACGCTGGCTTTTTGTCGTTCATTTATATTTTCCGCTGCTACTTTGAAGTAAAACTACTATGTATGTCGTTTTGGACAATAGTCCGGCTTTTGTATGTAAATATGCTTATGCCTCCGTTAATTGTGTATGAGTTGTGATACAAACTGTTATGCATTGCTGCGCGTATTGGTGAACTTTCCTGGGACCAACACGGGCATAATTGCGAGACACCCGAGGTTCCCTTGATTCACTCGAGTTATGTGGTGCAATGGGGTGGATCAGTGGAGTCCCGGGGATGGTTCACCACACTATGTGAGACCTTTTGTCAAAAAATTAGGTATGGCATCATCTTGCATGATTAATTTTTGTATTATCCTATAATTTAATTGTAGCCAAACATGACTGTTTGAAACATAAGGGAACACAGCTAGTACTAACTACTCACCAGTACTATCTCTGATATCTTCATGAATCATGTTAAATTTGGAGCCATAGTACTTTGATTTAGTACCAATTCCTGAACCCCTCCCTTTCAACTTCACTGCAAAAAATGGCAGATAACACCATGTTCATAATTTTCAGTTAACTGCACAACTATGACAAACTGCCTATAACTATACCAAATCAATTCTCACCTGTGGCTCCTGCGGGTTTTCATTGTCCATAGATGATTCTCCTATGGGTTTTCATTGTCCATAGATGATTCTCTCTTTCTAGTCAGCACATAGACTGGCTTTGAGTCTTCCCTCCAATGGTTTGTCTCCAACACTGAACCATCATGAAAGAACAACATAGACAGCACAACACTTTCCTACAGACACAGGGTACACACAGCTCAACAACGTCACTTAAAAGCAAATGGGCGAATGGCTAACTCAGATAATTATTTGCTCACCTTGTCATCAAAGCCCATTTTGTAGAATACCTCCCTCAAGTGGTTAGCAGGTGCACTTGGGCCAGCATCTGAGACACAAAGAAAGGAGAAGTGAAGAATTGGCACTTTGGCAGGCATCAGATCAGTGATATGATGTTGCAGTTAGTGGAGAATTGGCAATTTTGCAAGCATCAGATAAATGATATGATGCTGCAGTTTTTTCCCTTTGAATTATTAAGAACATATTTGTGTTTCAGAGTGGCAATAGAAATTAGAATTGCCCAGTGAATTTCTGGAAATAGCAGATACAATAAGTTGATATTTCAAGCAAATAAGAGACATCTTAATCAGTACCCTTCGTATACATGTTTACAAACTCAGACAAGCAAGAAGGACATTGGTACAGAACGCAACATATTTGGATGCCTAGTGAACAGAAATTGCTAACCAGGAAGCTTCCCATGCGGTGGAGGATGACGAGGAGCTGGAGGAGTCAGTGGATAGGAAGCGGGGGAGGGAAGGGAGCAGGAGGGAGGAGAAGAGGGAGCCGTAGAAGGGGTTGGGGTCGACGTGGAGGACGGTCTTCCCGGCGGCCGCGCAAGCGACGGCAAGGACGGACTCCGGGAGGTCGGTGCCACAGAGGACCACGTCGAACAAGGTGGGGTCGATGGTAGGGTAGTCGTGCGCGGCGATAAAGGCTGCGGCCACGTCCGCCATGGTCATGGCCAAATCTTGGGATTAGACGGCAACCACCACCACCTGAAGAGCGGAAAATTCATGAGATTTAGTGCATCAAAGCAAACAAGCGCATCCACTTGTGCATCAACGTGAACCGATTTGAGCGCACGCGCGCGAGACGAGCAGCGAGAGAGTGGAAGTTCACCATGTGTGCCAACCACGCGCGCCTTAGTTAGCCCAAGGCTGCCACTCTTTACGTACAATCATGCACCAAATTAAGGGGCGATAGTATGGGGCGATAGCCTCTAGTTGGGGCGATTGGTCCAGCGAGGGCTCTGCCATGGCACAAATAGCAGCAAACGGCAGCGTTGAACATCACCACAGGAGGCAGCCTATCACCGCAGGGATGGGCAATCATTAGCATCAATAAAAGGCAACACTACCAACGTTTCCCGCCTAAACCCCGCAATGGCAATTGAAAGCGAAGCGCGACAGGCGTTTCTCACTGCATCGACAGTTTTCGTGGCAACTGAAAGCAAAGCACGATCGGCATTTTTCGTTTCCCGCCGAAACCCTGCCACAACAACTGAAAGCGAAGCACGATAGGCATTTTTCGTTTCCCGTCGAAACCCCGCCATGCCAACTGAAAGCGAAGCGCGACAGGCATTTTCTCGTTGCCGCAACAGTTTTCGTGGCAACTAAAAGCGAAGCGCGACAGGCCTTTCTCGCTGCCACAACAGTTTTTGTGACAACTGAAACCGAAATTGCTAAATCGTTAAGTCGCTAAATCCTAAACCGCTAAGTCACTAAATCGTTAAAACGCTAAGTCGCTAAAACATTGAGTCACTAAATGGCTAAAACAGTTAGTCACTAAATCACTAAGTTGCTAAGTCACTAAAACGCTAAGCCGCTAAAACGCTAAGTCGCTAAAACACTAAGTCACTAAAATGCCCGAATATAGAGAAATTGCCCCATATTATGGCAATATTTACCTCGGGCAGTGTGCCCCCTGATAGCTTTGAAGGCATTAAATGGTAGTTCCTGACATCGGCAAACGACAACACGCCCAACTTTTCCTGCCGAAACCCCGCCGTGGCAACTGAAACCAGAGCGTGACAGGCCTTTTTCGCTGCCACGACAATCGCTAATACGCTAAGTTGCTAAATTGCTAAGTCGCTAAATCGTTAAATCAATAAGTCGCTAAGTCGCTAAATCGCTAAAATGTTGAGTCGCTAAAACGCTAAATCGCTAAAACGTTAAGTCACTGAGTCGCAAAATCGCTAAGTCGCTAAAACGTTAAGTCACTGAGTCGCAAAATCGCTAAGTCGTTAAAACACTAAATCGCTAAAACGCTAAGTCGCTAAAACGCTGAGTTGCTAAATCACTAAAGCGTTAACTTGCTGAGTCGCTAAATCGCTAAAACGATAAATCACTAAATCGCTAGGCCGCTAAAACACTAAGTCGCTAAATCGCTAAAATGCTAAGTGGCTAAGTCGCTAAAATGTTGTGTCGTTAAATCGCTAGTATGGAGCGATAGCCCCTAGTTGGGGCGATTGGTCCAATGAGGGCTCTGCCATGGCACAAACGGCAGCAAACTGTAGCGTTGAATGCTACCACGGCAGGTAGTCTATCGCCACGAGGACGGGTGATCGTCAGCATCGACAAAAGGCAACACGGCCAACGTTTCCTGCTGAAACCCCGCCATGGCAACGGAAAGCGAAGCGCGACAGGCGTTTCTCGTTGCCACGACAGTTTTTGTGGCAACTGAAAGCGAAGCACGACAGACATTTTTCATTTCCCGCCGAAACCCTGCCATGCGAACTGAAAGCAAAGCGCGACAAGCGTTCTCTCATTGCCGTGATAGTTTTTGTGGCAACTAAAAGCGAAGCGCAACAGGTATTTTTTGTTTCCCACCGAAAGCCTACCATGGCAACTGAAAGCAAAGTGCGACAGGCATTTCTCGCTGCCACCACAGTTTTCGTGGCAACTGAAAGCGAAATCGCTAAAACGCTAATTCGCTAAGTCGCTAAATCCTAAAATGCTAAGTCGCTAAATCTTTAAAATGCAAAGTCGCTAAATCACTAAACATTAAGTCGTTAAATCGCTAAGTCGCTAAGTCTCTAAAATGCTAAAACGCTAAGGCGCTAAATCACTATAACGCTAAAAAGCTAAGTCGCTAAATCGCTAAAACATTAGAGCATCTCCAACAGTTCCCTATAATTTGACTCCCAATAATCCTGGATTGGGAGCTTCCTAAAATTTTTAGGCCTTAAAATAAAGGACATTCTCCAACAGTTATCATTTTCCCCCCTAAAAATAGTTATTGGGAAAGCACAAGAGCGTCCAATATCTAGCCACTTCGGCAGGAGTTTTTGGGCGTGCAGAGATATTGGGATTCCGATAGGGTAACTGTTGGAGCGGTAATTTTTTCATTTGTTCCTAAAAAATGATTTTGGGAATAAGTTTTGGGAACTGTTGGAGATGCTCTTAAGTCATTAAATCGCTAAGTCGCTAAATCACTAAAACGCTAAGTCGCTAAAACACTAAAACACTAAGGCACTAAAACGCCAAGATATGGAGCGATTGCCCCATGTTAGGGCGATATTAGCCTCAGGCAGTGTGCCCCCTGACAGCTTTGACGGCATTAAACGGTAGCTCCTGACATCGGCAAACGGCAACACGCCCAATGTTTCCCGCCGAAGCCCCACCGTGGCAACTCAAACCTGAGCGCGACAAGCCTTTTTCGCTGACACAGCAGCCTTTCTCGCTACCACGACAGTCGCTAAAACGATAAGTCGCTAAATCGTTAAAACGGTAAGTCGCTAAAATGTTGAGTCGCTAAAACACTAAGTTGCTAAATCGCTAAAATGTTAAGTTACTGAGTCGCTAAAACACTAAGTTGCTAAATCGCTAAAATGTTAAGTTACTGAGTCGCTAAAACACTAAAATGCTAAATTGCTAAATCACAAAGTCATTAAAACGCTGAGTCGCTGAATCACTAAAACGTTAAATCATTAAAACGTTGAGTCGTAAATAACTAAAATGTTAAGTCGCTGAGTCTTTAAATGGCTACAACGCTAAATCGCTAAAACGCTAAGTCGCTAAATCGCTATATCGGTAAAACGCTAAATCGCTGTCACTAAACCGCTAATTCGCTAAAACACTTGATCGCTAATCGCTAAAACATTAAGTTGCTGACTCGCTAAATCGTTAAAATGCTAAATCGCTGAGTCACTAAAACGCTAAGTCGCTAAAATGTTAAGTCGCTAAGTCGCTAAAATGCTAAGTGGCTAAGTTGCTAAAACGCTAAGTCGCTAAAATGCTGAGTCGCTAAATCGCTAGTATGGGGCGATAGCCCTTGGTTGAGGCGATTGGTCCAACGAGGGCTTTGCCATGCCACAAATGGCAGTAAACGGCATCGTTGAACGCTACCACGGCAAGCTGCTATCGCCGCAGGGATGGGTGATCGTCAGCATCGGCAAAAGGCAACATGACCAACGTTTCCTGCCGAAACCCCGCCATTGCAACTGAGAGCGATGCGCAACAGGCATTTTTTGTTTCCCACCGAAACCCCACCATGGCAACTGAAAGTGAAGCGCGACAGGCATTTTTTGTTTCTTGCCGAAACCCTGTCATGCCAACTGAAAGCGAAGCGCGACAGGCATTTTCTCGTTGCCGTGACAGTTTTCGTGGCAACTAAAAGTGAAGCGCGATAGGCATTTTTCTGTTTCCCGCCGAAAGCCCGCCATGGCAACTGAAAGCAAAGCGCAACAGCGTTTCTCGTTGCCATGATTGTTTTCGTGGCAACTGAAAGCGAAATTGCTAAGTCGTTAAGTCCTAAAACGCTAAGTCGCTAAATTGTTAAAACGCTAAGTCGCTAAAACGATGAGTCGCTAAATCGCTAAAACATTAAGTCGTTAAAATGCTAAGTTGCTAAGTCACTAAAACGCTAAATCCCTAAGTCGTTAAGTCACTAAAACGCTAAAATGCTAAGTCGCTAAATCGCTAAAATGCTAAGTCGCTATAACGCCCGAATATGGAGCAATCGCCCCATATTAGGGTGATATTTACCCCAGGCAGTGTGCCCCATGACAGCTTTGACGGCACTAAACGGTAGTTCCTAACATCGGCAAACGGCAACACGCCCAATGTTTCCCGCCGAAACCCCGCTGTGGCAACTTAAACCCGAGTGCGACATGCCTTTTTCGCTACCACGGCAGCCTTTTTCGCTGCCACGACAGTCGCTAAAATGCTAAGTCGCTAAATCGTTAAAATGCTAAGTCGCTAAATCGCTAAAACGCTGAGTCGCTAAAACGCTAAGCCGCTAAAACGTTAAGTCACTGAGTCGCTAAATCGCTAAATCGCTAAGTCGCTAAAACACTGAGTCGCTAAAACGCTAAGTCGCTAAATTGCTAAAACGTTAAGTCGTTGAGTCGCTAAATCACTAAAACGCTAAATCGCTAGGTCACTAAAACGCTAAGTCGCTAAGTCACAAAAATGCTAAGTCGCTAAATCGCTATATCGCTAAAACGCTAAATCGCTAAGTCGCTAAAACGCTAATTCGCTAAAATGCTAATTCGCTAAAATGCTGAGTCGCTAAATCGCTGAATCGCTAAAACACTAAGTCGTTGAGTCGCTAAAATGCAAAGTGGCTAAGTCGCTAAAACGTTAAGTCACCAAAACATTGAGTCGTTGAATCGCTAGTATGGGGCGATTGGTCCAACAAGGGCTCTGCCATGGCACAAACGGCAGCGTTGGACGCTACCACGACAGGAAGTTTATCGCCGCAGGGATGGGCTATCGTCAGCATCGGCAAAAGGCAACACAGCCAACGTTTCCCGCCGAAACCCCGTGATGGCAACTGAAAGTGAAGCGCAACAGGCGTTTCTTCTTTGCCGCGATTTTAAGTAGCGGCGAAGCGCGACAGGCGTTTCTTGCTGCCGCGATAGTTTTCGTGGCAACTGAAAGCGAAACGCGACAGGCATTTTTCGTTTCCCGCCGAAACCCCGCCATGGCAACTGAAAATGAAGCGCGGCAGGCGTTTCTCGCTGCCGCAACAGTTTTTGTGGCAACTGAAAGCGAAGCGCGTCAGGCATTTTTCGTTTCCGCCGAAACCCCGCCATGGCAACTGAAAGCAAATCGCGATAGGCGTTTCTCGCTGCCGTGACAGTTTTCATAGCAACTGAAAGCGAAGCGCGATAGACATTTTTCATTCCCGCCGAAACCCCGCCATGGCAACTGAAAGCGAAGCGCTACAGGGATGATGGCAGAATGAATTTTTTGTTGACTGCTATCATGGCATGACGGCAGAACGAAATTTGTCTTTGAAATTGCATCAGGCTCCAAGGAGAAACAATGCTGAAAAACATTGGAAAAAAAGGTGTAAGGCCATTCACAGTGGGAGTTTCATTTTCATTAAATGATGTGATACATCATCATGTTTGGTAACATGGCAATATAATTATGAAGAGAGAGATAGAAAGAGTTTCATGGGAGGTGAGTGAGTTTCATTAGGATAAAATTTGAGATACACGGTTACCTAGATAAAAGATGATGTGGCACTCTTGGAAACCGTGTAATGAAACTCTCCATTGTGAATATCCTAATACCACCTGTCGCCCGTGGTTGGGGGATCGCCCCTGAGTGGGGCAATAGGTGCCTCGGCAGGTAAACGGCAGTGACAGCAGGCCTAAACATTGCTGTGGCAGGCTGGTATCGCCCCACTCACGGGCTACACAAAGCATAAAATAGACATCCACTGGACCTCTTTGACTAGAAGGTAAGTACAGTCTAGCACGCTTATAGCAGACGGAGAAAACCAAGGGAACAACATAACCTAGTCACGAGATGCCAAATTAGCAGGCAAGCTTAGTTCCAAGCACAATTCCAGTCACAAGACCTACAAAGTTCCCAGGAGGCTGGACGTCCAAGTGAAACACGGTTTAGTACGCACAGGAAACACCAACAAAAAACATTAAGTCGAGCACCACACAGAGTAAGGCTGCTAGATAATTCACATAACCATAAAATGCAACGCAATGCAGTCCACAGTTCCCACCAAAATAGAACCATAGATAAGGATGGTTGTTTACCATCCACAGACACAGAGTACTAGATAATAAATATGCAGTCGTTTAGGTTCAGAGAATTCTAAGCTAAAAGGCAAACCAAAAGATGCCATCTGAAGCCTCATCTAACATGCACTTGCAGAAGTTTGTGGTGCTTTTCTTGCTCGCTTCACTTTTAGTAACTCAACTTCATAGACGAGCCACGTGTTTGCTGATATTATTCCTACTTCCTCAGCACCATAGCTGAAAAAGAAGTGCAATCAAGAAAATTATGTATTTTCTTTAATTATATCCTCCAACAAATATGCACAAAATGTGATTAATACATATGCACATGAAAGATGAGTAAGGAATCAAATGCTCACCCCAGAGCTGGAGGGATGGTAAGTCTCCTTTTGCCACCAACTCGCATGCCTACGGAAAATAGGATAGATCTAAATTTAAAAAATAAATCATTCCAAGAGGATGGAAGTTGAGATTTAGAGTAAAGATAACCAGAAATGCCGATATCCCAGCCACGAATGACATTTCCAGCACCTGAAGCCAACAGAAAAAAATGTTTTTCAGTATCCAAGGATTCTAAAGATGGAACAAAACTTACAGCTTTTATCAATCTTTTACCAAGCTTGAACTTGTGAATGTTTTTGTTGTCAATAGGGTCAACAATTTCCCCATTCATCAATCTACCAACATACTTCACAGAAACCTGCACTAGCAACTGATGGGATTGTTAACATGTGATTCTCTTGGGCAGAGAATCTGGTCAATGAAAACTGCAATTCTATATAGTGGTGTGTGATTGAAACAATGGTCATTGGGTGCTAATGAGGTGCTATCAAATACCATCTGATACAGGTAATAAGGTTGAAGATGACCTTGCAGCCATTGGATGCCATTTTGGCACCAGTGTTTCCCAAAATCAGATCCTCTATTTTCATGTCATTATCAAATGTTTGACTGTGGTTAGGAGGCATTTCAGCTTGTACATTTTCAGAATTTTCTGTTTCTTCATTTTGTTTTTCAACATCTTTTTCAGCAGCATCAGCAAAAGTGTAACCTTCATCAGAGATCCTACAAAGATATACATAAACCTTGATGTTCAATAGGGAATCTAACACAGTGGATACACTGCATTATGCATCAAAAGTACCACTGTATTTTGGGCTAAACCCAACATATTTGAGCAACAGGTGAATTTTGCACTAAGGAGGTTGACCAACAATGTAAATGCATGTCATTAAAATTTTAAGGATTTTAAGAGCATATACTTACATGATTTTAGAATCGCATTGCTCATTCACCTGATCCTTGACACTATGGGATCCTTCAGGGTGTGAAGGTCTTTCATACTGAGTGTTGTTGTCAACATCACATTGCAGATCATTTTGATCACTTAGCATATCCTCTATGCTTAGTGTCTTGCACTTCCTCCTGATAATAAGGCAGTAATGGTGTGTCAATACACAGCAAAGTTCCTACTAAATTTCAAGCAAGAAGCGAATGCTGCTTCAAATCAAATAAGATGACCGAGAAACTAAATGATTGAATTCAAAATATATATACTTCTCCGAACGCATTGTTATTGCATCAGCTTTGGCAGCCCTTCTCTTTAAAAATGAAATGTTAATAGGAAGGTCATCATCGTCGTCTCCATCTTCTCTTGAATTTTTAAACATTAGTCCTTTGGAAATAGGCTTCCTTAGAGAAGAATCATTCTTGCTATCACTATCAATGAGTTGATGTTTTTTCTTCAAGCATGTACCTATTGCAGATATACCAGCAGGCTTCTCAAGAACTGCCACATAAAGAATACAAATTTTCCACTGTTAAGAAATAATTGTGAATATACACTATAGAAGAGATATATGGCGAAATACATTGCCACCATGCAGACCAACACATATATTGGATACGGAAACAAAAAAAAAAAAGAATAAAACATGGAAAATAGCATCAACAATTAGGTGATGCCTCCTACTAGTTAAACTTTTCAAATATTGACACGAATTAACCATTCATTGTAGCCACATATCAAACCAAAAGCAGTAAAACCCTTGCTCCTCCGAGAGTCCTCCTTTTCTCAGAAATTAGAGTTAGTTTACTTCCATTTGGAAAATTTCAAGTTTCATCATATTTGCTTTTTGAAATGGCAGTTCTAGCCTTACATTAATGGGAGTCCTCTATATCACTGTAATATTTCTCATTTGATGTGTGGATTATTCCTGGTCTTAATTCAATGTCCTAACAATTCCATCATGCTACAATGCAGCGCCATGCCTGAGAATACTAGCTAGTTTGAAGGAATAATCATTTAGCATGATACATGCCAAATAGCCATCAGCATAGCACGTCTTGCTAAGCAAAATATTACACAGTAAAATAAAACCAAAAGAAATTAAAATGGCTAGACGATTCGCTTGAAGCTTGGTTGTGTTACTTTTCACTATCCATCCTCCCGAACAACAGTAGCACTCAGTGTAGTTCACTTACAAATATAAGTAGAAGCTTAAAAGGACTCAGAAAGAATCCTCAAGTGACCAATCGCCAGAAATTGAAAATCATGGTATGAAACCAAGAAAATAAGGAAATAACTTAGGTATCAGAGTCATATAAGTGAAATATATACCTTCCTTTTTGTTGTGAGATAGAGAATGGGACATAGCATCATCATTTTTGTTGCTATTGTCAATAACTTTAACATGTGTTTCACTGTGGCAGCATTAAATATAAATATCAATCCAAAATGTTGCATAGAAGTAGAAAAAGGGAAAAGCGCATCAGCCAAGAAAGTTACCGTTCAGTATTGCACCCATGATCACTATTATGATAAGTTCCTTCATCTTTATTATTATCATTGGCATTTTGTTGCAGCATAATTTGATCACATAGCGCCTCATCTGTCATTGGTGTCTTACACTCCCCACTGTTGGACAAAAGTATTCAATACACAGCAAAGAGCTACTACAATGCAAGCAAGAAGCAAATGGTGCTTCAGATTTATTTAATAGGATGACGACGAAACTGAAAGATAAAATTAAAAAGATTTATACTTTTCTGGAATTTCTTGGTGCTTTTTCTTCAAGTATGTACGCCTTGTAGCTTTGCCAGTGGGCTTCTCGCTATTACGTCCATGATCACCATTATGAGAAAGGATGTAGTACCCCGACAAGTGTATCGAGCTCTGCCCAAGGACCGAGAAGACAACATTCTGATCCTCACCAAGCTCCAGCTCTAGGTGGCACATGGGAATACTTGTAGGATTCAAAGCGCAGACCCTCACAAGCCTCTTGTCGCCAGCACTGGCCTCAAGCATGCTCCATCCAAAATCCCCATAGTTGCCTAGCGTAGCCTGAGAAATATAGACCGCAAAAAATAAATCATACATATAATTGTGAAAAGTTGTTCAAATGGGGTTTGGGCGCCCAAATAGAAACATCGAACCACTCTGATACACGCACCACCCTAGACCGAGTATATTACAGGCGCCGGACAGCACCAAAGACAAGGGGACACCGAACGCCGGACCATGGGGCGACAACTGGAGCGGAAGATCCACAGGCGCCGGACCAAAATACAGCTGAAGAATCCGAGCGGCAAGAGGAAGCGGCTCGTGCATGAGTACGAGTAGAATACGTAAGAAATAAGGGAACTAGTATCCCGTATAGGAATCTGTTTTGAAGTCGGCAAGTGTTAAGCCAAGGGTAGAGTAAAGGGGTTATAAATAAAGGGTGTAAACGAAGAAGGGATATCTTATCTTTTGTCAATAAAGTTAATCCAAGGCGGTGGCTCCGAAGAATAGCCAATTTATCCTAGGCGCCGTCGTTACGACGACTCGGTCGTTGAGCAGCGTGCGAGCCGGCCAACGGCCTGGCACTCGGGCATACGAGCAGAGTCATCCGGAGTCCGCTCGTATCAATTTGGTATCAAAGCCCGTCGGCACTGGGAGCATGACATCCTCAATGGACGATCGCGTGAAGGTACTGGAAGCAGAGATGAAGGAAATGAAAGCCATGTTAGCAGAAGTACTAGTGGCCGTCAAGGAGAAGGGAAAGTCGGAGGAAGTACCTCATGCAAAAGGAGGAGGCAGCTCCGGCAGGGAGAAGAAAAGCGAGGGAACAGCAGAGGTCCAGAACAGCAACAGAGGGACAGGGTCTGGAGCGAACTGGCGAGATCACGGGCCACCAAGGCGAGGTGGATTCGGGCGGACAGAAGAAGACAGCGAAGGTGAAAGACGAAGATGGACACCCCGCCCACCGCGCTTTGATCTTCCAGATTACAATGGACAAGACGACCCACTCAGTTGGCTGAGGAGATGCGAAAGGTTCTTCCGAGTACATAGCATCCCAGAAGAGGACCATGTGGAAATTGCGGGACTTCATTTAGCAGGGGAAGCACAAGAGGTGTTAGATAATTGGCAGAAGGACGAACAATGGATCGCTTGGGAGGATTTCTCGGAAGCCTTTATCCGAAGGTTCACACGCCAAATGAGCGTAGGACCATTCGGCGATCTGATCAACCTAAAGCAAGGTAGCCAGAGTGTAGATGAATACGCTCGAGAGTATCAACGGCTGCTAGCAAGAACCACAAGAATGAAGCGCACGAAGCAGATCGAGGCCTTTATGGCAGGACTTTCACCGGCACTGGGCGCGGACGTAAGACGCGAGCGACCAAGAGATTTACCAGAAGCTATCGGTTTTGCCCGGGAAGCAGAGGCGCGGAAGGCGGTTTGGATCAACGAGGCACTACAGGAGCTAGCCCATACGGGACGTGGACGAACGGGCCTTGGGCGTGGAATGGCAACGATCCAACCACAGACATCAAGCGCAGGACTTGTTGCCCCTTTCCCAACGACTCTTACCCCAGGAAAGGCATATGGGTCAGGAGGTTCCTCGCATCCAGGTAGTCATCCAGGGACGGGAATAGGGGCCTACAACAGCAAGAGTGCACCGGTTCCCAGCACCCAGAGTAGCGCAGCCTCGGCACCAGGGAGCACGACAAACTCATGGAAAAGGCGACTCACTGCCGACCAATTGGCAGAGCGCAGGGCAAAAGGGCTGTGCTACAACTGCGATGAGATATACACCCGAGGGCATCGCTGCAAGCGCCTATTTCACATCGAGGTAGAAGATGAAGAGGAAGAAGATGGCGATCCAGAAAGAGAACCAGAGGAAGAGGCGTCACTGTCCATGATTGCGGCCATGGGTCCAAAACAAGGCGGCACGATGCAAGTACAGGTACTCTGGGCTGGTAAGAAGTGGCTGGGGCTGATCGATAGTGGCAGTACACACAACTTTATCAGCACATACGCAGCCGGACAAGGGGAGGTGAAGGCCATGAAGCAGGAACAGACAGGAGGCGCACCGCACCAGGTGCGGGTGGCGGGAGGCACACATTTGCCGTGTTTGGGGACCCTAGAAGCCAAGTTTACAATCCAAGGGCACAAATTCTCGGCACCATTAATCGTGCTTCCCCTTGAAGGATTTGACTGGATCCTAGGAGTACAGTGGCTACAAACCTTAGGTGACATCAATTGGAATTTCACTGACCTCACAATGGAATTCAGACAACAAGGCTCAACCGTCAAGCTGCAGGGAGCAAGGCGGAAACCCAAAGTCGCCCTGATGCATCTAGACGGCAGGAGTGCTGAGGTTATTCAAAGTCTGCTGCATGCTTACAAAGACGTTTTTAACGAACCACAAGGCCTACCCCCCTCACGACCGTGTGATCATCACATTCCACTGATAGAAGGAACAGGGCCCGTGGTGGTCAGACCTTACCGATACCCTTATCGCCAAAAAGATGAGATAGAACAACAATGCGAGTCAATGTTGAAGCAAGGCATCATTCGTCCAAGCCGTTCACCTTTCTCTTCACCAGTGTTGCTAGTTAAAAAAGCAGATGGTTCATGGCGATTTTGTGTGGACTATCGGGAATTAAACGCCAAGACTATCAAAGACAAGTTCCCCATACCGGTGGTCGAAGAGCTGCTCGATGAATTACGAGGGGCGCGACTCTTCTCGAAGCTAGACCTACGTTCGGGTTATCACCAGGTCCGTATGCGGGAGGAAGACATCAGCAAGACGGCCTTTAGGACACACCATGGACATTACGAATTCCTCGTTATGCCCTTCGGGCTGTCCAACGCACCATCAACGTTCCAAGCATTAATGAACGAGGTATTGCAAGAGTTCTTACGCAAGTTTGTACTCGTTTTCTTTGACGATATCCTAGTCTACAGTCGCACAGAGGAGGAGCACCAAGAACATTTGCAGCTAGTAATGGATCGCTTACGGCATCACCAACTCCACCTCAAGCACTCAAAATGCGCCTTCGCACAAGAGCGCATCCGGTACCTGGGACACATCATCTCCTTCAATGGAGTATCCGCTGACCCAGACAAACTACAGGCGGTAACAGCATGGCCCCAGCCGTCCTCCATCACCGCACTAAGGGGATTCTTGGGACTTACTGGGTACTACAGGCGCTTTGTGCGCGAGTACGCCAGCATCGCCGAACCGTTGACAGCCCTACTTCGGCGACACAACTTTTCATGGGGAGACGCAGCCAAAACAGCCTTCCACCACCTCAAACAAGCCCTAGTAACAGCTCCGGTTCTTCAGTTGCCGGATTTTTCTACCCTGTTCGTGGTTGAATGTGATGCCTCAGGAACAGGAATCGGAGCAGTCCTTCAGCAAAACGGCCACCCCATAGCATACTACAGCCGGAAACTAGCGGATCGGCACAAGAAATTGGCGGCCTATGAGAGGGAGCTGATTGGATTATCCAAATCCATACGGCACTGGCGGCCGTATCTATGGGGACAGCCTTTCACTGTACGCACGGACCACGGCAGCCTCAAGTTTTTGTTGGAACAAGCCCTCATCACGGCCCCACAGCAGCATTGGGTGAGTAAACTAATGGGGTTCGATTTTCAGGTAGAATATAAGCCGGGCCGCCATAACCTCGCAGCAGATGCTCTCTCCCGGACACATTCAGATGAGGCCATATGCGCTGCCCTCTCCGGACCAAGGGGGGTCACTCGGGATCAATGGCACGCAACGCTGCGTCAACACCCGGAGGTACAAGCCTTAGCACAGCACACCCACGGAAGATACTATCTCACCGATACTAAAAGCAAGCCAAAGGTGGCAGGTCCACGATGGCCTGGTTTATAGAGGAAAACGGCTCTGGATTCCAGCCTCTTCTTCACTGATAGAGGAGATCATCTCTTCCATCAATGATCTCACGCATGAGGGTGTACAGAAAACCTTGCACCGGCTGCAATCCATGTACTCTTGGGAAAAACAGCGAGAGTCGGTGGAACGATTTGTTGCTAACTGCACCATATGTCAACAGAACAAAACCAGCACGAGGGCACCAGCAGGGCTCCTCCAACCTCTGCCCGTGCCGCACCAAGTCTGGTCCGATATCTCAATGGACTTTATCACAGATCTGCCTAAATCACAGGGAAAGTCCATCCTCTTGGTAGTGGTCGATCGCTTATCGAAGTATGCACATTTCATACCTCTCACAAGACCGGCAACAGCTCCTACCGTAGCCAAGGTGTTCTTTGATCAGGTAGTTCGATTACATGGAATTCCAGAGTCAATTGTATCGGACAGGGACCCCGTCTTTTTAAGTGCATTTTGGCAAGATCTCTTTAAAAGGAGTGGGACGGCTCTACTTATGTCGACCGCATACCACCCACAGACGGATGGACAAACGGAGGTCGTCAATCGCACCATTCAAATGTATCTTCGCTGTTTGACAGGCGCAAACCCACGGTCATGGACACAGTGGATCCCATGGGCGGAGTTTTGCTACAACACGTCATTCCACAGCGCCCACCGCATGACTCCTTTTGAGCTCGTCTATGGTCGTGCACCGCCGGCTTTGACACCTTATCAGCAAGGGGCCACGAGACTTGACAAAGTCGACTGTGCATTGGTGGACCGGGATGTTTTGCTCCAACAAGCCAGGGAATATCTTCTGCTCGCCCAAAACAGAATGAAGCAACAATATGACAAGCATCACCGCGAGGTCGAGTTCGCCATCGACTCATGGGTTTGGTTAAAACTCCACAAGTATCGTCAGGACTCCATGCGACCCCGTCACCAAACCAAACTGAGTCCTCGGTTTTATGGGCCCTTCCAAATAACAGCTAAAGTAGGCGCAGTGGATTATCGGTTGAAGTTGCCCTCCGATGCACGCATCCACAATGTTTTTCATGTCTCCTTGCTCAAAGAATTTCAGGGTACCCCGCCAAGTCAACCAGGGGTGCTGCCGACAGATGAAGGCATCGATGGGGGTCCAGCGGAACCAACTCCCCACCGTGTGTTGGCCCAGAGATTCCAAAACGGTATACGGCAACTCTTAATCCATTGGGAGGGTGAACCAGAGGAGGAAGCGACATGGGTGGACACCGCTGCTCTTCGCCGATCATTTCCTGAGTTCAAGCTTGAGGACAAGCTTGTGTTGGAAGGGGGGGGGTGATGATACACGCACCACCCTAGACCGAGTATATTACAGGCGCCGGACAGCACCAAAGACAAGGGGACACCGAACGCCGGACCATGGGGCGACAACTGGAGCGGAAGATCCACAGGCGCCGGACCAAAATACAGCTGAAGAATCCGAGCGGCAAGAGGAAGCGGCTCGTGCATGAGTACGAGTAGAATACGTAAGAAATAAGGGAACTAGTATCCCATATAGGAATCTGTTTTGAAGTCGGCAAGTGTTAAGCCAAGGGTAGAGTAAAGGGGTTATAAATAAAGGGTGTAAACGAAGAAGGGATATCTTATCTTTTGTCAATAAAGTTAATCCAAGGTGGTGGCTCCGAAGAATAGCCAATTTATCCTAGGCGCCGTCGTTACGACGACTCGGTCGTTGAGCAGCGTGCGAGCCGGCCAACGGCCTGGCACTCGGGCATACGAGCAGAGTCATCCGGAGTCCGCTCGTATCACACTCCATCCCCACAAATAATGAAAAGGCAAGGAATCGCTACAATATATCTTTAGTTGGGTTTGTAACGATTAATGGAAAAATTCACCACTATTTTTTGTAGATTTTTAAAGGAAATACAAGACATTTGGCGGTGTTCTTGCACTATGCTCAAGCACTATAATATACAGTTTTAGAACTCGAATTATGAACGAGTGAATGGTGCATGACAAGCAGTGTATCTAATCATAGGCCATATCGCTCCCAAACACAGTTAATGCACTGTTACTAAAGCTAAACCATTCAGTAGCAATAGTGTTTTTCCTTTAAATATAACCATTATCTTAGGAATAATTTATTATTAGCATATTTATGTCATTTGTCAGTGCTATAAAGCAAACCTGTCATGTTTACTCTTTCCAGTTTCAAAATTTGAATCTACATCAAATGAAAAAAAACATGGGAAATGATTTTGCAAATCTAACCATAGGATTATATGCAACTAGTTGCAGAGAATTGCAAGGGTATACATAATTACAAAAGGATGAGTAATAACTCTTTATAGTGACTCCAATGTTGCTACAGGTTGTGTCCCAAGAAAAATGATAAAAACTGGGAGTTGACTCCAGTCCAAACATTGGAGAGGTGGGTGCTATGCAATAATACTTGGAGGCTGGTTCCAAGCTTAGATATAGGTTCTAATTAAGAATAAAAAAAATTTAGTTCATATGTCAAAGGAGAGAGTGTGAGGTATGTTTCTCTCTCAATTTAATCTTTTTATAGGTTCTTCTTAGCTCACAGTAGGGGATCCATATATTTGACCAAAACGTGCTCCAAGTTTGTGGGACCAACTTGTGTGTCCCACCTTAACATCTCTATAAGTCTCTATATATTGGAGATACCCTTTGATGTCATCATAATGTTCATTCCATGACGAATCTAGACCCACCATTATGAGTTTATGGTATGTTTTGCTAATTAAAAACAATCGCATTGTGGGACTAATATTTGTCTATGAGTTGGATGGATAGGTTACGCCCCATGGTGATGGATGACTTGGAATGACTTCATGTGTTGATCGTCATCAAGTGAAGTGGAGGCTTGTGTTGATGCTTAAAGTCAAGAACCCAAACCTGACGTTGAGATGTTTGCAATCAAGATTCAAGAGGATTATAAGGAAAAGGTATAACTAGCATAGACTGAGAGTGTGTTTCTTAATCATTTTACCGTTCTTGGTGTTTGTTGATAAACTGGGTTGCTATTGTAGGTTGCCCTACAATTAAGAGGGGTCTTAACTAGTAGCTTGAGTGTGCCATATGTTGGTAGCTCGTTGTGCTTGCTCTAGCTCTTATGGGCATGACACTAGTATTTGCGAGTGTGTTTTCAAATAATTGAGGCTCATGCACATTCTTTGTCGCATGTGACTGTTTTGCAAACGGCTTGAGTCCATGTCCCCGATCCTTGCGGCATGATTATAAAAGTTGGCGAATGTGTTTTGCAACTTGTTGGGGATCAGGTCATAATAGTTGTTTTGCATAGCACTAAAAGTTTGAGAATGTGTTTGGCGAGTTGCTGAGTGTATGCAAATCTGGCCAAGCTAATATTATTCCACAGCAATTAGACCACCATGTGTCGGTCGGTTTGACCGGTGAGAGTAGTCTGACCGCAACCATGTTGGCGGTCTGATCGGATAGCATTCGGATTGTCCATTTTTGCTTATTCGGACAAATTGGCAAAAGTTGTGTTTCTAAGCTCCATTGTGGGGCAAGCAGACCGGCTACTAGCTAGGGGTCCAACCAGCCACAACGGCCTGACAAAACCCTAGGTGGACAGTCTGACTAGCGGATTGGTGCAACCGATTTCTATTTGCTGTTACTCTTTTTCCAAAGAGTATGTTTTTGTGCTTGTCATACCGTAATGACTAGCTTTCTAGCCGTTGCAGGTCAGGTGTCTAACTGGCCATTAGTTGGCGATCAGACCACTACCGGCTAAATTGTGTTGAACTTGCTCCAATGGTTAGTTTCTTAGTGTGGGGTATATAAATACCTACTTGTGGCCGGTTGGACAAGATTGCTAGTGCTCTATTCTTCATTCTTGAGCTAAAAGCAAGCCCTCATCTCTTATGTGCATGTGTTGAACTTAGTAGAGAGGCAAATCCTTGTGCATGTGTTGTACTTGGTGGTGGATTTCATATCCATTATGCTTTGGCACTTGACTCGTTCAAGTGAACGGCTGCAACTTGATACTCTTAGTGTTTCCCGACACCTAGACATGGAGCAGTTGTGTCGATGATCATCTCAAAGGTGCTTGTGAGAAGGCATGGGCGATTGTGAGTGGCTTGGTGCTTGCTAACTCTAGAGTGGAGGAAGAGTAACCCTAGTTAATTCGAGGTGTTGGCTTAATTCATGGAGCTAGTCCAATTCGTGTGGGATTACTTCGATGTGGATTAGAGGAGACAGGTAAGTCTCCGAACACCACGGTAAAAGTTCGTGTGTCATTGAGGTTCGCTCTCTTGTGCTTTATACTCTTGCAATTTACATTCCTAGAATTGATTTGCTTACTTATCACCCTAGGATTGCAAACCTTGATATTGACTTAGCATATTGGTGCACATAGCTGAGACTAGTTGCTTTATGCTTTAATTGTGCAAAACCGATATGGTTTACAATTATGCATAAAACTCGATTTTTTTTCCAAAGATAATTTTAAAAGCTCCTATTCACCCCCCCCCCCACCCCCTCTAGATGGCCTTCTCAACCTTACACATGTGTACATTGTTCTTCCAAAATATCAATACATTGGAAAAACATTAAGTTCTGTTTTTTTGGTGAACCCAATGAAATGGATTGTGGGTTTATATGATAAAATTGACAACATTTGCAGATCATGAAAAATGTATCCCATCAAACATTAAAGTTAATGGGACAGATGTATGAGACTCATGCAAAAATAAAATGGCTAAACAGAAGCAGGAATCTTCATGGTTTTTTCCGCACAAAAAATTTTGTGAGCACACACATACCAGAAGAGGTTGGTTCATGTACTAAATTCTATAATGAAGAAATCGAACACCAGGACAGCATTCATGAAATAGAACAGCTTTATTCGAAGCTATTTTAAGAAGATTGTAACTGAATTTTGTTATGGCGCCAAACCGATGGGAAGATCAAAATTAGAAAAATTTTACGGTCCATTATGCCTGGTAGTATATAGTAGGCAGTAGAAATCAGATTTAGCTATTGATTTATTAAGAGTATTCCTACCGCTCTACTACCATACAAATGAATACTAGTTAATCTGATCCATTAAATAAAAAAATAAACAGTCCATATTGAAATCAGTGAACGTAAAAGAGCTAAAAACTAGTCTTCTGCATGCATCACTTCCTCTTCACGGTGTGGGTGTGTGAACAAAAGAAGACAAGAAACAAGTTGAGAGGTTAGTTTTGGTCGACCTGGCTGATTCGGAGGCGGCCGTGGGAGGACACAGCGGAATAGGCGTACGGCTCGCCGGGCTTCACCTCCACTCCTGCGCTCGTCGAGAATGCAAAATTGCAAATCAATCAGCAGATTGGATTAAAAAACCATGTGGACCATGGATGGCAAATAGCAAAGCAAAGCAAAGCTTGAGCGATGAGCTTGCTGCGATACCCCAGAACGCCATGGTGGAAATCAGAGGACCTGGGATGGGAACGACGCTCGTGTTGGTGGGAATCGTGGGATGGGCCGGGTGGAGTACTTGTACTGCCATTCCACTGTGTGCTCCACTAACGATGCACACCAAATTGGAGCGGAAGACGAGGCGTCGTCTCTCCCTATTCTCTCCCTCTTGTTACTAACCATAGTTACATGCCGTTTCTTGCGAAAGCTGGCTAATTAAAGCAACGCTTCGTTTCTTGTGTAGGGCAATTAAGTAGGGCAATTAAGCGGCAATTAATGATGTGGGAAGAATGAACCACTGCCACCAACTGCTGCTTTAGAATAGTAGAGATACTGTGTCTTGCGCCATGAAGTTTCTAGTTTTGGGCGGGATCTTTGTCTTTGTCGAGGTTCACTTTTTCGCTCAATGATTTTGAATGAACAGTAAAATTTAATATTCGCTAAAATCAAACCGAAAATCGTAAAAATTGTATAAATTTAAAAATCAGATTATTTTTTTAAAAAAATTCAAAAATCGTGGAAAATCGACGATTTCGACGGAAAATCGACGATTTATCGGTGGAAAATCAACAGCCATGTTGAACTTTTTGTGCATAAATTTAAAAACCAGATATTTTTGAAAAAATTCAAAAATCGTGGAAAATCGACGATTATCGGTGGAAAATCGACGATTTATCGATAGCCATGTTGAACTTTTTGTGCGGTCGACTTTTTGTAGCGATTTTCGACGATTTTTGATGAAAATTGACCGATTTGCACCGATTTTCGACCGTTTTTTGATACGTAAATTTTTTCGAATTTTTGAATTTTTTTAATCGGACCGGTTTATCGACCGGTTTTTGATGTCGAACCCTAGCGATACAATCGATTTTCGACGATTTCTGAATCCTGGTGCTGTGTCATCGTTGTCTTTTTCTTTTACTTCCATCTCAAAAGTTGTATAGACAGAGAACTAATTCATATAAAAATCAACCAAGGGGTACATTGACTTTGGAAAGGAATATTTTTATTGTCATAACGATATTTTGTTTGTTGTATATTTGTTACCGACCATATACAAACAAAAATAAAAATAGAACAAGATGTAGTCCCGATGTCCTCTCTCAACTTTATTGACTAGGTTGCTATACAAAATCAGCCCCCTCCCACTTATTTAACGGGGAGGAGATGTGAGGTAACCAAATAAGAATTTTTTTTAAAATAATATTTTTTTTAAACCGAATTGCGTTTTTAATATACGGAATAAAAAATTTGCAAAAATAATATGTGGTCGCCAAATGGTACGGCGAATACCCCGTTTTCGCCGAACCGTACGGCGAACACCCTATTTTCGCCACACGGTTCGGCGAAAATACCCTAATTGCGCTATTAATTGTACTGAACCGTGGGTTAGGGTATTTTCGTCGTACCGTGTGGCAAAAATAGGATATTCGCCACACGGTTCGGCGAAAATAGGTAGTCGTCGTACTATACGGCGAAAATATATTATTCGCCAAGCCGTATGGCAAAAATAGGTAGTCGCCAAGCCGTATGGCGAAAATATACAAAATATGGAATAAAATAATTATACCATATGCATATAGTGTTGGATGTTCCATTTATGCAAAAATATGTAGGTATCGTACCATATTATGGAAAAATATTTCATCTACGCCTTTGTTCACTACAAAAATATACCGCCACAATAACCCTAAGTACTATTGTCAACCATAACTTTTAAGCCTTTTCGGCAGCCTGTAAAATGTCACGTTCGAATGTATTTTTCAGCGCGAATACCGCAGATTTGCTCTTTGATATATGTAGTACCATATCATGGAAAAATATTTCATCTACGCCTTTATTCACTACAAAAATATACCGCCACAATAACCCTAAGTACTATTATCAACCATAACTTTTAAGCCTTTTCGGCAGCCTGTAAAATGTCACGTTCGAATGTATTTTTCGGCGCGAATACCGCAGATTTGCTCTTTGATATATGGAGTACCATATTATGGGAAAATATTTCATCTACGCCTTTGTTCACTACAAAAATATACCGCCACAATAACCCTAAGTACTATTATCAACCATAACTTTTAAGCCTTTTCGGCAGCCTGTAAAATATCACGTTCGAATGTATTTTTCGGCGCGAATACCGCAGATTTGCTCTTTGATATATGGAGTACCATATCATAGGAAAATATTTCATCTACGCCTTTGTTCACTACAAAAATATACCGCCACAATAACCCTAAGTACTATTATCAACCATAACTTTTAAGCCTTTTCGGCAGCCTGTAAAATGTCACGTTCGAATGTATTTTTAGTAGCGAATACATGATTTGCTCTTTGATATATGTAGTACCATATCATGGAAAAATATTTCATCTACGCCTTTGTTCACTACAAAAATATACCGCCACAATAACCCTAAGTACTATTATCAACCATAACTTTTAAGCCTTTTCGGCAGCCTGTAAAATGTCACGTTCGAATGTATTTTTCGGCGCGAATACCGCAGATTTGCTCTTTGATATATGGAGTACCATATTATGGGAAAATATTTCATCTACGCCTTTGTTCACTACAAAAATATACCGCCACAACAACCCTAAGTACTATTATCAACCATAACTTTTAAGCCTTTTCGGCAGCCTGTAAAATGTCACGTTCGAATGTATTTTTCTGCGCGAATACTGCAGATTTGCTCTTTGATATATGGAGTACCATATTATGGGAAAATATTTCATCTACGCCTTTGTTCACTACAAAAATATACCGCCACAATAATCCTAAGTACTATTATCAACCATAACTTTTAAGCCTTTTCGGCAGCCTGTAAAATATCACGTTCGAATGTATTTTTCGGCACAAATACCGCAGATTTGCTCTTTGATATATGGAGTACCATATCATGGGAAAATATTTCATCTACGCCTTTGTTTCCGCTGATAGAATTAAATGGTAAAACATAATATGAGAAAGGACAATAACAAAAGCATGTAGATGCAGCCAGCAATCTTAGTACGCAAACTCAACCTTAGTACGGCAGATACAACGGATATTACAACAGTGACGGCATTGCTAGGAGAAGTGCCAATAACACTGATTGTAATGGTGGAACAAGTGATCGTTCCGCCTATGTTCGTAGAGTGGGAATGATGCCATACATTTTCTACATATTACATCACTTGTCAATCTTGTGCGATTTGTTCTCGGACACCGCTCAATCTCTCTTATGAAAGAGCTCCATGGCCGTGCGCAGTGCTCCCAGCTGTCGCCGAATGGGTAGCCTATGCCATACGTCTCTGGGGTGTAAGAAGTAACTTGTTTGTGTGCATTTTGTGGAGTCCTGCCCTCCCATATGGGCATGTCTTCCCGATTTCCGGCGCCCCCTATGTTAATACCACCGGGATTCCCGGATGGCCTTTGTAATGCGTCAAGGATTTGTTGCGTACTATGGACCTCGGCCGGCTGCTTCCCCTTATCCCGTACTTTTCCAGAGGACGAACCCTCTTGCCCTTCCGGAGACTTGCCGAGACGCCTCCTCTGTTTCGGCTCGCACTCCACTATATGGTCCAGGAGGTGTGTGTTGGGCTTCTTGTTGTACAACCAAAAACGTGCCCTGCAGTCAATGCAGTATGCCTGCTATGGTGGTTGAAGAATACCGTATGCGTACTCGGGGTTTGGCTTTTCTGGGAGGTAGTAGCACCACGGTGAGGGTTGCTATCCCCAGTTATCAAATACGGGAAGTTTGAGATGTGGGTGGTACGTCTCCGGGTCCACCCAGTTGAAGTACCAGCACCATGCATCCTCGAACAAAGGGCACCGGTAGAATCTTCTTTCCGCTAGATCCTCGTCGCCGGTATCAACCACTGCCTGGAGGCCGTGGTCGCACAGTTCGGGGCTTTGCGGTGGCCCTTGAGGAGGATTTTCTTGCCTTGACCTGAGCCATTTTGCAAACTTCTTTTTGAAGTCCTGTACGCGATGAACTGGTTTAGAATGGGTACTTTGTAGCTGAAACATGAGGCACATGAAACTCACCGATTGGTTGGTCCCTTGCCCACCGGCCCTTAACTCCGGTCGATCTAGGTAGGGGACATATCCGTGACCTCTCCCACCGTGTGAAGTTCTCGAGGCGAAGTGGGGTAGGCGTCGTGGCGATTGTAGAAAAATTAAATGATCACGTCGTTCCGGCCCGTCGATCCATTGGAAAAAGCAACAACGGTCCTCGTCCTAAAAAAACAAATAACGATGCATGAAATGGTAGTGTTACCCTAATTTGTATGGACATCATTTGGTTTACCCCGAAGCCGCAGGCACAGCAGTAGTGAGCGCGGGCGGCCGTATCTCCGTGCGTAGATTGCGTAACCTTCGCTACCAGGTTGCAGTCACATTTCGGGCGTGGCAGCTCCGGCAGAACTGGGGCGTCAATGCTACTCTCATACGGGTATTGGGGGGGTTAGCCTTCGCTTGCTGAAGAGGCGACGGTAGAACGACATCGTGGCCTACTGTGTGTGTGGGGAGAAAACAGACTAAAGTTTATCGAAGTTCTGGCAGTGTGATGCACATATCCCTCCCTCGGTGGGTTTATAAAGAGCTGGCGAAGGGGCAGCCAAAGGAGCGTCTCGCGGATTTCAGAGTAGTTCAAATCCGCGAGCATCGGATGCTTCTGCAGCTTCTGATGACATGAGCCTGGCTATGCCCACAACTTTAGACAGGGAATCTCTGCCATAGCCGGCTTTTGGCAGCATTATGCAGCTAAAATAACAAAGGCTGGAAAAGTTGATATGACAAAAGCTGAAAAAGCAATAATGACACGCGGTTGATATGACTAAAGATGACAGAAATATATAATAGACCACGTATATGAGAAAGTACACAAAATAGATGGTAAAACATAATAGGACAAAGTACCCAAAAATAACGCACATCCTAATCCTGATCACCCCCCGGTGGTGGATCCTGACCCCGACCCTGACCCCTAGCTCTCCTTTGCCGACGCGCCGGTGGTAGTCCGTGGGCTCGGCCGCCATCCGCTGCACCTGCGACAATTGAAAGAGTGTGATATCACGTTAATGCTATGCAAAGCTGCAGTAACATAGTAATATATACAATCACTAACCTCGAACTGTGCCAACCACCTCCTCGATGGCACGTGCTTCTCGCCTACCGGTATCTGTGGGTCGACCTCCGCGACCCCGGCGAAGCGCACCTGTAAGTCCGCATCCCACCCAGCAGGAGTCACCGAGGGGCCGATCGCTGCCCCGGCGATCGGCAATCCAGTGAGCATGGCGACGTCCTGCGGCGTCACCGTCATCTCCCCGAAAGGCAGGTGAAAAGTGTGCATCTCCGGCCTCCAGCGGTCGACCAAACATGCTAACAGCGAGTGGTCGAACGGGAAACGCCGCGACCGCTGCGGGTCGTCACCCTGGGCCTGGGGGTCGTGCTCGGTGGTCGGCGGTGAACCCTCCACCATGCGGACTAAGCGAAAGCGGCGACGCGTGCCCGACCTAACGAGGAACAACAGAGTTGAATCAATTGAATGTAATGAACACTAATTGTACGAACAATGGAACATGTACAAGTACTGCAACTAACCTGGTGTGGAAGCGAGGGTCAACGCACCATGCCTTATTAGGCACACGAATCCATGATAAGGCCAACTTGTCATTCCACGTATGCGTGTGGACGTGCGCCGCGGTGTCGCGCATCCAACACGAAGTCCAGGAGTGAGTCGACTGCTTCCATCCCTGCACATAGAAATGTTTCAACATAAATCATACTACACAACGTGCGGCAAACACGACATATATGAATCAAAGTACACAACGTATAATAATAAAAGACATGAGGGTTGAACATAAATAAAAGTACACAACATGTGAGAAACACAACATATTTGAATAAAAGACACAACATATATGAATAAAAGACATCCAATCGCGTCAATATTACAATACATATATGTATAAAAGACATAAGGGGTGAACATAAATAAAAGTACACAACATGTAAGAAACACAACATATATGAATAAAAGACACCCAATCGCGTCAATATTACAATAAAAGACATCCAACGTGCATATAATAACATATTTCGATACATAGCCACCACCACTTTCAGAACCTACACCCTACGTGCCTTTGGTTTGCCTTGTGGCCATACTCGCCCTTTTCAGAACACCTCCTAAGAGGGCCACCCACTTCAGATTCATCCATATCGTTGCGAATGCGCCTAGTCTGTGGACGACCAGACTGCCCTTCCGCACACCTCCGCAAGGTTGGATCCGGCAAACAGATGCGCTCATCTCTGTTAATCGCAGTGAAATCACCGTGTGCACGAAAACCACGAAACTCAACCGACCAGATATGGACAACATGATCCTTCAAGTAGAAAGGGGACATGTATTGCGACGTGTTCATCCCAATTTTCCCACAAACAGCCATCACATGTGAGCAAGGAATATGGAGAAGTCTTGGCTTATTGCAGCTGCATTCACACCATCCAGATGCCCCTTGGCCTAGATTAACCTCGTGTGTAATAACCGCTGTGTCCGTTCCCAATCCCCTTTTGCACCGAAGAGTCACCTCGAAGCGGTATTCAGTGACCCCGTAGCTACGCACCATATGCTGCTGAGCTTTCATGGTTCGTTCCTCCATGTAGGTCATCATCCGCGAACAATAGGGCGTTTGCAATGTCGAGGCATGAAGTACCGCTTCCGCATGCCTTTTTTGGTAGTAGCTAACGATGCCGTGCAACATGCCTTCAAGGATGGCCACAAGCGGTAGCGGACGGAGGCCTCGGATGACCCAATTGTAAACCTCGGCTATGTTCGTTGTCATCATGCCAAACCTGTTCAACGCAAAACAGTTTAGAACAACAGCCCAAATTGTTTAGCGGTGTTTTGATATTTTAATGTACTATACTAACCTGGCGCCTCCGGTGTCATGGAGCAATGCCCACTTCTCTAGAGGCTCAGCCTCTATCCAGTGCGAGAAACACTTAATGTTCCTCGACGTTCGTCTCCTCATATTAGGAGGATCGAGCTCCCCAAGGGGTGTTAGCCTTTTGGGTGGGCATTCGTTCGGCGTAGGTGGTTGCTTCTTCATCTCTTCGATGTGCGCACTGGTGTGCTTATTCAACTCGGCAAATAGTGCGTTGAACTTACGTGCCTGATTCTGCTTGCATAACCTCTTAAACAGGTTCATCAGTTTCTTGCTTTTGAACTGCCTGAAGAAATTGGCACCCAAATGTCTTATGCACCACCTGTTCTGCAGGTCAGGCCACGAAAATGGTTCATCTCGGTCCTCCTGTAGAGTCTTAATTGCCGACAGGATACCTTTGTGACGATCATGAATGATGCACATGCTGGGCCGATCACCAACTACCCCCACCTTTAGATGTCTGAAAAACCACAGCCAGCTATCCCGATTCTCACCCTCAACAAAAGCAAAGGCCAATGGAAGTATATGGTTGTTCGCATCAATTGCAATGGCTGTTAGAATCTGCCCCTTGTATTTTTCAGTCAAAAATGTGCCATCAACACAAAGCAATGGACGACAGTACCTGAATGACGCAATGCAAGGCCCCAATGAAAAGAAAGCACGACGAAATGTACAGATCCCATTTGCATCTGCTTCGCTGTCTTTGAAAGCGGTGTATGTGCCAGGATTGGTTTGCTTGATACTTCAAGCACCACGAGGTAGGTTGCAATACGAAGCCTCGTATGTGCCAAACCTCTTCTCTAATGCTTTACGCCGCACGCCAGGCCATGGAGTAGCTTATCGATACTTAAATGTTCGTAACATTGCTTTACGAATATACTGAACACTCGATATCCCGCTTCTCAATGATTTCATTAAACATCACGCTAGCTATTACAGCCGCATTCAAGTTACGGTGTTTGACAAGAACATTTTCTAGTCTGCATGTGTGCTCGTCCACTCTTGATGCAATCCAATACGTCTCACACTTCGGCTTGTATGCATGTACTCTAAATTCACAACCATCGATTACGCACTTCACTGTGTACTTATCTGGGCTAGACAGGACAACCCGAAACTCTCTTTGCAGCGATAGTGCCCACAAGCTCACTGCCAACTTCAATTCAGAATTGTTCGGGAACATTTGATTCAACCGAATGGCACCAGTACCATACTCACAATGCGAGTCATGGCCCCACAAAGCTTCCATACCAGCTTTGTTCTGCCTGTTCCATTCATCGGGGATGGGTACCTCCGCTGAGCTAGTACTACCATGTATTTCATCATCTTCCTCCCGTTCGTCATCTTCGCCGATGGTATCGACAGGGTCCAACATTTTGGCTTCCTCTTCTGTCGCCATGTGGTCCACCCAATCCAATTGATCCACAAGTTGATCGATATCCTCCCCTTCATCAGCCCGACCTTCTGCGCTTGCTGCATCCATGTGATCATCCCCCGCTGCTGCCTCAACCAACACCGGCCGGCGTAACTTGTTCACCAGAGCCGATGTCTTTGCTCTCGCTCACACCAGTAGTACTCACCTCTTCCCTAGGGCAATCTTGCACCAGCATCACACATTCGAGGCTAGATCCCTTGCACCACCGTAACCATTTCTGCCACAACTGTGTTCGATCTACTATCTTCAACTCCCACACAGCTGGGTCACCCTTGCTACGCGTGTATACGATTTGGATGATAACAGAATAAACACTTGGATCCAGGGAAAAAAATTGGGTCAACCAAAGTTTTATATCACGAATGCTAACAGTATCGGGGGACAAGTGCTCGGCCATGGTGACCGCAAATCAGCTTAAATCCACTCCATTCTGCCCAATTTTTACTTCCCCATCGCCATAATATACCCTGAATCTCACTGGTTCCGACATCACTGCGACGACATAGACAAAATAAATTTATGCATCCTTACTAAAATGTAAAATCTGTACCGAAAATTGAACAACGATAATTAACTATCGGGATATCGATACTATAATATTATAATAATATAGCGCACGTATAACATGGCTATTTCCTACTAATATGCAATGTTCAGAAAAATCGGCCGATTAGCCGATTAATTAGCCAATTAGCTAGTGATCGAAGCCCTAAAGATTCCATTTTTTTCCTTACGGTCAAAAAACTGGGCATAACGATTAATCGGAATTAATCAGGTCTAACTAATATCACTACTCTAGATTAAACAACTAGAATCGCTATTCTAAATTGTACTGCTCTAGATCGCTACTATAAATTGTACTACTCTACATCGCTACTCTAGATCGCTACTCTAAATTGCGCTACTCTAGATCGCTAATCTAAATTGCACTACTCTAGATCGCTAATCTAAATTACATTACTCTAAATCACTCTCTAAATTGAAAAATACGAAATTAAACAAAGTTGCGATGTTACCTCCTCCTCTTTTTTCTTCTCCTCTTGTTCTTCTTCTTCTTCTCCTCTCCTCTTCTTCTTCTTCTTTCTTCTTCTTCTTCTCCTTCCTCTCCTTCCTCCCCTTCTCCTTCCTCTTCCTCTTCCTCTCCCTCTCCTTCCTCTCCTTCCTCTTCCTCTCCCTCTCCTTCCTCTCCCTCTCCTTCCTCTCCTTCCATACCATGTGGCGAAAATAGGTCTTCGCCATACCATTTGGCGAAAATATTCTTGATACCCGTGTAGCAGCTTAATTGCGGCGGTTAGGGTATTTTCGCCGAACCGTGTGGCGAAAATAGGGTCTTCGCCGCACGGTTCGGCGAAAACTGGGTATTCGCCGTACCATTTGGCGACCACATATTATTTTTGCAAATTTTTTATTCCGTATATTAAAAACGCATTTTGGTTTAAAAAAAGTATTATTTAAAAAAAAATTCACCAAATAACTATCCATGTAGGATCAAACAACTCTTGCTAGGCATATGAGCCTCGTGGGCCTTATAGGCCTGGTTTAGGTAAAGTGTAAGCATAAATCGAGCTCTTCAGAATCGACATATATACAACACTCTCTTTTATACACTTTGCTAATGTTATGGTCATGCCTTATCAAAAACTTCTTCCGAAAACCTAGTGGGATAAAACGGCAAGAACAAAATAGTACATAGTGATAAACATGTAGGTATTATTTTGATTTCAGATTTGAATATGAAACATAATTCCAAAATAATCAAACACAACAAGCTAGACAGAAGATACCACATATTTCTGAAAAGTAGATCTAGAAAATACCACATATTGTCTGAAAAGTGATGAACAGAGGGAAGAATTCCTACGATAAGCTTGATGACGAAATGAAAGCAGCGCAGTAGCGACTGGCCGTAGAGGAAGTAGTCGACGTAGAGGAAGCTCGAGCGGTCGCGCAGTTGCGCTGCCCAGAAACCTTATTGCCGCCCCCGTGCAGGTTCTCGCGGCGGCAACGGTTCGGAGATCCCGCTCTCCCTGCCTCGCGGTGCACGCCGAGAGGAAGGTCGGTGAAGATCGAGCACAGCACGAAGACGCAACACAGATCACAATGGATGAACGCGAGTACCAGAGCAAAAACTTATTTCAGTCTGGACGTCTCCAGATTTTATAGCCTCGCACTAGTAACGGTCAATAATTGACCATTACAATACCATTAAACGCTAGTAAACTGCAGGTCATTCAAATGACTGTTTCTATTAGAAACTGACGCCATTATCATAGCTATTTCAATTCTCAGAAACCGAAATTTAAAAAAGGTTTAAACGTGCCAGGATTTAATCCACCACACGGCGACCCGCGACGTCGCAAGTCACAAGTCACGCGGGAAAAATACGCAGTAATTCGCGAAATACGCGCGCGCGTGCGTGCGTGTGACTTTAGCTGTGCTCCTCACCCTCCATCTGCCTTATTACAAGGCATGGTGGGAGCTCTCCCTTTTAAATTGGTATTCTCCTCTCTCAACTAGCAATATGGTACTATTCTTTGTAGCTTTGGCATTAGAGATAAATGGGCCACTTGGGCCTTTTTTTTCTAACAATCCCCCACCAATGCCGAAGCAGACAAAGACTCAAAAGTTTGATCACTGTGCTGAATCTTCGTTTAATATATCAGTGTTTCGGTGCAAGTCCCATACGGGTTGAACTTTCACCTAGAATAACGAGATCTATCCTCCCACAGCTAATGAATGGACTCAGCCTTGAATTCACAGCTTTGTGTGGTTAGATTTCACCCGAAATCTTAACTGATACTAGGCTGCCAAAGAACTTCACCTCAACGGAGCATTAAATGGTCATGCTCCCTAATCTTCTCATGAGCTTTCTAGATAATGCCCCTTTCTCGTGAACTGCGACCTCACAGTTAAGCTCAAGTAGGTGTATTCATTTTAGGTATCCTGTAGGCCGATACCTTTTCCTCTCTAGGACACTAGAATACATTAAGATTTTAAATCAGCCTTCCATACAGATTAGAGTACTTAGAACATGGGTAGATTTAGTGTACTCTCTTGTTACAACTACAACTTGTTTTTCCCATTACCTAATTCACGGGATCTCCGATCAAAAGGATGGGTTACAATTGTGAAGTAACTCATATGGGCCTCATTCCTATGTCCTTCGACGCAATAGAAATCGCATTTCTTGTTAACCCTTTTGTAAAAGGGTCTGCCAGATTTTTCTCAGTGCGTATATAATTGACAGCTATAACTCCGGAGCATTTCAATTTTCTAACAGATTTAAGCCTACGTTTCACATGTCTGGAGGACTTCATATTATCCTTAGCACTCATAACCTTGATCAACACTGTTTGGTTATCGCAGTACATTAGGATCGCCGGGATTGGTTTCTCAACCAATAGCAAGTCCAACAGAAGCTCTCTTAGCCATTCAACCTCAAAAGCGGCTGTGTCTAGTGCTACAAGCTCAACTTCCATGGTTGACCGCGTCAATATAGTCTGTTTACATGACCTCCATGAAACTGCAGCACCCGCTAGTGTAAACACATAGCCACTTGTAGCTTTGATCTCATCTGCATCAGAGATCCAATTTGAATCACTATATCCTTCTAATACCGGAGGGTATCCAGTATAGTGAATTCCATAAGAGGTAGTACCTCTCAGATAGCACAACACTCTCTCAAGAGCCTCCCAATGATCATCTCCCGGATTCGAGGTAAACCGGCTTAATTTGCTCACAGCAAATGAGATGGCAGGTCTCGTTGCACCAGATAAATACATAAGGGACCCTATAATTTGTGAATATTTTAATTGATCTTTCCCTAATTCGTTATTTTTGCGAAGTTTTACACTTGCATCATAGGGAGTTGGGGCTACTTTGCAGTTCTCAAAGCCGAAGCGGCTCAATAATTTTTGTGCATAATGGGACTGACTCAAAGTAATCCCATTCTCGGTTCTGATCAATTTAGTATTTAGAATTACATCTGCCTCACCCATGTCTTTCATATCAAAACAACTAGATAAGAAAGACTTGACCTCGTCAATGGTAGCAGTGTTGGTCCCAAATATAAGTATGTCATCAACATACAAACACAAGATTACTCCTTGACCCCCACCATAGCGATAATAAACACATTTATCCGCCTCATTCACAGCAAAACCAGCAGATGTCAAAGTTTTATCAAACTTTTCGTGTCATTGTTTAGGTGCTTGCTTTAAGCCATACAAGGATTTTAATAATTTGCACACTTTATTTTCCTGTCCAGTAATCGCATAACCATCTGGTTGTTCTATATAGATTTCTTCCTCCAACTCTCCATTAAGGAAAGCTATCTTTACATCCATTTGATGGATGTGTAGACCATAGGAAGCTGCTAATGCAATGAGCACTCTAATGGTAGTTAATCTGGCAACAGGAGAATAAGTATCAAAATAATCCTCTCCTTCTTTCTGGGTATAACCCTTGGCTACAAGCCTTTCCTTATACTTATCAACAGTACCATCAGGCCTCATTTTCTTTTTAAAGATCCACTTACATCCAACTGGTTTACATCCAGTAGGAAGTTCAGTGATCTCCCATGTTCCATTACCCATGATGGAATCCATCTCGCTGCGGACAGCCTCTTTCCAATACTCTGCATCAGGTGATGCATAAGCCTCTGAAAGAGTTTTTGGCACATCATCCACAAGATATACAATAAAGTCATCACCAAAGGTTTTCTCAACCCTTTGTCTTTTGCTCCTACGAGGAGCCTCATTTGTGACAATATTGTTATCCTCCTCAGGGATATCACAAGCTGGTTCAACAATATTTGGTAACTCAGAAGTAGATGGAAGATCAGAAGTTTTAGAATTTTCATTAAAGACTGATGCTCTCATTGGATAAATATTCTCAAAGAAAGAAGCATCTCTTGATTCCATTATTGTGTTAGCAATAATCTCAGGGTAATCTGATTTTACTACTAAAAATCTATAGGCCGTACTGTTATGTGCATATCCCAGAAAAATGCAATCGACTGTTTTAGGTCCAAGCTTTCTCTTTTTCTGCAATGGTATATTGACCTTAGCCAAACAGCATTACGTTCAGAAAATTGATATTTGGTTTTCTCCCCTTCCATCCCTCATACGGAGTAATCTCACTTCTTTTAGTAATTACTATGTTGAGGACAAAGGTTGCTGTTAAGATAGCTTCCCCCCACCATGACTTAGGCATACCAGCACTCTCTAACATGGCATTCACCAAGTCTGTTAGTGTCCGGTTTTTCCTCTCAACCACCCCATTAGATTGAGGCGAGTATGGTGGTGTCACTTCATGGATTATACCATGCTCAGCACAATATTGGGAGAATTCCTGAGAGATATACTCTCCTCCACGGTTAGACCTTAACCTTTTAATTTTATTTTCTAATTGGTTCTCAACCTCGACCTTATAAATTTTGAAGTAGTTTAAAACTTCATTCTTTGTTTTCAGCAAATACACATAACAATAACGTGTTGCATCATCTATAAAAGTTAGAAAATATCTTTTGCCTCCTTTTGTCAACAATCCATTCATCTCACACAGATCAGAATGGATGAGATCTAATGGTGCCAAATTCTTTTCTTCCTCTAACCCCTTAAATGGTTTCCGAGGTTGTTTTGCTTGCACGCAAGATTGGCACTTTGATTCTTTGGCAATATCACATTTTGGAATTATTTCAACTCTGGACATTCGAGCAATGGTATCATAACCAATATGACATAAACGAGAATGCCAAACATTGGATTCACAATTATTAACTTGAGTAGCAACATTTAAATTTAAACAAGACTCGAGTACACTTAAGCGGAACAGGCCTCCGCTTTCATAACCTTTTCCAATAAAGTTTCCAAACTTGGACATTACAACTTTATTAGACTCAAATACTAGCTTATAGCCATCTCGACATAATAGGGAACCACTGACAAGATTCTTATTTATTGTTGGCACATGCTGCACGTTTCTCAAACGGACAGTCTTCCCTGAAGTCAGCTTCAGTTCTACCATGCCAACACCACGCACAAAAGCATGCGACCCGTTCCCCATTAGGACGGAGGAAGCCCCTGCTGCCTGGTAAGAAGAAAATAGAGATATATCATAAAATACGTGAACATTTGCACCAGTATCAACCCACCAATCAGTGGATTGACATGCTGAAAAAACAACAGGAGAATTACCATACCCTCCTGAAGTAGTTCCCTCACTTATGGTCACGTTGGCAATTTTCTTGCCTTGCTCATTTGGCCTGTTCTTGCGGAAACGACAGTCTTTAGCTATGTGACCATCTTTTTCGCACACATAAAAGGTAATGTTCTTCATATTTTTCGTCTCAAACTTCTTCTTGAAGCTAGTATTCTTGTTTGGTTTCAAGCCTTTGTTGTTGTTGCCACCCTTCTTCTCAATCACATTTGCGTTGTTTGGTTCATGAGAAGAAGTTTTTGGTGCATCTTTGGCTCTGGCTTTCTCTTCCACGTCGAGGGCTGCAATGAGATCTTCAACAGAAATCTCTTCCCCCTTGTGTTTTAGACCAGTGGCAAAATTCCTCCAAGATGGGGGGAGTTTTGCCACAATGCCCGCAGCCACAAAATTTGCAGGTAAAGCACATCCCAAAGGTGTAATCTCACCCACTAGTAGCTGAAAGTCATGCGCTTGAGCGACAATCGATTTAGACTCATCCATGGTAAAATCGAATAGTTGCTCGCACGTATACAACCAGCGACCAGCCTCAGCTTCTGCATATTTTTGTTCAAGAGCCAACCACAACTCAGTGGCAGATGTGTAACTCATATACACATCATATAACTGATCTGCCAAGATGGTAAGAATGCAACCCAATGTGGTGTTATTCGCATTCTCAAACTGCGCATTCTCCTCATCCGTAAGCGGGTATTCAGGGAAAATCACCCACCACATACCCAGAGACATGAGCCAAAACTTGGCTCTAGTCTGCCACCTACGGAAGTTCTGACCATTGAACCTCTCAGGTTTCATGGCATCACTTGCACCAACCATTGCTGAATCACAATCACACAAATAATACCAATAAGGTTTCTGGAATGATAAACATGTAGGTATTATTTTGATTTCAGATTTGAATATGAAACATAATTCCAAAATAATCAAACACAACAAGCTAGACAAAAGATACCACATATTTCTGAAAAGTAGATCTAGAAAATACCACATATTGTCTGAAAAAAGATGAATAGAGGGAATAATTCTTACGATGGGCTTGATGACGAAATGGAAGCAGTGCAGTAGCGACTGGCCGTAGAGGTAGTAGTCGACGCTGAGGAAGTTCGAGCGGTCGCGCAGTTGCAGCGCTGCCCAGAAACCTTATTGCCGCCCCCGTGCAGGTTCTCACGGCAGCAACGGTTCGGAGATCCCGCTCTCCCTGCCTCGCGGTGCACGCCGAGAGGAAGGTCGGTGAAGATCGAGCACAGCACGAAGACGCAATACAGATCATAATGGATGAATGCGAGTACCAGAGCAAAAACTTATTTCAGTCTAGACGTCTCCAGATTTTATAGCCTCGCACTAGTAACGGTCAATAATTGACCATTACAATACCATTAAACGCTAGTAAACTGCAGGTCATTCAAATGACTGTTTCTATTAGAAACTGACGCCATTATCATGGCTGTTTCAATTCTCAGAAACCAAAATTTAAAAAAGGTTTAAACGTGCCAGGATTTAATCCACCTCACGGCGACCCGCGACATCGCAAGTCACAAGTCACGCGGGAAAAATACGCGGTAATTCGCGAAATACGCGCGCGCGCGTGTGTGCGTGTGACTTTAGCCGTGCTCCTCACCCTCCATCTGCCTTATTACAAGGCATGGTGGGAGCTCTCCCTTTTAAATTGGTATTCTCCTCTCTCAACTAGCAATATGGTACTATTCTTTGTAGCTTTGGCATTAGAGATAAATGGGCCACTTAGGCCTTTTTTTTCTAACACATAGTTCACAATCTCCTAATTACATATGCTGCCTTGAGAAAACCCAATGAAACAAAACGAAACTAGGGGAAAAAGAGTACAATGAATATGAAGATTATATGGAACAACCTTATTTTCTAAGCACATTTGGTAATTTACTAGTATTGGGGAATCATCGGAAATAGATTTCGTTGCAATTGTATTCGTTCTTTTCTTTGGCATGCTAGGCCTAATTTGTATCATATTGGATTTTAGGTTCAAAATTTAGCATTGGAACCTCTCTCACCCTCTCCCACTTCTGTCATTTCTATCCCCACAAGAGCAAGCTCCTTTCCATCTTCTCTCATCCAAATCCGAGCAAAAATCATGGAATCGAACATGCACGTCACACCATTGGAATCCCCATCATCTAAGCATTTCATTCATACAACCACTTTGCGCATGCATAGTCGTTTGAACAATTTTGAGAAAGAAAGAGAGGGGTGGTAGTAACATTGGACGTCATTGCTGCGGATGAGCCGTGGTCAGACGGTGATGCTCAACGAAGCATAGCTAACCAACATGAGTGCCGTGCAGGGGCAGTGAAGATGCTGTCAAGGTGGTGGACCGGGTCGGGGAAGCAATGGCAACACGGCGACAACGCCTAGACAGAGAAGTAGCGCGCGCGGGCCGCAACTAGGAGTAGTGGCAGCCACGCAGGGGCGGCACACGCCGGCTGTTGGGACCCGAATGTACAAATCCAGACACTCTGTGTATTCAGCACTCGTCTAAGATTATGATAGTATACATAGTCTCAACATAGATAAAATATTACAATTATACACAGCAGAATAGTAACTAAAGAATTCATCTATTAATATAATATGTACGGTTAACTTTATGATCAACTGACAAACATTATGCCACGCAGGGCAAAGAGTCAAATATAAAGAAAACTGCAACGAAAAAGAGAGATTTATAGTAACCCATCTATATGCCAAAGGCAACTGACTAGACTCGCACCTTAATTTTTCGGCTACTTCTAGAACTCCTCCTCAAGAGCTAGCGTAGACTCCTACTCAACTAGCGATTTGGATTGTTACAAGGGGGTAAGTACATAAAGCACTAAGAAAGTCAGGCATAGAATGCAAGTCTATTAACTATATGCATGACTTATTCTAATTGAATGGTTGAAGTGGTTAATTTGCACAAAGCTACATTTACAAATGATTAACATGTATAGATTGAAATGATTATGAATCAAATATCATTCTAAATAACTTTCTCATTTATTTTTCAAGATTCACTAGCACACAGCCTAACTATGTTTCTTTATTCCAACATCACACAACCTCCCATTCCTAAGCTTTAGTTTTCAAGATCTAACCCTTAACTGTAATTCCTGAGCATTGTCTAATACCACAAACACAACTATTCAACTATGTTTGACACTTTGCGGAGGTCATACACTTTACCCGCAAGATATAACAAAGCCTTTACAAAACTTTGTCTAAACCCAGTACTGTCCGCTGAGGTTTCAATACTGAAGGAACTGGTTACCACAATCAAGCCCCCCCTCTTGCGCCATATGAGTCTACTCGTACACCCGAAACCCACACCACCACGGTGGTACCAAAATCTAGATATCACAAATTAGTTAGGTAGGTCTGTCCCATTCCAGACATGTGGTTGTATATTTAGCCCAGTTCAAAGGCTTGAAAAGTTTTAGTCCTCAAATGGCCAAGGCAAGACTTTCAAACACTCAATTGGCACACAGCCCCTTACTGTGAAATCATATGATGAAAAATTATCTCAGTGATGAATTTGGTATTGCAAAGTGGTTGTGCTCATGGCATGTATGGTGCTTGTGCATGTGTTGTCTCTTTTGATCATTTGATACACTTGTGCATGTGCTTAACTAAGTTTCCAGGATATAGAGAATTTTGCATTTGCGCCGGACTGATTTCCTATTGCACCGAACCATTTTTCGCATCTGCGCCGGACCAATTTCTTAGTCCGGCGTGAACGTGTTTTTGAGGGAATTGCGCCGGACCAAGTTTCTTGAAAAAATAGTAAGTTGTACATATACGCCGGACCAAATTTTTTGTTCCGTCGTGAACGGCGTTTTGAGGTGTGATTTCGCATGTACGTCGAACCAAATGTTTTTGTTCGTCGTGAACGGCGTTTTGAGGTGTGATTTCGCATGTACGCCGGACCAAATTTTCAGTCCGTCGTGAACATACATTTGAGGACATTTGCGCCGGAACAAGTGGTAATGCAAACCGAGTGTAGCACATGTACGCCGGACTGATTTTCTTTCAATCCATCGTGAACGTGATTTTTGCCGGACCAAATCTTCGAAAACAGAAGGTTTTACATGTACACTGGACCAAATTTTTGATCTGCCGTGAACATGAATTTGAGGTTTTTTCGCCGAACCAAATTCTTCATTTAACCGAGAGTTTGACGTGTACGCTGGACCAAGTTTTCGGTCTGCCGTGGATTGTGACGGACCAAGGTTTCGGTCCGGCGTGAATGTGATTTTCTAGGGTTAACTTCTTGTGTTTGAATCAAATTGGTTTGGATCGATTTGGTGATATGAAATTCGTGTGGATTTCATAATGCTTGTTTTGATCTTATGCAATGCTCGTGTGAGTAGCTGCATGGACTAATGTTGAGTCAAGTCGTGGACTTGTGCTCGGAATTGTTTTGTGGTTTGCTCAGGTGCAAGTGTTGCTCGAGGGCGAACGTGGTCGATGATGGGACCGGAACTAGGTTCATGGAGGAACTAAGGTTCGGGACTAGGTTTAGGGAGGAATCGAGGTCCTAGTGGTCGAGAATGTCATGCGGGATGTTCGGGCTAGAGAACGGTGCACATGAAGACTAGTCAGTCACGTGAGTACGGCAGGTGGGCCGTACGCGTGCAGACTTGTTAGTCACGTGAGTACAGCATGTGGGTCTTACGCGTGCAGAGTTGTTAGTCACGTGAGTATGGCAGGTGAGCCATACGCGTGCAGAGTTGTAATCGTTTGGTGTAGCTTGCATGTATGGGGCCATGTTGGACCAAGTGGACATGCATGTGTACTCTGCTAGGGTTGCTCATTATAAATAGGGGGAGGTGTCCTCTGTTTATTTATTGAGCAGTGCATAGAGCAATGGCACAGAGCCAGAAGCTAGGCTTTAGGGTTTGTACTCTTTTGATAGGAGTATTTTAGACTAAAAGAAATAAAGATCAATTCCTTCCAGATCCTCTGCGTGCTACAGTAATCTCGAAGCTACAGTGCACGCGTTGCTACAGTATTCTCTGTTTTTGAGTGTTCGTTTGCTCATCTGTTCTGGTTCTAGATTTGTTCTTTGTCTACTTTGATTATTTGAATTCTGTCTTGATTTGATTCATCCAAAACCTTCCTAGGGCTTTGATTTAGAGTTCCTCAAAGTTTTGTTGGTTAGTCTTTTGAAGTTCTTGTTTAATCTTGAAGTTAGGGTTGATCAATTCTCGTCATATTCTGTTACAGCAAGCTTGCGAGGTTCATATCTTTTGATCCGTAAGTCCGATCGAGCTAATTCTTTTTCTGTTAGATTCGTACTAGAATCTAGTTTCTTGTGTTCAAATTTCATATAAATCCGACAGTTGGATCTCCAGAATTCACGTTTTACCGAACATATGTCAATCTGTTTTTGCTTGATCCGAAGCAATTATTTGATTCCGAGTTGGGGTGAACTTTTAGGGGTTGTTTGGTTGCCTATATACACAGATATTTGCATCTACAGATGCAGAATCTTGCTTTTTTCTCGTGTTTGGTTGCCTACATCTAGTTTTGAGCCTAGCTCTCTGGATGCAAGATTCTCCATGCAGCCTGGCTTTGGAGATACGTAGAAAATAGGCGTATCTCTGGATGCAGCCTCGTGTTCTGCGTAAGGGACCACTGTCAGCCACAATAACAAACCATGCATGCGGTGCCACGTGGGTATGTAAAAGTTTTCTTTTTTCCTTTTTTGTTTATATCTTTTGATTAGCATCTTCGATTACCGAACTGATTTCAAAAATGGGTTCCTAACATTTTTTTCGAACAAAACTAGACCACACTTGCTATATAAATTTCAAAATACATGCCTACTAAACACTCAACTAAACACCGTCTCTGCATCTGTGCATCTCATTTCCCATAAGTCTGGCTGAGTCGAACGGGCCAGGCTCGCGAGAGAAGGCAACCAAACAGACCCTTAGTAGATCAAAATTTTGATTTTAGCTTCCGCGCAATCATTCACCCCCTCTGATTGCTATATTCGTATATATCAATCCTACAAGTGGTATCATAGCAAGGTGTTTCTAATTGATCTTAACCGGTGATTAGAAATTATAGCAATGGATAGGTATACGACAAAACCTTGTGTTTTCGATGGTGTTGATTTTCAGTTTTGGAAAGCAAAGATGGAGGCATTCATCTAGGTGCAGGGCTTCGCAATTTGGGAGAAGGTTTACAAGCCATACGAAGTTCCTGAGAACGACAATGTCAACGACGCCAATCGTGCACATGTTGAAGCAAACAGCAAGACGCGCAACTTGATCATCCAAGGCTTGGGACGTAGCGACTTTGATCGAGTGGTTCTTCTTTGATCCGCATATGAGGTATGGAAATCTCTTTGTGATTAACATGAGGGTTCTAACACTGTCAAAGAGGTTCGCCAAGATATTAACATGAGGGTTCTAACACTGTCAAATAGGTTGGAAAAGTTTGGCTAAAGGTTGGAATCGGAATGGTTGGATTTTGGTTATGATTCAAACTTTGATTATCATTGTTGTTACTTCAAAATGTTCTTTGGGAATCTCTTTATAAATCGCGCATATCTAAATCTATTATCGTATTGTAAATAAATTCTGCTTTGTACTCAATAGACTTAGTGTAGAAGCCTGCTTTTATTGTCATAGCCTGCATCTATGTAAATGTTTCATACACTAAAGTCTTGCGAGTACAGATGTGTACTCACCGTTTGCTTTAACGAATTTTGGTTAGAAGAAGAAGAAGGTAATGAAGATAATCTCGATGAGTCGCAGTTCGCGTCGGAGTTCGACAAGTTTGCCGAGGGTTAACTGGATTTCCCTCCAGTCAGATGCCTATGGGCGGACAGCACACTGCGCATTTCTGTTTTGAACTTCTGCTGTTTTCTATTCCGTCTTTTGGACTTGTGTAGACCATGAGGCCATAACCTATAATATTAAACAAGTTGTAATAACTCTTCCTTCCAGATGTAAATTATTTACTCTTGCATGGAAATGATATGTCTCGATTGACAACGTGTGGGTACTGGCCTACTGATCCAGGGAACCAGTACTAGACACACGGATGCGGGAAGCTCGGATCGAGATCAATCAATTGGCGTGAGCACTTGCCCCAGGTGTTGCCGATCAATTGGCCTCAATCCGAGTCCAATGCAACAGTAATGACCCGGTTCGCTAATCTAATTTCGGAGCCCCCATATTCACCCTCCCCCGCTCCTCTCCCAGTCGAGCTCGTGCCCTGTCGCGGGTCGGTGCAGTGGCGTCGTGCCCTACCACGGGCCGGGGCAGTGGCGTTGTGCCGCGTGCCAGGGACATGCCGACGATCCGCTGCCGTGCCGTGCCAGACTTTGCCGCCTGTCTTGCCCAGTTCCCGGGCCCGGTACGGCCCGAGTTACAGTGCCAAGCCGGCACGGCATGACCCTCTTACGTGCCGGGCTGGGCTTGGATTGTACCGTGCTCGTCGTGCTTCTGGCCGGCCCGAAGAAGCCTGGCACAAGTGCTACACATAATTCTCACTACAAAATCTAGACTCAAGGCAAGAGCCCAATCAAATATGCTATTAAATGATGTTAAATTTTTTTAAGAATGATTCTGATAGCATATTATAAAAATTTTAGATCATGATGAAATTTGTGTGAGACCTCCTAAAAATATTTTAAAATTTTTTAACATCATTTAATAGCTAAAAAAAATATAAAATCATCGGTAACAATATATATGAGCTGAAGGTTTTAGATCATGATGATCGCGAGGTAAGCGCTTTGCCAACTACACTGCAGAATGCTGACGACAAATCATCGATAACAATATATATGAGCTGAAGGTTTTAGCACTCTCCATGCGTGGATCGTTTTCTTCCGTGTTAAATTTTTTTAAGAATGATTCTGATAGCATATTATAAAAATTTTAGATCATGATGAAATTTGTGTGAGACCTCCTAAAAATATTTTAAAATTTTTTAACATCATTTAATAGCTAAAAAAAATATAAAATCATCGGTAACAATATATATGAGCTGAAGGTTTTAGATTATGATGATCGCGAGGTAAGCGCTTTGCCAACTACACTGCAGAATGCTGACGACAAATCATCGGTAACAATATATATGAGTTGAAGGTTTTAGCACTCTCCATTAGGGTTAACCTTATCGTTAGGTGCGATTTTCGGATGAACAGTGAAATTTGATAATCGCAAAAATCGAGCCGAAAATCGGTCGAAAATCGCAAAAAATCGCGTAAAATTCAAAAAACTGATTTTTTGAAAAAAAAAAATCAAAAAACGTGGAAAATCGACGATTATCGGTGGAAAATCGACAACCATGTTGATTTTTTTTGTGCGGTCGACTTTTGTAGCGATTTTCGACGATTTTTGACGAAAATCGACCGATTTCCACCGATTTTCAACCGGTTTTTGACACGTAAATTTTTTCGAATTTTTTGAATTTTTTTTTAATCGGATCGGTTTATCGACCGGTTTTTGATATCGAGCCGCAGCGATACGCGCGAAAATCGACCGGTTTTCGTCGATATTGCGAACCCTGCTCTCCATGCGTGGATCGTTTTCTTCCGTGCTCCAAACACACTGTGGAAGGTGACAACATGTGACTTTCTTAGCGAAAATGGACTACTTTTAAAAAAAATATCACAAAAGAGTTATCTCTACTATTATAAAACAGCAGTTGGTGGCAGTGGTGAGTTCTACCCACGTCATTAATTGCCCTGCTTAATTGCCCTACTTAATTGCTCTGCTTAATTGCTCTACGCAAAAAACGAAGCGTTGCTTTAATTAGCCAGCTTTCGCAAGCCGCGTTAAAGATAGATGTTTGATCTTGTGAAATAATTTTTTTATTTTTTAATCTTTATTTTTCGTTATCAATTTTGTTTTTCGTAGCAATGCACGGGCATGTAACTAGTGTTTATAAAAAAAGAGAATGCACGAATGGTCACTACAGTGATAACTCGTGGGTGGCCAAGTCGCTGTCATCGATGAACAGATCACTGCTCGCTCACTCCACTCTCCACTTGTCCGTGAGCCTCTCTCACCTCACTAGCTCTCCTCCCCAAAAACCCCAGCCGCGATGAGTCCAAGGCGCTCCGCCCGCCGCTTGCTCTTCGCCTCCGACGACGGAGGGGACCAAAGCACCCATCCCTCCTCCTTCAGCATCCCACCCAACGCCACCGCCTCCGCGTCGGCCGCCGTCGCTGCTGCCATCTCCACTACCGCCGAATCTCCTCCGCAAAACCTTCTTCCCGGCCCTGAGGACGCCCAAGAAACAGGGGAGCAACCGAAGAAGCCCGGAAGGGAGAAGGAGGGGGCGAAACCCTCGCAATCGCAGCCCACGCCCGGCAAGGCCAAGAACCTCCCGCGGCCGCCGTCGCCGTCCAAGTCCAAGAAGCCGGCTCCGACCCAGGAGAAGCCCGCAGTGGAGAAGCAGGGGATCAAACCATCCCAATCGCAGCCGACGCCCGGCAAGGCCAAGAAGCTCTCACGGGCGCAGTCGCCGTCCAAGCCCGGCGAGGCCAAGAATCCCCCGCGGGCGCAGTCGCCGTCCAAGCCCGTCGACGCCGATACGCTCCCGGGGTCGCAGTCGCGGTCAAAGTCCAGCGACGCCAACAACCCGGCCTCGGCCAAGGAGAAGCCCGGAACGGACAAGGAGGGGGCAAAACCCTCGCAGTCGCAGGCGCTGCCCGGCAAGGCCAAGGCCAAGAAGTTGTCACGGGTGCAGTCGCCATCCAAGCCCGGCGAGGCCACCGATCATCCACAGTTGCAGCTCAGCGGTACCAAGAATCCCGCTTCTACCCAGAAGAAGCCCGACAAGAAGAGAAAGCTGGCGCCTTTCGAGCGCACCTGGTCGACGGCCGATGAGCTCAGGATCCTCGAGGCCCTGGCTGAGCACGCGGACAGCCACAAAGGCGCGCTGCCCGAGCCGTCCGATCTCTTTGCGGCCCTCGCCGGTAGCATGGAAAACAGAGATGCCGGCCTAGACAAGCTCGCTGACAAGGTCCGAAAGCTCAAGAAACGGCACGACAAGGCACGCCTGCAAGGATGCCCAAGCGATGACGACGGGATTCGATTTTTTAAGCTATGTGAAAAGGTCTGGGGCAGGGTTTCACATAATAACAGCCGTGATGCTTCCTCAATTGCGTTGCGCAGGAGCGCACGCAAGAGCAAAATGCTCCCGGTGGTTCCAGTAGAGGCTCATGAAGGAGGAGGGGGAGGAGATGGGGATGCTGGCACACTGGAGAGGAGATCCCAGCAAGCAGAGGGAGCTGACATGGATGTTGGCGCACGCAAGGACAAGAAAGGGCTGTTTGAGGAAGATGGAGATGTTAATTTTGGCACGCGCAAGGATAAGAGAGGGCGAGTTGCAGAAGACAAACAAGCTAAGGCAAAATATGTTAGAAGAAGGGAGTTCAGTGAGCTGTCTAGCTTGTATCCTTACCTTGCTGAGGAGGTCAAACGGTATGCAAACACAAACAGCTGTGGAGAATTGATCAGGGCAGCCTTCGAGATCATTGGCGATGATGAGGCCTGCTATTTGGATGCAAGGTGCAAGAAGCAAAAAATCGACAAGCTCAACTTGGAGATGAATCAGGTAGGCCTAACCAAACTGCTGCTTTGCACCCTTGTGGGTTTGATAAATTGACAAATGAGGCAATTTGTGTTATGGTCAAGTTCGCTGGTACCTTTTGTTTTAGTGTGAATGTGCGGTTGACAGACTCATGGTCATTGGGCTTATATGGTACACTCGGTGGTGCTTCATAATGATGGAATTGGACATCGGTGAAATGTAAAGCTACTTTTGTCGTCTATGAAATATAAAGCAGACTCTTGGTCGGTTTCTCCAGGTTTGGTGCTACCAATGACTTTTATGCAATGCTGATATAGTGATACTATCTCTGCTTGATTTTATGTGCTTTTCAATATTTGTTCTCATGGCATGCTCCTGTGGATGTGCTTGGTGGTTGGTATTTTGGTGCTTTGCTTTCTGGCGGCCATGAGCCTTGCGATGTTGCCTATATCGTCCCAAACTGCAGCAAGAATATGCTAGCTCAAAGTTTTAGCCATGCTCTTGTATCTAGCTCAATTCATATTTCAGCTAGGTTACAAGACTTGTTTCTTCGCTCGCTACTTAGGTAACCTAACTCTCGATCAGCAAGTCTGTGATTCATACTTCAATTCAATCATTTATGCTAGACAGCTAGAGATAATGCTATTCTCTTCCGGATTTATCTGTATATTTTGCATCTTTTAGTTGTGTATACGAAAGAAGAATTTTGTTCATACCATCATTTGAAAGTGGCAGCACGCAGATATGAATGTGTGTGATATATTTTTCTGATGTTGGTTACTTATAATCTCAAGGGATTTGTCCTGCTATGCTTTACGAAATTGCGCTCCAAATATTAATTATATTGTTTGGAGTGTGGAGAGCAGATTGAAAACAGAGGTACAAAGTTACATGGCCTTTACTATCCCTTACCATTGTTCAATGTAAACAGTTACCTTTTTCCATACTTTACCTTTCTGGGTGGCATGTATGACTGCATAAATTAAATGTTAGTGTTTAAGAATGAAATTATAACTGTATAGCATTACGCCTGAGGTGAATTTATACTTTGGGCACACTGCTTCCCACCGACCCAATAGGTGATGTCAATATACGAAGCTAAGCTTACCCGTTAGTTTACTGAATTGATAGTGAGTTTTGGTGCTCCTCTACAGAGCATGCATATTCTTTTTATTTACTTTAATCTATATATGAAAATTATGACAGCTTCTCTGAAAATCTTAATGAAGAAACATTTATTGGATAAATGAATTGCCTGTTTATCTAAATTCCACCCAATGATAGCATGTTGATGCCATATTGGACATAAACATATTTTGCTTAGTTTGTACTGTTTCGGTTCCAGGGGAATACAATTGGTTTCTAATAATTAACTTTGACTAAACCGGCTCTATGAATAATGAAGCACAGACCAAGGGTTATGGAGAACCAGAGTGGCTCAGCTGATAGGATGGAAGTGTTGGACTGTTTATGAAACCTTGAACACTGGTGTAAGCGCTGTTAGATTTGTGCCAACCTCTTATTTACTTCTTGAAATAATTAAATGATGAAAATCACTGACCTGCCTCTTTGAGCAGATTCTGCAAAACAGGATCTTCAATAAACTAACAATATCTGGCTATTCTAATAGCCATTTTATTATCTGCAACACACTATTTTTTATATTGATGGTATTGTAGATTTTGCCATCATACTTGGGTATTGCTTGCTATGCACTGAAAATTTTAGATGAAAAAAAAATATTACTGCAAGTATGCAATAGTAAATATATTTACCCTAAACACCACTTTCCGGGACATTTCAGGTGTAAACATGGGAAGGGAAGTGCTAGAGAATCAAATATATACATCAAGAGGAACCACCGGCCTCTCATTGTGTCTAGTACATTCTCTATTTTATTTGGGTGAATCAATTTGAACCAAACTACACTGCAAAGCACACACACAGTTAAAAGCAAGTCTTGCTTCTTTTGATTGAAAGTTGTGAAGGTGTTTGGAATTCCACCATACTGCATCTGATAGATGCGTTTTCTTTTATGTGAAGCTAATATGTACTCATTGTAATCTACGTTTGTTCTAGCTCTCATTTAATTTACTAAATTCTTCTTTTGCTAGAGATTTTAGGCCCTCTTATCATTTTCTGTTGCGAAATTTCTGATTTATAACACGATCTTTTCATAATTATACGATGAGCTGTATGGTTCTGTGTTGTTTATATTTTCAAACAAACACGGTCATTAAGTATCATCAGCTGTTCGTCTCTTTGGGTTTCTTGTTGCTGCTGGCCAACTGATCGGTTGCTGTAACAAGAGCGGCCGGCGGCTGCTTGTTGCGGAGTTCATGGTGCACAATACCTTGGCACAGCATCCGGTCAGATTTTTAAACCATTATGATTGGCTAGATTAGCTCAGTTTTGATTTGACCTAGGCACCTTGCAATGCGACTGCTCCATTGAGCAGGTGATTTCTGGATGTATTGCTGAGTGATATGTTTGCATATGCTTTTGGTTATAGAGGCTGCTGCTCACTTTATCTTTTGGTTTTGATCAAGTTGCCTGCGGTGTGTTTATCAAGTGTAAGAGTTAATGAATGACAATCTTTTAGTTGTTACTGAGATAACATATTGTGACTCATGTTGGTGAGATATATGAAAGTTCCCTTTGTACTTGGCAATACTAAAGAAGAATATGATGGTGCCTAACAGTACTCCTTGTAACATTGGCTATGATTGCTAGCTAAAGGATTGGCTGCTAATTGTAACATGGAGGCATCGTCCTCCGGTCGAAGGTTGGCTGTTAGAACTTACAACGGATGGACATCTCACAAGTTGACTGTTCTGTTGATTCTGGGTCTTGACCCTGCCTCTTTATTGAAGAAAGATGAGTGGTAAATCTTATTTTATTAAATGTGTTCTATTAGGTTCGTCCTATTTCAGATATGTTGTTGTATGTTTTGCGTAGTTCAAAGGTTTGCAAGGTTAAGTTCTTAATTGACCAAGACAAAACTTTCAAACTCTCAAATGACACACAATCCCTTACATTCAATCATATGGCACACAACCTTCACTCAAATGGCACATAGCCTCTTACATCACTCATCAATTTCAGTACCACACAAGCCCACCATGACATATAATCTCTTGCCACTTGCCCGTCTAAATTATTTTTCACCCCAGTTGATTACTGTGCAACACATGATAACAACAATTCAATATCCCTATAGAACAACACATGCCTGTAAATGTCAACATCATCGTGTGGCAACATATGACATACCATTTTAGAAACACAATGCATAATTCATTAATCAATATTAAATTTGTATTACCAAAATGATATCAATAACACGTTACATGTTTAAGCATACTAGTCACGATCTAGTAACCCATGTTGGCAATTAACTAGCAACCAACCAATAATCAACAATCCTAGGGTGACAATTGAACATAGTATACAAATAATAATGATAAGGGTGGACATAAATCAAATGGGTTAATTAACTATTCCCGAATTAATTGAAATTACTTTAATTTGAATTATCATGCAAAAAATTGAAACATAGGATCATGTAGGATCGATATATACTAGTATAGCAATCAGAGGGGGGTGAATGATTGCGCGGAAGTTAAAATCATATTTTTGATCTACTAACCCCAAATCGGAATCAAAAAATTGCTTCAGTTTCACGCAAAAAACAGATTGATAGACGTTCGGTAAATCACTAATTCTTGGCGATCCAACCGTTGGATTGACCTGAAATTTTAACACAAGAAACTAGATTCCAATACGCATCTAACAAAAAAAGAATCAACTCGATCGGACCTACGGATCAAAAGTTATAAGCTTTGCAATATTGCTGTGACAGATTATGACGAAAATCAATTTAACACTAATTATGAAATTAATCAAGATCTATGAGGAATTAACCCATCAAACTTTTTAGATTAATTACTTGATGCTCTCAAAACATCCTACTAGAACTTTTATTGGATGAAGAAAGTGCAATTCACAAGCTAATTGGATGGAGATAAAAGGTCGACATGCATACCACGACAGGGAGCCATACGTTCTGCTAAGAGCAAGTACAATAAGGCCACGTCAGCTGGCTCTTAGCCTGTACATGTCAGCATTAGTCTATGTGGAAGAGTGAGAAACGATGAGAGAGAAGATATCTGGCTCTTATTTAGTAGCCAGCTTTGCATGGATGCATAGGTAAATCATTTATGTACAAAGAGAGGAGATAATTATTGCACAACATGTAGAGACAACTTTTAGAGACAGTTATTGTATAAGCTGGCTTTTAGCTTACTATTAGCCTGCAGTGGGCTTTACTATTGTACTTGCTCTAATTGGACAAAGGAAGTACCCTTTTGACTAATTAATGTGGAGCACCGAATCCAATTAGCAGTTTACTTGATGCCTTGCCTCCTTGTAGCGTCGTGGACGTTCAGGGCCTGTTTGGTAATAAAGTATTTTTGGAGTTTCTAGGCAAAACCTTGGTTTTGGAGAATACCATGGTATTTTTGGCAACATGGTGTTTGGAAGCAACCCAAAAAACTCTGTTTTGAAAACCATGGTATTACCAATACCATGGTATTTTTGGAGTATTGAAAACTCTATTCAGACCTTAGTTTTGGCTTTGGCGCTGGCGCACGCTCCGTCTCAACGCGCGAAACAGCAAAGCCACCAGATTTTTTCCCCATCCCGCTCCTCTCGCGTGGACTCCGCCACTCTTTCCTTTAGTCTTCCCCTCTCTGGCTCTCTCAATCCCGCTCCCTCCTCCATCCTCAATGGCGCAGTCGGCCGTCGCTGATGGCAAAGTTACGCTGCTTGCTCCTCCCTTCCACTGTCTAGCCGGCGGGGATGGCGCCATGGAGGCGGGGGCCCGGGTGGCGGGGGCACTGGAGCCGATGGTAGTGGCGGGGCGGGCGGTCCTTGTCGCCGTCGTCGTGGATCCAAGTGCGGTCGCTCCTCGTCGTCGTCATCCGCGGGGGGGGGGGGGGGAGCACGGCGGTCGTGGTGTCGTCTGCCTCGGCGGTGGTGACGGGATCTGAGAGGAGGGTGCGCAATCTTGAGCTGGGCTGCGCCTTCGGCAATAGCCAGTGCCACTCCCCCGGCAACATCATGCGGCTTAGGACTTAGGACTCAGAACAACACAATGCAATACATATGTTCATGTTAGTATGCAATACATATGACTTAGGACAGAACAACACAATGAAATTAGTATGCAATACATATGACTTTGGACTCAGAACAATACATAGCATGACTTAGACTGGAGATAGATATTGGAGAGGCTTATTCAGATGATTAACCTATATTCAGATGATTAACTTATTCTGATATCAGGTTTTTTTCCTTGTCTTAGGGAAAAAGGAGAGGGCATCATGGAGTGAGACCAAATCAATTTTTTTTGTGACAGTTCTTAAATAATACAATTCACCAAGATATCGTGCCCAAAATGCTTGGAATAAAGAAGCTTGGAATAGCATGACGCAGCGTCTCAACAACAAGTTTCCATCATCAAAGTTTACAGTGTCGCAACTAAAGGATAGAGAGCAAAAGCTAAAGAAGGATTACAACACGGTGAAGGCCATCTTGTCGAAGAGTGGATTTGGTTGGGACAATGAGCTAAAGATGGCAACTACACTAGATGAGAAATGGGAGGAGCTACCAAAGGAATTGCAGAAATGGAAGAACAAGGCCTTCCCCTACTATGACGAGTTATATGAGATTTACAATGGTATGGTCTTTTATTTAGCTGTGTGGCTGATGTAAAATATCTGTTGCTTACAAATTACATTTTTCTTGCATAGGGAAAATAGCGGAAGGGGAGCATTGTAGAAGACTTCGGACAAGGCATACAAAGCTGAATTCAATTTTCTTGAAGAGGACCATGTGACTGTGAATACACCTAGCCCTACCATACCTGCTTCGCAAAATACATGGGATGATTTCCTTCATGACGGTATTGATCTGAACACTCAAGCTGAATTTAGCTATGATGTGTCCCATAGTCAATATAGAGAAATGGCTGAAGAACAATTTGCAAGGGAGGCAAAAGCTACTAGGAATGCGCAAGTTGCTAGGGAAGTAAAAAGACATAGTGAAGCACCTCCTGTAGCTGTTTCAAAGAAATTAAAAAGAAACAATGACACTTCAATGGATGAGTTGCTTGCTTTGCGAAAACAAGAGCTAGAGGCTTATAAGGAGCTTACAGAGAGGCAAATCCAAGTAAAGCTTAGACAAATAAAGAAGAATGATCCATATGGTATGGCAAATTGTATGGCTAAGCTGAAAACTCTAACCCTTCCTCAAGCTGAGCTACTTAAAGCAACTAGTATATTGCCCGTGCTAACGCTACGGCGATATTTGGTAATACAATTCAAATAAGCAAATGGTGTTATATGTTTTGGTAATAAACTGTAGTAAGATGTGCACAAAAAAAAAGATACGCTGAAGAGAAGCCAACTATCAAGCCGGCTTTCAACATGGACAACTCAAATGGTACAGACAAGATTCAAATGAACATAAAATAATTTAAGCAATAAAATTTTTTCTTAAATCCTTCCACATACCTTTCACCAATTTTTATAAGAAATGCAGACTTTGTCTTCTCCATGGCTACAGGATCCAAGGGCCAGTTTCCAGATCCCTCTAGCTGTTATTGAAATGAAGAGTAAAAGGGAAGAGATCTGTGAACAAACAAGCTCCACAATGATGCCTGGCTAACTAACAGATACAAAACATGACATGAAAGTTACTGAGCAGTCGAGCACCGTGAAGGAAAGAAAGAGTAATATTATCCCATTGTGATATACCTGAATCATGACTTCTAAAGATCGAATGCAAGTTGCTATAAAATTTGGCAACCTGTGAGAAGATTTCTTTTCACATGCCAACGGATGAGGTTCAGGAGGAAACACAGATGTGTGTCTAAAAGCTGGGAAAGCAAATGTGAAATAGAAGGAAATGTCACATCCAATAAGAAAATAGTGAAAAATAAAATAAACAGGATATAAAAAGAATAAAAAAAATGCTTTATCAAACCTGAGTCTAGAGGTTGCACGGTGGATATTTTAAGAGGAACATCATACAAAAGACGCAACTGCTTAGCTAAAGTATCAAAGGCTTCGAACAAAGCTCCAGAAGATGAGACTGGATCTGCATAATTCCAATTAAGCCCACAACCAAGGACATGTAAAGCACCAGATATAAAGCTCAGAAACTTACCTTGGCCTCCAACCAGGAGGCAAAAGTCAAGCTGATCAACAACATGAATCAAATCTTCCTTTTGCAATGACAAATGCTTCGTAAGCACATAATCAGCAATTCTTTTGATAATTGTGTGTTTCTCCCAAGACTCAGAATCCCACACTGCAGTTTAGAAAACAGCATCCATTAAGAATCAGATTTATTCAATTTATGTATGCTCTTCACAGTCAATGAGTAAAAATACAATGCAACAATTACATGCTTTCTGCAATAGTTCCATCTTTAAATCTCCTAAGTTCAGCTTTCTTTCCCCAAACTTTCCTAAATTTAACAGCCTTGGGATACAAGAGCAATGCATATGAGCGTTTTAGATTGCAATAATTGTTGTCGATCAATGTTTCATAATCTATTAAAGGAAAAATACCTCCTCACGATTCTCAGGGTTTGGACCAATGTCGACAAGACGAAAACTCTTTTCCAATGAGCTAAGCATTATGCCAACAAGCAGCGGACTGCTACCAAATTCTGAGAAACCCTATAAAGGTGTATTTGTCACTGGATTGAAATGCAAAGAAAAGTGGTTATTTATACTTATGTTACATACATCTATTATATTCCATTGAGAAGGAGTGCTTCTCCACAGGACGCGGATCATCTTTGTTACGTCCGTAAGTCCTTGTTGCGACAAGGACTGAACATCTTTTCAAGTACTCTCCAAGATTCATCATCCAAGCGTAAGCTTAATGCAAGAACTTTAGAGTTCCCCTTAAGTTTATCCTGACGGTGATGACAAGTAATATCAAGTGAGAACTTGATCAACTTCTTAGCTTCCATCTTTGTTTAGGATTGGATAGTTAATCGTATTTCACAACTTACAAGCCGATGGAAAAATCTCCAATCTGGGAATCGAATGGTACAGACAAGATGCAAATGAAACGTAGCGATCTTTAGCATTCCAAAGACACCTTAGCAACCTTTTCCAATTCTTGAAGAAATTTCCAATTGTCGCTGACCCTACAAAACATAACATTAGGCACGCTTCAATATTAAACTATCAAATCAACACTAAGGAACACTTATTTTTCCGACAACTCAAACAAATATACTAATTCTCGGTATTAAAGCCCCAACTTATGCGCGGCCCCAAAGATATTTTTGACCTTTTAGTTGTTCATCAGTATACTAACACGGATAAATTTTGCACAATAAGAGAAATGTCGACTTGGCGACTAACTCGACGAGGAACCAGGGTCTCACCACCACAACCGAATTGGCGAGCCTGGCGTGCATATAATCACAAGCACCGGAGCCTAGGCGTCATGTTCTTCCACATGTCCGCATCATTCAAAGAACCACGCAAATCGGCGGCGAGTGCAGCTGCTCACTCCACGGCTTCATCTGCGTTATCGGCCACCCTCATATCCACCATCCTCTCAATGAGCCAAAGCAGATGCTTCACATTCAAGACAATGAATGCGTGTTCACCTGCAGATCGCCTCACGCCACATCGCCCACCGCGACCACAAGTCGGTGGCGTATTCCCCATGAGCTCCTTGACGGTCTCCGGCCGCGATAGAAATGCCTCGTCGAGCACCTTGTGCACGCAGTCACGGAGGGGTAATCCTTGAGGAGCATCGCGACGAACGCCTTGGTGGAGGCTGGGACGGGGTGGCCATGGATGGCGGAGTGGATCAAGCCGTGCAACATCGCTTTGGAGGGCGACTGGCGGCCTCGCCACGCTGCGGCGGAGGGGGCAGCGGCGGCAGGAAGGGAGACCCTGGCGAAGAGGTGGGCGACCTCATCGTCGAGGAGAGGCGCGAGGTCGAGGACGCGGGCCTCCTCCTCCTCGGACCAGGGCACGGCCTCGAGGAAGCGGATACACGCCTCGACGCAGGCGTCGAAGAGGAGCTGTAGCGCGACGGGGAGGAGGTCGAGGGCGTCGGCGGGGGAGCGGATGGTGCCGGCGAAGTCAAGCGTGTGGAGGAGGCGGAGGACCTCGATGTGTGCGTGGAAAGGGCGGGAGCAGGAGAGCGAAGGGGACACGAAGAGGGAGAGGCGGCCGGCCGCAGGGAGGGAGGGAGGCGCACGGGAGTAGGGCACCAGCCCTCGTTGATCTCCTTGACCCAGCCCTCGTCGACCTTCCCTTCCCAATCGATCTCCACCCCGTCCACCGTCACGTTCTTGATCGAGTGCTTGTCGAAGTACTCCGACGACCGGATCCCCCACCCTACGTCGCCGTCCAGCGGCCAGCTCGGGTCCTCCTCCTCCACCACCGCTTTCTGCTCCCCCTCTTCCTCCCCAGGATCCCCTCGTTCCTCCTCATCGGACAACCGCTCCTCCTCCTGCTCGACGAGCGCGGCGGCGAGGTCGTCGCGGGAGGGCGCGGCGGGGCGAGAGCAGCACGGCGGCGAGGTCGTCGCGGAGCGGCGGCGGGCCGGAGGTGAGCGCGAGGAGGCACGGGTCGCCAGCGAAGCAGCGCAGCGGCGAGGAGGAGGCGACCGCGAAGCGGCGCGGCGGCGTGTAGCGCCCACAGATTGGCGTGCGAGATAGACGCGGTAGGCGGATTAGCGCGATAAGCGCGATTAGGCGACGATTGGGCCACGTCTGGCCCAGTGCCGCACTGCAAGCGGAGGAAAGTATCGGTAATTTGGTCCATGAGATTTGATGACAGAACATCTTAACGTTTGATTTTGAGGAAGTAGGATTTGTGTGTGCACGTGCTAGGGTGAACAAAGCAAAGTACCCTCTGTGGGGGCAGAACAGTGTGTGGATGTAGAAAAGAATTAACTGGTGAATTATAAAGGGGTATAGATAAAAATTTTAAAAGATGATCGTGATGCTAGAGAGGTATTCATTTATTGTGATGAGGTGAGCCTTGCAGATGCCTACATTAGGGGGTCAATATCCAAATAAGGTCTAACATTTGGGTAAGCCTTGCTGAAACAGTGATGCTAGAGAGATATTTTGTTTTGGATGAATGGTATGGTCTAGTATGTGTTGAAACAGTGCAAACAATGTCTTCTTTATGTTATTCCGGATGAATGGACATGAGTTGCATGCCTACATTTACAGTACAATGCCTTTTTCCTTTTTATTCATACGCATTTCTTTGTAAATATGCACCATAATCAGTCCACATAGCTTGCGCAATTTGATTTCTTCTCAAAGTTCCTGCACTTCGACGTTCATTGAGAGATATCACATCATTTGTATAGTCAATATCATCATCTGGGACATCCACTATATTTGACTGATTGATATCCATATTGTTATGATTAATCCAATGGTCAGATCCATCATTAATCTTGATGAAGTTGTGTAGCACACAAGATGCAAGCACAATATCTCTTTGCGAATCAATAGGGTGGTAGGAAGCACACTTAAGTATAGGAAAACGCATCTTTAGAGCACCGATGATGTGTTCAACATGGTTCTTGAGTTGTGCATGTCTTAAATTGAATAGTTCCTTTGCATTTGCTGGTCTCTGATTACTCCTGCCTTGCTCTTGCAAATGATATCGAACATTGCGATATGGAGCAATGAAATTTGGAGTGTTAGCATATCCTGCATCCACCAAATAAAATTTGCCGGTAGGAACAAAGAAACCATGATCCAATGCATCTTGCAATACTCGAGCATCTGAAGCCGATCCTTCCCATCCAGCACTGACATGCACAAATCGACAATTGAAATCACATGCAACCATTACATTCTGTGACAAACCACCCTTTCTGTTACAATATGGATCTTGCAAACTAGTTGTAATAGTTATAGGTACATGAGTTCCATCGATCGATCCAATGCAATCCTAAAAAAAAATAGAAGTTACTATCAACAATACAAAACGTAAATGACAATATGCATGTTACTACAATTACCTTGAAGTACGGCATAAACTTGGGGTTGCTAGAGATTGTGAATGGAGTGCTGATTGGAGGTAGTTGTATCATGCTTGATGACAATTGAACAAGAGCATCCAGAACAATATTGAAATACCGACTAATAGTCTCACCACTATGTTGAAATCGTTCTTGGATCGAACGATTACTAGCATTTGTTGAAAGACAAAACAGAAACATAGCTACTTGTTCTTCAACCGAAACTTCTCTACTATTTGTAAGAAGATTGTTGCCACGAAGAACCTCTACGAACTTAAGAAAAATTTTCTTCTCCATGCGAAGCTCTCGCCTACACCGTACCTCATGACCTTGGAGAAGTTCTTCAACATGCATCTTTCCGGTAAGGATCGATGTGTGCACAGGTGTACGCTCATGAGAATAATTTCTTCTAGCTAACCACCGGTTGATGATCTCCATCTCTTCATCATCTCTTCGCTTTCTACTAAAAAAATTTCTCGACATCTCTCTTTGCTACGAACTTCACAAAATGCTAGCAGAGGAGCTACTTCACTGTGCTGGAAAGGAGTTGCTGCATATATACATGGCTCTAGGGAGAGAAATGCTAGACGGGAGTTCCTTTGAAGTGGAGAGGTACACAGTTTGGACTTGGATGGCTGGTCAATACTTTGCAAAAACTTTGTAGCCAAATAGTTTGTAGTTCCAAGAAAAACCATGGTTTCAATGGTGGTAGGTGAAACCATGGTATTTATGTCAAAGTAATTTCTAAACCATGGTTTTGTAATACCATGGTATTGAAAAACTTTGCTGCCAAACAGGCCCTCAAATCCTCAGTGTTCAACCGTCGTCGCTGTTTCTTCTCACGTACTGCTGCGGCCATCAGCCCATCACCTCACGCTCTCTAGATGTGTCGCTGCCGCCAGCTACTCCTTATCTCTCCTTCTATTTTGTACGATCACGTCTTTCTTCCCTGCTCAAAGCGATGCCGCTAGGGGTGAAAACGGATCGGATACGGTCGGATATTGCTGTTCCCGTATCCTAACCCATATTTTTTTTCCCGGATTCGGAATCGGATACGGTAAGACCGAATACGGATACGAATATGGATATTTCGGAGTTTCGGATATGGTAATGTCGGTGCGAATACATACCGGATTCGGTTCGGAAACGGATAATACAAACGGATACATACTTGTTGAAACATTTGACAAGCAATAAATTCATATATATTACATAAATTTGACAACTCACACAACACAAGTATAACAAGGTATCAAATTCATACATAACTTGAACAACTAAGTCCCGCTCGCCCAACAGGCCAACACACTGAATTCATGCGGCGGCGGAGGCTCAAGCACTAGGGTTAGTTTTCGGGTTAGGGAATCGAATGGGGAGGCAAAGACTGAGGCTTGCGGGAATCGAATGGGAAGCCCTTGACTCTTGAGTCTTGACTTGAGTACGGAGTACCCTTGTTTTGTTGATTCGGATAACCGGTCGGATAATATCCGGTTACCATATACCGCAGCTATTCGGTCGGATATCCCGTCTACCGTATCCGTTACCGTATCCGAATCCGACCGGATACGGAATTTTTTTCCCGGATACGGTTTTTAACGGATTCGGTATCGGATCGGTCGGGATTAACCCATACCATTTTCACCCCTAGATGCCGCAAGGATGTCTACGACCACGCTACCGGAGCCGACGTGTACACTGCCGAGATCGACGACAGGCCTGCTGTTTTTTTGTGCGCCTCTCGAGAAAATTAATCTTTATTTTTTTTGTCTAGTTTAGTTACATAACTCCAAAACAAAAAAGTACAAACCCAATCCTTAGCTCTTGCTCAATAATAGACATCTCCCCCTATTTATAATGCGCAATCATAAAGAGTTTGTATACAGATACATGTATGCATATCCACCTGGTCCAACATGGCCCAATACATGCAAGCTACTCCAAACGATTACAACTGCGCGCGTACGGCCCACCTGCCGCTACCGTGTGACTCACTCGTCTTCACGTGCACCGTTCTCTAGTCCAAACGTCTCGTATGACATCCTTGATCACTAGGACCTTAGTTCCTCTCTGAACCTAGTCCCGAACCTCAATTCCTACATGAACCTAGTTCCGGTCCCGTCACCGACCACGTTTGACCTCAAGCAACACCTGCACATGAACAAACACAAAACGATATTCCAAACACAAGTCCACGACTTGACTCAGAAAAAAAATCGTATTTATCAGTGATGATTTATCAGTGATAATTTAAATTTGAATTTTTTTTGTTGGCAATAATAATTTTATACAATACTACATGAATTATCACTGCTAAATATGATTTTTTTTCTTAGTTTATTGCACCTATACCCATTCCAATTGGTGACAGGATCCTATATCCATTTCGAATGGCGATAGAGGGTAAAAAAAGAATTTTGCCTCCTTTGTCCATTTGAAATGGCGTTGAAATGGCAACAGGCCCCTGTCGCCGTTTCAAATGGACACATGAGGGTATATTTGTTATTTTTTAAAATGGTATATTATTTTAGTAAATATTTATTAAAATAATATTATTTTAAAAAATTCTATTTTCCACATAGCTTATACGTGATATGTAGCGGTGGTGGTCGTGGACGGTGGTAGATACAGTGAATTTGCAGATGCTCTCCGGCCTCACTCTCATATCGTGCCCAAAATGCTTGGAATAAAGAAGCTTGGAATAGCATGACGCAGCGTCTCAACAACAAGTTTCCATCATCAAAGTTTACAGTGTCGCAACTAAAGGATAGAGAGCAAAAGCTAAAGAAGGATTACAACACGGTGAAGGCCATCTTGTCGAAGAGTGGATTTGGTTGGGACAATGAGCTAAAGATGGCAACTACACTAGATGAGAAATGGGAGGAGCTACCAAAGGAATTGCAGAAATGGAAGAACAAGGCCTTCCCCTACTATGACGAGTTATATGAGATTTACAATGGTATGGTCTTTTATTTAGCTGTGTGGCTGATGTAAAATATCTGTTGCTTACAAATTACATTTTTCTTGCATAGGGAAAATAGCGGAAGGGGAGCATTGTAGAAGACTTCGGACAAGGCATACAAAGCTGAATTCAATTTTCTTGAAGAGGACCATGTGACTGTGAATACACCTAGCCCTACCATACCTGCTTCGCAAAATACATGGGATGATTTCCTTCATGACGGTATTGATCTGAACACTCAAGCTGAATTTAGCTATGATGTGTCCCATAGTCAATATAGAGAAATGGCTGAAGAACAATTTGCAAGGGAGGCAAAAGCTACTAGGAATGCGCAAGTTGCTAGGGAAGTAAAAAGACATAGTGAAGCACCTCCTGTAGCTGTTTCAAAGAAATTAAAAAGAAACAATGACACTTCAATGGATGAGTTGCTTGCTTTGCGAAAACAAGAGCTAGAGGCTTATAAGGAGCTTACAGAGAGGCAAATCCAAGTAAAGCTTAGACAAATAAAGAAGAATGATCCATATGGTATGGCAAATTGTATGGCTAAGTGAAAACTCTAACCCTTCCTCAAGCCGAGCTACTTAAAGCAACTAGTATATTGCCCGTGCTAACGCTACTGGCGATATTTGGTAATACAATTCAAATAAGCAAATGGTGTTATATGTTTTGGTAATAAAGCGTAGTAAGATGTGCACAAAAAAAGATATCAAGAGAAGCCAACTATCAAGCGGCTTTCAACATGGACAACTCAAATGGTACAGACAAGATTCAAATGAACATAAAATAATTTAAGCAATAAAATTTTTTCTTAAATCCTTCCACATACCTTTCACCAATTTTTATAAGAAATGCAGACTTTGTCTTCTCCATGGCTACAGATCCAAGGGCCGCTTCAGATCCCTCTAGCTGTTATTGAAATGAAGAGTAAAAGGGAAGAGATCTGTGAACAAACAAGCTCCACAATGATGCCTGGCTAACTAACAGATACAAAACATGACATGAAAGTTCTTGAGCAATGAGCACCGTGAAGGAAAGAAAGAGTAATATTATCCCATTGTGATATACGAATCATGACTTCTAAAGATCGAATGCAAGTTGCTATAAAATTTGGCAACCTGTGAGAAGATTTCTTTTCACATGCCAACGGATGAGGTTCAGAGGAAACACAGATGTGTGTCTAAAAGCTGGGAAAGCAAATGTGAAATAGAAGGAAATGTCACATCCAATAAGAAAATAGTGAAAAATAAAATAAACAGGATATAAAAAGAATAAAGAAATGCTTTATCAAACCTGAGTCTAGAGGTTGCACGGTGGATATTTTAAGAGGAACATCATACAAAAGACGAATCGCTTAGCTAAAGTATCAAAGGCTTGAACAAAGCTCCGTAAGATGAGACTGGATCTGCATAATTCCAATTAAGCCCACAACCAAGGACATGTAAAGCACCGGATATAAAGCTCGAGAAACTTACCTTGGCCTCCAACCAGAGGCAAAAGTCAAGTGATCAACAACATGAATCAAATCTTCCTTTTGCAATGACAAATGCTTCGTAAGCACATAATCAAGAATTCTTTTGATAATTGTGTGTTTCTCCCAAGACTCGAATCCCACATGCTGCTTTAGAAAACAAGATCCATTAAGAAGCTGTATTTATTCAATTTATGTATGCTCTTCACGATCAATGAGTAAAAATACAATGCAACAATTACTGTGCTTTACGCAATAGTTCCATCTTTAAATCTCCTAAGTTCAGCTTTCTTTCCCCAAACTTTCCTAAATTTAATGACCTTGGGATACAAGAGCAATGCATATGAGCGTTTTAGATTGCAATAATTGTTGTCGATCAATGTTTCATAATCTATTAAAGGAAAAATACCTCCTCACGATTCTCAGGGTTTGGACCAATGTCGACAAGACGAAAACTCTTTTCCAATGAGCTAAGCATTATGCCAACAAGCGTGGATCGCTACCAAATTCGAGAAACCCTATAAAGGTGTATTTGTCACTTTGGATTGAAATGCAAAGAAAAGTGGTTATTTATACTTATGTTACATACATCTATTATATTCCATTGAGAAGGAGTGCTTCTCCACGGACGCTGGATCATCTTTGTTCTCGTCAGTAAGTCCTTGTTGCAGCAAGGACTGAACATCTTTTCAAGTACTCTCCAAGATTCATCATCCAAGCGAAGCTTAATGCAAGAACTTTAGAGTTCCCCCTTAAGTTTATCCTGACAGTGACAGCAAGTAATATCAAGTGAGAACTTGATCAACTTCTTAGCTTCCATCTTTGTTTAGGATTGGATAGTTAATCGTATTTCACAACTTACAAGCTGATGGAAAAATCTCCAATCTGGGAATCGAATGGTACAGACAAGATGCAAATGAACAGAAAAGCGATCTTTAGCATTCCAGTACACCTTAGCAGCCTTTTCCAATTCTTGAAGAAATTTCCAATTGTCAGCAGCCCTACAAAACATAACATTAGGCACGCTTCAATATTAAACTATCAAATCAACACTAAGGAACACTTATTTTTTCTGACAACTCAAACAAATATACTAATTCTCGGTATTAAAGCCCCAACTTATGCGTCAGTCCCAGCATATTTTTGACCTTTTAGTTGTTCACTGTATACTAACACGGATAAATTTTGCACAATAAGAGAAATGTCAGCTTGCTGACTAACCTGACGAGGAACCAGGGTCTCACCAGCCACAACCGAATTGGCGAGCCTGAGCGTGCATATAGTCACAAGCACCGGGAGCCCAGGCGTCATGTTCTTCCACATGTCCGCATCATTCAAAGAATCTCGCAAATCAGAAATGAAGTGCGACTGCTCACTCCACAGCTTCATCAAGCGTTATCGGCCACCCTCATATCCACCATCCTCTCAATGAGCCAAAGCAGATGCTTCACATTCAAGACACGGAATGCGAGTTCAGCCTCTGTATCGCCTCACGCTCGTCCTTTGTCCACCGCGACCCTGAAGTCGGTGGCGTATTCCCCATGAGCTCCTTGACGGTCTCGGTACCGCGATAGAAATGCCTCGTCGAGCACCTTGTGCACGCAGTCACGGGAGGGGTAATCCTTGAGGAGCATCGCGACGAACGCCTTGGTGGAGGCTGGGACGGGGTGGCCATGGATGGCGGAGTGGATCAAGCCGTGCAACATCGCCTTGGAGGGCGACCTGGCGCCTCGCCGCTGCGGCGGAGAGCGGCGGCAGGAAGGGAGACCCTGGCGAAGAGGTGGGCAGCCTCATCGTCAGGGAGGAGAGGCGCGAGGTCGAGGACGCGGGCCTCCTCCTCCTCGGACCAGGGCACGGCCTCGAGGAAGCGGATACACGCCTCGACGCAGGCGTCGAAGAGGAGCTGTAGCGCGACGGGGAGGAGGTCGAGGGCGTCGGCGGGGGAGCGGATGGTGCCGGCGAAGTCAAGCGTGTGGAGGAGGCGGAGGACCTCGATGTGTGCGTGGAAAGGGCGGGAGCAGGAGAGCGAAGGGGACACGAAGAGGGAGAGGCGGCCGGCCGCAGGGAGGGAGGGAGGCGCACGGGAGTAGGGCACCAGCCCTCGTTGATCTCCTTGACCCAGCCCTCGTCGACCTTCCCTTCCCAGTCGATCTCCACCCCGTCCACCGTCACGTTCTTGATCGAGTGCTTGTCGAAGTACTCCGACGACCGGATCCCCCACCCTACGTCGCCGTCCGGCCGGCTCAGTCCTCCTCCTCCACCACCGCTTTCTGCTCCCCCTCTTCCTCCCCAGGATCCCCTCGTTCCTCCTCATCGGACAACCGCTCCTCCTCCTGCTCGACGAGCGCGGCGGCGAGGTCGTCGCGGGAGGGCGCGGCGGGGGCGGAGGCGAGCACGGCGGCGAGGTCGTCGCGGAGCGGCGGCGGGCCGAGGTGAGCGCGAGGAGGCAGTCGGCCGCCAGCGAAGCGCAGAAGGCGAGGAGGAGGCGACATGCGGCCGCGGGCGGCGTGTAAGCGCCCACAGATTGGCGTCGCGAGATAGACGCGGTAGGCGGATTAGCGCGATAAGCGCGATTGGGGCGACGATTGGGCCACGTCTGGCCCAGTGCCGCACGGGCGGGGAGGAAAGTATCAGTAATTTGGTCCATCAGATTTGATGACAGAACATCTTAGCGCTTGATTTTGAGGAAGTAGGATTTATGTGTGCACGTGCTAGGGTGAACAAAGCAAAGTACCCTCTGTGGGGGCAGAACAGTGTGTGGATGTAGAAAAGAATTAACTGGTGAATTATAAAGGGGTATAGATAAAAATTTTAAAAGATGATCGTGATGCTAGAGAGATATTCATTTATTGTGATGAGGTGAGCCTTGCAGATGCCTACATTAGGGGGTCAATATCCAAATAAGGTCTAACATTTGGGTAAGCCTTGCTGAAACAGTGATGCTAGAGAGATATTTTGTTTTGGATGAATGGTATGGTCTAGTATGTGTTGAAACAGTGCAAACAATGTCTTCTTTATGTTATTCCGGATGAATGGACATGAGTTGCATGCCTACATTTACAGTACAATGCCTTTTTCCTTTTTATTCATACGCATTTCTTTGTAAATATGCACCATAATCAGTCCACATAGCTTGCGCAATTTGATTTCTTCTCAAAGTTCCTGCACTTCGACGTTCATTGAGAGATATCACATCATTTGTATAGTCAATATCATCATCTGGGACATCCACTATATTTGACTGATTGATATCCATATTGTTATGATTAATCCAATGGTCAGATCCATCATTAATCTTGATGAAGTTGTGTAGCACACAAGATGCAAGCACAATATCTCTTTGCGAATCAATAGGGTGGTAGGAAGCACACTTAAGTATAGGAAAACGCATCTTTAGAGCACCGATGATGTGTTCAACATGGTTGCGGAGTTGTGCATGTCTTAAATTGAATAGTTCCTTTGCATTTGCTGGTCTCTGATTACTCCTGCCTTGCTCTTGCAAATGATATCGAACATTGCGATATGGAGCAATGAAATTTGGAGTGTTAGCATATCCTGCATCCACCAAATAAAATTTGCCGGTAGGAACAAAGAAACCATGATCCAATGCATCTTGCAATACTCGAGCATCTGAAGCCGATCCTTCCCATCCAGCACTGACATGCACAAATCGACAATTGAAATCACATGCAACCATTACATTCTGTGACAAACCACCCTTTCTGTTACAATATGGATCTTGCAAACTAGTTGTAATAGTTATAGGTACATGAGTTCCATCGATCGATCCAATGCAATCCTAAAAAAAAATAGAAGTTACTATCAACAATACAAAACGTAAATGACAATATGCATGTTACTACAATTACCTTGAAGTACGGCATAAACTTGGGGTTGCTAGAGATTGTGAATGGAGTGCTGATTGGAGGTAGTTGTATCATGCTTGATGACAATTGAACAAGAGCATCCAGAACAATATTGAAATACCGACTAATAGTCTCACCACTATGTTGAAATCGTTCTTGGATCGAACGATTACTAGCATTTGTTGAAAGACAAAAGCAGAAACATAGCTACTTGTTCTTCAACCGAAACTTCTCTACTATTTGTAAGAAGATTGTTGCCACGAAGAACCTCTACGAACTTAAGAAAAATTTTCTTCTCCATGCGAAGCTCTCGCCTACACCGTACCTCATGACCTTGGAGAAGTTCTTCAACATGCATCTTTCCGGTAAGGATCGATGTGTGCACAGGTGTACGCTCATGAGAATAATTTCTTCTAGCTAACCACGGTTGATGATCTCCATCTCTTCATCATCTCTTCGCTTTCTACTAAAAAAATTTCTCGACATCTCTCTTTGCTACGAACTTCACAAAATGCTAGCAGAGGAGCTACTTCACTTGTCTTTGGAAAGGAGTTGCTGCATATATACATGGCTCTAGGGAGAGAAATGCTAGACGGGAGTTCCTTTGAAGTGGAGAGGTACACAGTTTGGACTTGGATGGCTGGTCAATACTTTGCAAAAACTTTGTAGCCAAATAGTTTGTAGTTCCAAGAAAAACCATGGTTTCAATGGTGGTAGGTGAAACCATGGTATTTATGTCAAAGTAATTTCTAAACCATGGTTTTGTAATACCATGGTATTGAAAAACTTTGCTGCCAAACAGGCCCTCAAATCCTCAGTGTTCAAGCGTAAATCATTTGTTTCTTCTCACGTCTTCGCTGCGCCATCAGCCCATCACCTCACGCTCTCTAGATGTGTCGCTGCCGCCAGCTACTCCTTATCTCTCCTTCTATTTTGTACGATCACGTCTTTCTTCCCTGCTCAAAGCGATGCCGCTAGGGGTGAAAACGGATCGGATACGGTCGGATATTGCTGTTCCCGTATCCTAACCCATATTTTTTTTTCCGGATTCGGAATCGGATACGGTAAGACCGAATACGGATACGAATATGGATATTTCGGAGTTTCGGATATGGTAATGTCGGTGCGAATACATACCGGATTCGGTTCGGAAACGGATAATACAAACGGATACATACTTGTTGAAACATTTGACAAGCAATAAATTCATATATATTACATAAATTTGACAACTCACACAACACAAGTATAACAAGGTATCAAATTCATACATAACTTGAACAACTAAGTCCCGCTCGCCCAACAGGCCAACACACTGAATTCATGCGGCGGCGGAGGCTCAAGCACTAGGGTTAGTTTTCGGGTTAGGGAATCGAATGGGGAGGCAAAGACTGAGGCTTGCGGGAATCGAATGGGAAGCCCTTGACTCTTGAGTCTTGACTTGAGTACGGAGTACCCTTGTTTTGTTGATTCGGATAACCGGTCGGATAATATCCGGTTACCATATACCGCAGCTATTCGGTCGGATATCCCGTCATCAGATTCCGTTATCAGATCCGAATCCGACCGGATACGGAATTTTTTTCCCGGATACGGTTTTTAACGGATTCGGTATCGGATCGGTCGGGATTAACCCATACCATTTTCACCCCTAGATGCCGCAAGGATGTCTACGACCACGCTACCGGAGCCGACGTGTACACTGCCGAGATCGACGACAGGCCTGCTGTTTTTTTGTGCGCCTCTCGAGAAAATTAATCTTTATTTTTTTTGTCTAGTTTAGTTACATAACTCCAAAACAAAAAAGTACAAACCCAATCCTTAGCTCTTGCTCAATAATAGACATCTCCCCCTATTTATAATGCGCAATCATAAAGAGTTTGTATACAGATACATGTATGCATATCCACCTGGTCCAACATGGCCCAATACATGCAAGCTACTCAAACGACATACAAGCTGCAGCAGCGTACGGCCCACCTGCCGCTACCGTGTGACTCACTCGTCTTCACGTGCACCGTTCTCTAGTCCAAACGTCTCGTATGACATCCTTGATCACTAGGACCTTAGTTCCTCTCTGAACCTAGTCCCGAACCTCAATTCCTACATGAACCTAGTTCCGGTCCCGTCACCGACCACGTTTGACCTCAAGCAACACCTGCACATGAACAAACACAAAACGATATTCCAAACACAAGTCCACGACTTGACTCAGAAAAAAAATCGTATTTATCAGTGATGATTTATCAGTGATAATTTAAATTTGAATTTTTTTTGTTGGCAATAATAATTTTATACAATACTACATGAATTATCACTGCTAAATATGATTTTTTTTCTTAGTTTATTGCACCTATACCCATTCCAATTGGTGACAGGATCCTATATCCATTTCGAATGGCGATAGAGGGTAAAAAAAGAATTTTGCCTCCTTTGTCCATTTGAAATGGCGTTGAAATGGCAACAGGCCCCTGTCGCCGTTTCAAATGGACACATGAGGGTATATTTGTTATTTTTTAAAATGGTATATTATTTTAGTAAATATTTATTAAAATAATATTATTTTAAAAAATTCTATTTTCCACATAGCTTATACGTGATATGTAGCGGTGGTGGTCGTGGACGGTGGTAGATACAGTGAATTTGCAGATGCTCTCCGGCCTCACTCTCATATGAATGATAAGGGGTTGCCGGTTCTCAACTTCCGTATAAATGAGGAGAAATCATTGTACTTATCGCCGAAACGGACTGCTAGAGCGCCACAGCAGCCATTGCGTAGCGGTCACTGTTGTTTGCAACCCAACCGTGCAGAATAGCCAAAAGCTAAAATTATCAGGATAATAGAGCAAAAATCATGCAAAGTAAACGCTGCATTGCTTCTATTGCTACTAAATGTAAGACTGAACCTGCAATAATCATCTGGGAATATACAAGTCATAAACATTCACAACCTTTTACTTAGTGCCATGCTAGGTGATTTGGTTATACAATTAGACTCCTTCGAACTCTACCCTCAAATGATGCATGTTTACTTATAGATATTGCCATTTTGACAATTGGCATACCATACAATTATGTTCCCACAAAGCTTCATGAACTAAACAATCTAGCTCATTACTTGTAATGCTATTAATCCACATACCTTGCGAAGTGGATATAACCATCTGAATTGACAACTCAAATGGCAAAACAAGATTCGTCATCCTCATAAGGTTCACCAATATTACAGACATACTTCCAGTAGTCTACTAATTTGTGGTCTTCAGGTTGCACTTCTAATGCCCTGCCCGCACAAAAGATTGCATATGCATCTGCTGCATACCTTCAACAAGAACAAACAGGAGTTTTCTTCGCGTTGAATTACTTTTTTTCTTTAAGACCAAAGAATAACTTGAGAAACAGTGAATAAATTAGACAAAACAAATTGAGAAACATCTATGTAAAAAAATACACTGCACAAAAAGAAGGATTAAGAGGCACACTCACTTGCCAACACCATGAAGCTCTGTAACGTAAGTCCAATCTGGGTTCAGATATGAAGAAGAGAATTTTCGGATTCTTTCTGATTTTTCAAGCTGTAAGCCTGTGGGCCTGAGGTACTCCACCATCCCTTCTAAATCAGCATTGCATGCAGTCTGTGCATTAGGATAACGAACAAAGAACCCTTCCACTAACTCTTTGATCTGCACAACTTGGCGCAAAGGCCATTGGACCATTAATCCTTGTCTTAAATTTTCCTTGGATAACAATGAAGAGGCATCATGGAGATTACTTTCCTAGTCAAAAAGTTGTCTACAGCAAGGATCTGCCGGAAGTAAACAAGATTGTAGAAAGAAAACAAATACTATTATGACAATATGGTAAGCAACTAAAACAATAAAACGGTCCTCTGCAGTAATAGCACAGTTACCGGATTCTCTGTAAACCTTTGCGAATCGGGAAATGGATTAGTCGAATCCGAACCGATTCAGGGTATAGGGTTCGTGTTTGTAACATCCTGGTTTTATAATTAAGCATAATTAAGCTAATTGAGTGTTTAATCGTGCCTTGATTTGATTTTTGGATCTTATTTTCGAGTTAATTGTTTTCAGAGTCCATTTGTTGTTTCGTCCAATCGATTTCCCCGTTCAAACCTCTAAGTTTCGATTTGGTCGAAACTCTAAAACGGTTGAGTTAGACCTGAAACCTAAGCTCCAAAGCCTCCCTTAGGATCCCTCAAACCTTTCCCGAGAGTCCCTTAGCTGGCATGTCAAGCCACGAAGCAAAGCCGCGAGAACCCAGAGTTTTCACCAGGAGCGACAAGATCACAGCGTGAGCCCAGTACTACCGGTGGCCGATCTGAGCCAGCTCGGGCGATCACCGGGCCGACGGGTCAAAGCGCGCACGTCGCCGCCCACTCCTTCCCCTATTCCCCCACGTCGCCTTGCCGCCCTCCACTGGCTCTAGAAGCCTCTCCCCTCCCTCACTCACTCATTCCCTCACTCCCCCAAGCCAAGGAACTCCTCCTCTCCTCCTTCTTCCTCCTCTCCACCGAGCTCCCCTCTCCGTCCTCCATTCCCGGCCGGTTGGAGCTCAAGTGGAGCAAGGAGAAGCAACTACAAGGTGTGGAGTAGCTTCATCAAGTCCCCAAGAAGCTTCAAGACCGGTGGATTTGGACCTTGAGCTCAATCCACGAGGTTTTGATCCAAACCGTAACTCTTCCTTTTTCCTCTTCTCTTTCCCTTTTGTTTTAGCCCTAGAAATCCTAGCTCTAGAGGTAGATCGTTGTTTAATCAAGTTGCTAGACCTAGGTTGGGCTCAAAGGAATTTGTTAGCGCTTAAGAATTGATCCGAAAGCCCTAATCGGCTCTTCGTCGGATTTATTCGTTCAAAAGTCATTTTCTTGAGTTCTTAGAGTTTCCCTTGAAACCCTAGCTTCAAATGTCAAGAAAACGACTCTTGAGTATATCCGGTGCCGCTAAAGTTCGGTTCTCGCAAAAAGGATCGAGTTTGAACTCGATTCGAGAGAAAATCGAAGTCTGGCAGTAATTAGGATTTTCGCGTTCGAAAAAGTGGGATATTGGGTCAAACGAACTCAAAACTTGGCGAGACCGGCATGAATGGGTTCCTAGCATCACTAGAATCCTAAGCACGCAATTACCGCGAAGTTTCGAACTAGGTTGCGCAATTTCCCTTTTTGGTCGAAATGGAATTCCTAGAAGGCCGGCACTACCGCCGTTGAAACCCCGGTACTGCCGCCTGAGCGGCACTACCGCGGTTAGAACGTTGGTAGCTATTTTCCAGAGAGCGGCCCTTGCTCCTCTGGCACTACCGGGGCTTCAAGCCAGTACTGCCAGGCAACCGGAGCTACCGCCCTCTGCACTTCGGTACCTTTTTTTCCAGAGAGCACCCACCGAGCCTCCGGCACTACCAGGTGTGAGGAGCGGTACTGTTGGCCATTAGCGGCACTACCACACAGTGACCGCCGGTACTGCCGGGCACAGGGAAAAACCCTGATTCCCTTTTTGTCCGATGAGTTATCGTTTTCCGATTTTGACTCTTTATCGCATTTGATTTCTCTTTACCCTATTTGAATCGTTGTTGTTTGCTCTTATTGCTTTTAGCGTAGACGCTGATGTGTCAGATTCCGCCGACGATCCCGACTTCGTCCCCGAGTCTGAATTTGTTGAAGAGCAAACAGGCAAGCACCTCCTTTGATCACTTTGATCTCATACTTACAAAATTTACTTTCATTTCATCAAAACTATTATGCATGCGCGGAATTAGTAGATAAACCTAAAGCTGGTGGTTTTCCTAAATGTCGAACCTTAAGCTAGATCTAGACATAATAATAAATGTCGAATGGGCAATAATGAGTAGTATCTGCGTATGCTTAGTCATGCAGTAGTGAATGTCGCAAGGGGTCATGATTAGGTCAAATACAACTCCTTTTGGAAATTGTTACTAGTGTGGATGATACGAACAGACTCGGTGAGAGCTCGTTCGTATGCACGGGTTCCCGGCCGAAGGCCGGGTCGCCTGTGTTTGACGAAGTGTCGCCACGCAATGACGCTGAGGTTTGGCTGTTTTCGGAGCCACCGCCTAGATTAGAAATTGTGGCAAATGAAGCATGCCCTTTTCTCTTGATTTATTTCGCTCTTTATAAGCAGACCCACACCTCAACAGACGGGCAGGATCTGAGCCTAACACACAGCATCTTATCTAATGGCAAAGGAAAGAAATAACTGAAAGAGATACAATTCAATCTAAAAAGATAAGATCGGCTAACAGCCTTGCATGGCGCCGTTTCCTTCCGCTGGCCTAGCCAAGTGCGTCGCCCCTCCTGGTGGTTGCGCCCGTCTGGTAAAGACCCGGTCGAATCCTTGGGTCATAACATCACTCCCCCCCTGGAGATGAAGCTTGTCCTCAAGCTTACAATCCGGATAGGACCTGCGGAGTGCGATGGCATCCATCCAAGTCGCCTCGTCCGCGGACTCGCCGGTCCAATGAACGAGGAACTGACGTTTCCCTTCCACAAAGCGCTGGGCTAAGATGGCGTGAGGTTCTGGTCGATCTTGTGCAGGAGTGGGAATGACATCATTTGGCAGGGACATGGTGGTCGTCGGTGGTGTACCTTTGAATGGTTTAAGCAATGACACATGAAAAACATTGTGTATCCGTGATGTCGCCGGCAGCTGCAATCTGTAGGCCACTGGACCTACTCGCCCAATGACCTGGAATGGGCCATAGAACTTTGGTGCCAGTTTGGAAGAGACCACCAGGCCCCTGGTTGATAATTGACGGTGCTTCTGCAGCTTCAGCCAGACCCAAGAATCAACCTCAAACACCACCTCCCGATGATGTTCGTCATACCGTTGCTTCATGCGGTTTTGAGCCTGACGAAGATGATCCTTGGCCTGCAGGAGGATAGCATCTCTGTCTACTAAGGTGCAATCCACCGAGTCGATGCTAGTAGCTCCCTGCTGGTATGGTGTCAAGGGTGGAGGTCGACGGCCGTAGACCAACTCAAAAGGCGTCACACGATGGGCGGAATGAAAAGAGGTATTATAACAATATTCCGCCCATGGAACCCATTGTGCCCAAGCAGACTGGTTGGAGGAGACCAAACAACGGAGATACATCTCGATTGTTCTGTTGACCACCTCAGTCTGACCATCGGACTGCGGATGATATGCAGTCGACATTAGCAAAGCAGTGCCACTCCGTTTAAGCAGTCCTTGCCAGAAGGCACTCAGGAACACTGGATCCCTATCCGACACAATTGATTCAGGAATCCCATGGAGACGGACCACCTGATCAAAGAAGAGACGAGCTACGGTTGGCGCTGTAGCGGGTCGCTTGAAGGGTAAAAAATGAGCATACTTGGACAAGCGATCCACCACCACTAACAAAGCAGTCTTGCCACAGGACCTAGGGAGGTCAGTAATGAAATCCATTGAGACATCCGCCCATACCTGGTGTGGAATTTGCAGTGGTTGCAGCAGGCCTGCCGGAGCCATGGTACTGTTTTTGTGCTGTTGGCAAACCGGGCAATGCGACACATACTCTGCCACGGAACCCTTCTGATTCTCCCACCAATATTCTGCCTTTAAGCGATGAAGAGTCTTCTGAACTCCCTCATGCGTCAGATCATGGATGGACGCAATGATTGGCTTGATCAAGGTGGACTGGCCTGGTATGAACAACCGACTGTTGTGGTATAACAAACCCTCCTTGACTTCCCACTTCAGCTTGTCTCCATCCTCTGCCGAAGGGTCGTGTGCTGGGGCGGTCACCATCTGGCTGATACGCGCCTGTACCTCCGGGTCTGTGCGCAACAAGTCCAGCCATTGGGCCCGTGTCACGTCCGTAGGCGTGGACAGGGCTGCACACTGAGGTTGGTCCGAGTGGGCTCGTGACAATGCGTCTGCTGCCTGGTTATGTTTCCCTGGTTTATATTCAACTTGAAAGTCGAAGCCCATCAGTTTGCTTAACCAATGTTGTTGAGGTGGCGTGATGAGGGCTTGGTCAAGGAGGAATTTAAGGCTGCCATGATCGGTGCGAACGATGAAGGAATGACCCCATAAGTAAGGCCGCCAATGTCGCACCGCCTTGGAGAGGCCGATGAGTTCCCTCTCGTATGCTGCCAACTTCATGTGACGGTCGGCTAGGCGCCGGCTGAAATAAGCAATGGGATGTCCATTCTGTTGCAAAACGGCCCCAATTCCCGTGCCCGAGGCATCGCACTCAACCACAAAGGGAATTGAAAAATCCGGCATTTGAAGAACCGGTGCAGATACTAACACTTGCTGGAGACGGCGAAAAGCCTCCTGTGTCACCGGCGTCCAACTGAAGTTATTCCTTCTCAGCAAGGTGGTGAGAGGCTCGGCGACAATGGCATAATCCTTGATGAACCTCCTGTAGTAGCCGGTCAAGCCCAGGAACCCCCGCAATGCTGACACAGTCATGGGAGAAGGCCAATCTGTCACGGCTTGTAATTTTTCAGGATCAGCGGCTACTCCATTGTGAGATATGATGTGTCCCAAGTATCCCACGCGCTCTTGAGCAAACGCGCACTTGGACATCTTCAGGTATAGCCTATGCAATCGCAGCTGACCAAACACTGAGCGAAGGTGCCCTTGATGTTCCTCTTCCGTGGAGCTGTAGACGAGGATGTCATCAAAAAATACAAGAACGAACTTACGGAGAAACTCCCGCAGTACTTCATTCATGAGGGCTTGGAACGTCGACGGTGCATTGGATAGTCCAAACGGCATTACGAGGAATTCGTAATGTCCATGGTGCGTTCGGAACGCCGTCTTGGCGATGTCCTGCTCGCGCATGCGCACTTGATGGTAGCCTGAGCGAAGGTCAAGCTTGGTGAAGAAACGAGCCCCTCTAAGCTCATCGAGCAATTCCTCCACTATGGGAATAGGAAATTTATCCTTGATGGTGCGCATATTAAGCGCACGATAGTCCACACAGAAACGCCAAGTCCCATCCGCCTTCTTGACCAACAACACCGGAGAAGAAAATGGAGACCGGCTTGGACGAATGATTCCCTGCTTTAGCATAGCTTCACATTGACTTTCAATCTCGTCCTTCTGCCGATATGGGTATCGGTAAGGCCTGGCAACCACTGGGTCAGTACCTTCGGCCAGAGTTATGCGATGATCACACCACCGAGCTGGTGGCAAACCCTCCGGTTCGGCGAATATGTCCTGATACTCGATCAGGAGCTCCTGCATCATCGACTGGCCTTCTAATTGCATCAAGGCAGCCCTGCGGTTGGACTGCATGCCCTGGAGCCGAATGCGTGCGTCAAGAGGACCAAAAACCATGGACAAGTCTGCGAAGTTCCAACGAATATCTCCCAACGTCCTCAGCCATTGTACCCCCAATATGACGTCGAACCCGTCAATAGGAAGCACAATAAAAGAAGCTTCAAACTGATGATCCTGGATGGAAAAAGAGACTGCTGGTATTGTGCCAAGACAGGGCAGATGTGAGCCCCCTGCGACTCGGACCTGTTGATGTGTCTTCTCAGCTTGCTTCCATCCACCCCGGCGGGCCGCATAAGTACTCATGAAATTGTGAGTACTCCCACTGTCAATTAAACCTAGCCAGCGGCTTCCTCCCATGTACAGGGGTACTTGCATGGTGTCTCCGTGCTTGGGCCCTAAGGCCGCAATCATGGACAGAGAAACATCTGTTTCCTGTAGGAGCGGATCTTCCCCTTCGACCTCCAAGTCTTCCTCCTCTTCTATCTCCAGATGGAACAATCTTTTACACCGATGTCCTCGCGTGTACACTTCATCACAATTGTAACACAAGCCTTTTGCTCGCCGTTCTGCTAGCTGGTCGGCCGTCCACCTAAGGCGGTGTGGCGCCGACGCGGCACTGCTCTGCGTGCTGGTCGCTGGAGCCGCACGAGCTGTTGGACCCCCTCCTCCTTGAACAATCTGCCCACTTGGTTTTGTCACCGTAGATCCGTATGACCTCCCTACTGCTGTCGTTCCCCCAGGCGGTACTGATGGCAGCGTATTTGATGGTGGTATATACGGTTGTGTATAATATCCACTCACCGCGCTACGGCCTACTCCGCGCCTGGCGCCCGCAAATCCTTCCATTGCTTCAGCAATCCAAGCGGTCTTCCTTGCCTCGGCTTCCCTTGCCAAGCCAATTGCCTCGGCTAGATCGCGGGGTCGATCGCGGCGGACTTCCCCGCCCAGTGCCACCGACAGCCCGGCCATGAAAGTCTCCACTTGATCCATTCTCTTCAATTGCGTGGTACGAGCGAGGAGTCTTTGAAACTCTCGCGCATATTCATCCACGCCATTAGTCCCCTGCTTAAGGTTTACAAGATCCCCCAATGATCCGACACTCCAATGTCGAGTGAAACGCTGTGTGAATGCTTCCGAAAAATCTTCCCAATCTATCCATGGCTCCTCCCTCTGCCAATTATCTAACACTTCCTGTGCTTCTCCCGACAAATGAAGTCCCGCCATCTCCACATACTCCTCCTCCGGAATACGGTGCACTCGGAAGAACCGCCAGACGGGCGTAACCAACCAAGCGGGTCGGTCTGGCCATCATAGTCCGGCAGATCAAAACGCGGGGGACGTGGTGTCCACCGCCGCTCTCCATCCTCCTCTCTTCCTGCGCCACGCCTCCTTCCCGGCCAAGGATCCCCTTGCTCATGTGCAGGTCGATTCGATCGCTCTTCGTGGGAAAGCGATGGACAGAACGCCACGCCACGCCTGCATTCATCAGTCAAGATCGTTCTCCCATTGCAGGCTGGGTCCCCGGCCGGACCTTTGCTCTTCAACACCTTCATGATTTCTAACAAAGATTCCTTCACCTCCCGCATCTCCGCCTCCAGCATGCCTATGCGGTCTTCGGGCGGGGTTGCCATGGTGCCAGGAGCGCACGGCTCTGATACCAAATTGATACGAACAGACTCGGTGAGAGCTCGTTCGTATGCACAGGTTCCGACCGGCCACGCCTGTACGATTTGGCCAGCCGAAGTAAATCACGACCAGACGCTGAGGTTTAGGTGTTTTGAGCCACCGCCTAGATTAGAAATTGTGGCAAATGAAGCATGCCCTTTTCTCTTGATTTATTTCGCTCTTTATAAGCAGACCCACACCTCAACAGACGGGCAGGATCTGAGCCTAACACACAGCATCTTATCTAATGGCAAAGGAAAGAAATAACTGAAAGAGATACAATTCAATCTAAAAAGATAAGATCGGCTAACAGCCTTGCATGGCGCCGTTTCCTTCCGCTGGCCTAGCCAAGTGCGTCGCCCCTCCTGGTGGTTGCGCCCGTCTGGTAAAGACCCGGTCGAATCCTTGGGTCATAACAGTGGATTTGGATTATGGTTTGGAAAATCAAAATGGTGATTTGGTTTCAACTGGAAAGAAAATGGCTATATTGGTAAAAATGGAAAACAAAGGAAAAGGAGTAATTTAGACACGGGTGAGATGTGTGGTGGTTGGTTGTTTGAGGTATGGGCTTGTGCAGTGGTGGTTTGGATTCTTGGTCGGTTGGCCGTACAAGCAGGGGCTTGTACGGTGGTTGCCTTGCTATGGGGAGGACATGGGCTAGTGGGAGCTCCGTGGGGCCGCAAGTGACCATCCTCTGTGGCCATAGCAAGGGGGATTGGAAGATCTCGCCTGAGTCACCCTTAGGACTGAACTTGATGCTATCAACGGAGTCAAAACGTGCAACCACATGTGCTAGTATGGGATAGCCTTGACTTAGTAGATTGGGAAGGAATTGGTCGCAGTACGCCCTAGAGTTCGACAGTTTCGCCGAGGGTTAACTGGGCCTTTCCCTAGTCGGTTGCCTATGGGCCGCCGCTAGATAATGGTAGCTCTAGGGCTAGTGAGGATGCAGGCTGGGTAACAAGGCAAGATGGATCTTGTGCTTGTGGTGTTATTGGGCTGGACTAGGCGGCTGATCATGGTCATCTTCTTTTTCTTTTTAACTTGTTTTATGTGATAGATGTAGAGATCTTCTGTGGCTGCTGATATGCATAACTATATTAAGTTTATTATTATTTACTGTATATTTTGTATTGCGAACTAGAATTATAGGGTTCACGAATCCCTTCCCTGGTTCACGAATCCCTTCCCGGGTTCACGAACTGGAGCGGTATACCCCTTAGCGAACCTTACTTTTTCTAACTGGCGAATTACGAACTACGAACCCGAACCTGACGAACCGCGAAGCTGGTAACAATAGTTACAATTATTAAACTTGCATTTCTAAGATTCGAGATTGATTATTTATTGCTTTAACAGTTTAATTCAAAGGAAGAACATGGTCATTTTTATGACAGAATGAAGTGCAAACAAGGCTGAACATGGTCAATTTTATGACAGAATGATTGGTAATGCGATGAGGTATAGAAAGGAAATATCACCTGTTTCCCTCTTGTACGGTTGAGCAGCATGCATATGACGATGACCTTCCAAGGATCAGGGGCATAGCGCTCCTGGAGGAGATTGTAAGGCGTGCGGCGTGGAGTCACCAGGCGATCAGGTGGCAGGCGGCGATACATATCCAACCGCTTCTCGGCAGTACTGAGCACTGGTGATGGTACCTTCTTGGGCTTCTGCTGAGGAACTAACTTCTTGTTATTGGGCTTCTCAGCAGCAGTGAGCTGTGCAGTCTTCCTCGTCTTATCTGCACAATGTTGCTCCCACCGTGCTTGAGAGTCGGTCTGCTTCCTTTTCCTCTCCACTTTGGGACCACCAATGGGAGGAAAGCATGGAAGTGAGATCGAAGGCCTCCATAATTGGGGTGTACAAGCAGCAGCCTGATCCTGATCTTTTCGCTTCACAAGAGGAATGTAGCAGAACTTCTCGAAGGGGCTAGGTGTATTGTCAACGGAAGAGGGGGGAAGATGCAATTGAGAGCTCGAATTCTTCTTCCTCTTTCCATTAACTGCAGTGTCGCTGACTGGATGAATATGTCTGGATACAGGCTGATCCTGCGCTCCTTGTCCTTGTGGTGGAACACAAACACGATCACAACCATGGCAGAACTTGTCAATGTGACTAGGCACAGGAACATCACAATGAAGGGGTGTGTGGTTGTGACAGCGAGAGCCGGCCTCCTGCCTCTTCTGCTGCTTGCTGTTTGTCTTCACGGCCAATGTGCTGCGGATTGTAGGGCAACGACTGAGAAGGTAGGATGCAGCAGGCGGAGCGCGAGGCGGCTCACGATTGGGATTGGCATCCTCTTGCTGCTGCATCATCCTGGATGCAGCCATAGCCTGATCTTGGGCTTTCCGCTCGGCAAGGGGAATGTATCGGAACTCCTCGAAGAGATTGGGCGCACCATCCGCGCCGGCGAGGAGAGGCCGCTGATTCACGGCCGCGACCGCCGCAGCACATCTCCGGGAAGCAATAGCCTCAGATCGACGAGGTTGATGACCAAATTTTAGCGCAACTCCAGACACAGGCCCGTCGACGGGAGCGCTTGGCCTGGCAATAGCAGCCGACCTCTCCTTCTTCCCTCTTGCCGGCGGCGGCGGCGGCATGAGCCCGTGCCCTTGGAGTCGGAGTTGGGAGGAGCTGGTGGCGGCGGGGGCAGGAGGATGCGGCGGAGGGCGGCGGCCAAGAGTAATGGGGGAATCGGATTGCTGGTGCCGATGGTGCTGCGGAGGCGGCGACGGCGCTTGGGGGCTGCCTCGTCCCGGCCGGTACCGGAACTCTTCGAATAGCCCCAAACCCACCCGCAAATCCGACTCCGGGCTCGGTGTAGCGGGCGGCCGCGGCTTTGTAGGCTCCTCCCACTCTGAATCTTGCTCCGACGATATCGCCATTGATTCCGGCCCGATCAAACGTTCTCTTCTTCTTTTCTCTCTTGAGCGCTGGAGGAGAAGGCGACATGGGGGAGAAGAACACGATTAGAGATTTAGAGGTTCTCGTGGAATATCGTCATTTTTGCCGCCAACGCGATTGCCCCACACCAGTTTGCCGCTCATTTGAGGGTCAGATCAGTCTTCTCGTCTTATCTGCAGGGTGGGTATTTTTAAACCCCGAAATCGAAAAACCGAATCTAATAGAACCGATTTAACCGATTACTTCGGTTTTTTCAGTTTTTGGTTCGATTCTTATTTTAGTGTTCGGTTTTCAGTTATCGGTTCGGTTTTCCGGCTTCTATAAACCGATCTACCGAAACACCGAAGCTTATTTGATGCAAGCCCCCCGTCCTCAAAACTGAAGATCAAATCCCCATTCCATTTCCCCCGTCCCCGATGGGATTGATCCCCAGTCCCCCAAATCCCCCAACCCTGACCCCAGCACCAAATCTTTCTCCCCTAGTCCCCCAAATCCTTCTCCCTCGGCGCCGTCACGAGGCCCCCAGCGTCGCGGATGCCGCCCCGACGCCACCCCAACATCTCCTACTCTCCTGCGTCGATGTTGCGGTCGCTACCCTGATGCCTCCTTGGCTCCTCCCACGGCGCCGCCCCGACATCTCCTCCCTCGGCGCCTTTCCGATGTCTCCTCCCTCGGCTCCTCCCTCGGAGCTGCGGCCGCTGCCCTGCTGCCTCCTCATCACCTCCCTCGACGCCGCCCCCGACGTCTCCTCCCTCAGCCGCCGCCCTGATGCCTCCTCGACGCCGCCCTAACATCTCCTTCCTCGCTCCTCCCTCAGCGCTACGGCCGCCGCCTTGATGCCTCCTCGTCTCCTCCCTCGGTCGCCACCCTGATGCCTCCTCGACTCCTCCCTTAACACCTGCTCAGTTTCAAATTTGAGGTAGAACACTAGAACTGCACCTTTACTTCTGCATTTCTCTGATTTTTGAGCTTATGTATCAAAGATTCTAGATTTAGCTATGCTTGATGCCTCTGTGTCAATTGTCATAAGCCTCCCATGCATGGTATATATCAGTTTCATATCTTTGTTGGTATCTATACATGGCATATATCAGTTTTCTGTAATCGGAGTTGGACAAATCAACTTGGAGGTCATGTAATTGGAGTTTATCTCATGCAACTGTTGTAACCTTCCTAACTTAATTCGGTTTACAGAAAAACTGAATTAACCTAATCGAATTTGTTCGGTTAATTCGGTTCGTTTTCGAATCTGTTTTGTTCGGTTCGGATTTCAGTTCCTAAAAACCAAAATATTTTTGAACTGAACAAACCAAATCGAAAAAACTGAATTAACTGAATGCCCACCCTAATCATCTGCGTCAAGTATGTCTTGGAATTAATACAAACTTTCAAAGTTCAAATTAGCATCCACCTTTCTAAGAGCAGTGCTTCTATATTTTCCATCCCAATACAAGTTATACAAATTTTAAAGCAACCAAAGGGATAAGTAATCACCGTTTACTCTTTATTTATACTCTAATATTTATGCAAAAAAATTTTTAAAAAAAAGCATAGAAACACTACTCTCGTTGTAATATGTTTGCACGGAGTCTTAGTCCTCTTTTTGAGAACTAGGATAATATATTACCATGTATATATGTATGCTTTTGTATTTAAAAAATAGTAACATTTATTAATCCAAAATCTCTCAAAATTTTTGTCAGCATATTATATCTAGAGATTTCTCATAGTTGATGCTCAGCAAGCAGCGGGCGGTCGGGGTACCATTAGTCCCAAGAACGAAGACATGATGTGCGGGGTGATCCACAACAAACACAACCCATGGCAATTTTTCCACAAGTTTGGTTTTTTTTTTTTTTTTTTACAAATGTTTGTCTACAGCTGCAATATCCCATCCTGTTTTACTTGTTGCCTTACTAGATGGCCCACCAGCACATTGATGTGAGGTTTTGTGGGCACGTACAATTTATCGGCTTTTTCATAATCAATTGATTGGGACAAATTTCATCAGTAGTTTATCCTACGTGTTATAGCACCTTTGAATTTCACAAGTATAAATCTGAGTACATATTTTTTCAGAAAAAAAAATACCATCGTACTACAGTAGATGTCTCTTTCCACTATAGTCATTCACACTCTCAAGGGTCCAGGGAGATTAAAAAAAACATGCTTGCTCTTGACTCTTTAAAAAAACAAAGCAATTAAATTACATATCACCCTACAATTAGAAGAACAATAGGGGCTTCAATATATGTTTTCCCTTCAGCGTGAAACAACAGTATCAGCAACACGCGCTCGATGTGAAATTAATACATTTGGCTTGTCGAGCTGTTCGAAGAATATTCACTCCGTCGATTAATTTTGCAATACTTGCCCATTTTATTAGGAATTACTGTTCAAAAATACTTCTCTGTTAAGGGAATCAAGGTAGTAGTTGATAGAGGTGGCCAGATCGGCATTTGGGTCGGTCCGAGGCCCGGTATTGTAGGCCCGTCTCAAGTACTACACGCCAAGGATTGAAATTTCGGACCGAAATCCAGGTTGAGATTTCGGATTTTGGGCCCGTCTGAGATTTAAAATCCCGGAAAATTTAAAAAAAAATCAAAATTTGAATTTCTCTGCGAGATCTCGGGTATCTCAGGCGAGATCTCGGGTGTTTTTGCCGGATTTTGATTTTTGTGCACTGTATTTGATTGTACTTAGGGTCAAGATCATCCACAAAAAATTTCTAAAATTTTTTATGTGTTTTTGACCATTTTTTGGTCGGTTCAATTTGTCGGTTTGCACTATCCAAATTTTTTAAAATTTCTCAAGATTGATCATCATCTAAAATTTTTATGGGAATATTATGGATGTGTTAGGACCATTCACAAAAAATTTCAAAATTTTCTAAAATGGTTTAAACTATTTTTCATTTCCAAAGAAAAGGTTGAACACACATAAAATTAAGGTGCCAAGCACTAAATCATTTCCAAAGTAAATTTTTTTCTGGAGCATTTCATTGACTAACACGAACAACTATCAAGTGGAAAAAATGAAAAAGAAAAAGAAAAAAAATTATGGCCGAAGGGGATTCGAACCCATGACACCTCTACTACCACCAAATGCTTAAATCAGCCACACTGACCAACTCACCCAATCATATTTCCTATCCTATGGCATAGATAGTTAGTATTTGTATATTTGTCCCAATGTGGAGAGTAGAAACTTAAAAGCAAATCCGATTCCTCACAGCTAAGACAGAAACAACATAGTATTCTCACTCCTCATAGCTAGCTCGGTCGACTATGGGCAAACTCCGACCATCTCCGGTGAGTTATCTTTGCATCTCGTCGTCAAATAGCGAGATCTCGCCGTCCAATACCGAGATCTCATCTTATTTCTTCGAGATCTCGCTGGATTTGTGTCTGTTTTCAGCAGTAAATTTCTTCAAATAGGTTCTAAATTTGGGAGATTTGGTAGGAATGAACATGTGTTATTGGTTGTGCAGCAAAGGAGTGAATATATTTATGGTAGATGTTTGATCATTTGCATCATTGCATGAAAATATGAAATTATGTTTTGTTCTGACTTTTGTCTGTGGATGCATAGATATGATGGTTGGTGAGTCCAGCTAGCACTTCTGATTGTGGATGCTAGTATGCTACATATGTTTGTTGGTGAATCAGTGAATTAGATTTTATGTACAATATTGTGGTATCAATAATAATCACTCTGTAGTTTCTGTCCACTAGTCTAGGTAACTAGTTAGATTGACATCCCAATCCCATGAGGTATTTCTTAATGGAATAAATACTTGAGGTATTGTCTATATATCTAGTGTATCAATATGTAATATGTTATGTTGCCCCCAATTCAGTTACATTATGGCTTCTATGTATGGAATAAATTTTCTCTATAATACATAGGATGATAGGAATATATATAAAACTTTTCAAATGACTTGAAGTTCATTTGTTACATTTGAAAAATCAAAAACTGATTTTACATACGGTTTTTATGACGACTTTACCACTGTTAGATTTTTTAAAAATTACTCATGCTTGATCATCATCTCAAATTTTTATGGAAACATTTGTTATGTGTCAGGACCATCCAAAAAAAATTTAAAATTTTTTGACGTGTTTTGGACCATTTTTTGGTCGATTCAACTTGGACCGAGATCTTGGTGATTTCAGCCGAGATCTCGGATTTCCCGGTTGAAAAAAAACCGGATTTGAAATTTGGTTTTTGTATTTTGTCCGGATTTTATCCGAAATTTCTGAATCTCACCGAGATTTTGGATTTCAGTGACCTCTGGGATTTTACCCAAAACGAGATTTGAATCCTTGCTACACGCATGACAGTAAATAGACCGTGTCGGAATGGCCCGATAGTAAACAGACCGTGCCGTCATGGCCCAATAGGTGGGCCGTGCTTGGGCCAGCACCCAGGCATGACTCAGCACTATGCGGCCCGTTTACAACATGGCACGGCTCGTTCAACCCGTTTATTCAAAAATTAAACCCTTTTTAGCCCCTAGAGACACAAAAAAAACCCAATTTGTTTCTATAAATAGGGCAGCACCCCTCTCGTTTCTCCACCAACAAACTTGCAATCTTTTCTCTACATTCTTTTGTGAAAATTCTCTTACTCTTGGTGATAATTTGGCAAAATTCAAAATAGTTTTAGCAACAATCCAAAAATTCAAAATCCATATTTTGGCTTCTGTCATGAAATCAAGGTAAGAATAGTGATTTAATTTTCAGTGCTCTATTATTTTCAATGAGATAAAATTAATAATAGTGTAATTATTTGTTGCAGTTTTCTTTGTGGAGAACCAGGATTTTACATCTTTCCCATCTTCTGATTTCAAGATTTCACCCGAGGAGTTTCTTGCATCCTATCAAGCTGAAGAAACTACAGTACATGTACCATCCTTAGGTCCTACAAGTGCTATTGCGTCGGGAAGCACCGGGGCAAAAAGATCAAGATGCAGTACATCAGGAGTCTGGGAAAATTTTGAGCAGATTTTCAAGATGTCAAATGGCGTTCAGATATGGTATTTATAAATATTTTATGCATAAATTAACAATGAAATCTTCAAGTGGAACAGGGCACTTGAAGAGACATGCTGAGAGGTTTTTAAAAAAAGCGGGAGTGACTATGAGACAGATGCAGCTGCAGTACACCCGACGTTATGTTATGTCACTAGGACTACAATCCTAAGGTAGCTCGTGAATCTCTTTGTCTTTAATCGCTTATCAAGATCTACCTTTAAACTTTGGTGAGTCACCAGCATTTGAAAACTATATTAGGACCGCTCATAATCCTAAGTTTTCTGCAGTTTCTAGACAGATAACAACTAGAGATCTGATTAAATACTATAATAATTGTTGTGGTAAACTAAAACAGAATTTTTTGAAAAATAATATTATTTTAATAAATATTTACAAAAATAATATGCCGTTTAAAAAAATAACAAATATACCTCTCTGTCGCCATTTGAATTGGCGATAGAGGGCAGAGCGTCTCTGTAGCCAATTCAAATGACGACGGAGGGCAGAGTGATAAATTTGCCTCTCTGTCGTTGAATGGAATGGCGACAGAGAGGGTTTTATCGGCCGCGTGAGCCGAGCGGCCGCCAGAATAGCCAAAAAAGAAAAGAAAAAAGAGAAGAAGAAGAAGAAGAAGAAGAGGGAGAGAAAGAAAGAAGAGGGGAAGAAGAAGAGAAGAGGAGGAGGAAGAAGATTGTCGTGGTCGTTTGTAGGTAAATTTCTTATTCGTTTAAATTTAATTAGCGATTTAGCGATTAGATTACTTAGCGACTCAGCGATTTAGCGACATAGCGACTCAGTGATTTAGCGATTCAGCGATTTAGTGACTTAGCGATGTAGCGACTTAGCGATTCAGTGATTTAGCGACTTAGCGACCCAACGATTTAGCGATTTAGCGATACAGCGATTTAGGGACTTAGCAACCCAACGATTTAGCGACTTAGTGATTCAGCGATTCAGCGACCCATCGATTTAGCGATTTAGCGACTTAGCGATTCAGCGACTTAGCAATACAGCAACTTAGCGACTCAGCAATTTAACGACCAGATTAATTATGTTTGTAAGTAGCTAGCTATGTTGAATTGTAATAGTTTTTGAGATACACATTTTAGCGATTAGATTAATTAGTTTGAAAATTAGTTAAATGTGTAGAATGGAAATACATTTTTTTTAGATATACGATTTAGCGACCAGATTAATTAGGTTTGTAAGTAGGTAGTTGTGTTGAATTGCAATTGTAGGATCGATAATGATTGCGGAAGCAAAAACAAAATTTTTAATGCTTATCAAAACAACCATATACAAAATATAAAAGATTGCTTTGGTTTCAAGCAAAAACAAATTGATAGACGTTCAATAAAATAATAATTCCTGAAGATCTAACCGTTGGATTGACGTGAAATTTTTACTACAGAATCTAGATTCAATTTAGAAACTAACCCAACAAAAATTAGCTCAATCGGATCTATGGATCAAAAGTTATAAGCTTCACAAATTGACTATATCAAAACCGATCAGTTCAGACCGCTCCGACATGGATGTCAAGTTCGGACCGCTTCGATTGTGAGTCGTCAAGTTCGGACCAGTCCGAACTTGATGAAATCAGCTTTTAGATGTGTTTGGTAAATCGTGAATTCCCGAAGATCCAGCCGTCGGATTGACCTGAAATTTTAACAAAAGAAGCTAGATTCCAATAAGAATCTAATGAAATAGAAATCAACCGATCGGACTTACGGATCAAAAATTATAAACCTCACAAGCTTGCTGTGACAAAATATGACGAGAATTGATCTACCCTCGTAATTAAACAAAGTCTATAAAAGAGAATCCAACAAAACTTTGAGGAACACTAAATTAGAGTCCTAGAAAAGTTTTGGATGGATCAAAACAAGATGGAACTCAAGAAATCAAAACAGACAATGAATCAATCTAGAATAGAACAGGCGTGCAAACAAAAACCGAAAAAAAGATATTGCTGATCTGCTTCTCTCTGATCAAAGAACCGAAATAGCCAACTTGATCTAACTCTTCTTAATGCAAGCGACTTTGAAAAAATTGACCTTTATTTCTTTTTGTCTAATCTGGTTACAGCACTCTAAACAAAAGAGTACAACCTTAAAGCTTAGCTCTAGCTGACACGCCCTAGCTCAGCACTACTGTTCTCTTATAAACAGGGGACACCTCCCTCTATTTATAATGAGCAAACCTAACGAGTCCGTATACATCTCAACTTGGTATACAACTCAACTTGGCCAAACATGGCCCAAAACAACTCTGCACGTGTACGACTCACATGTCGCACTCACATGACTAACCATCCTCCATGTGCATCGTTCTCTAGCCCGAATGTCCCACATGACATCCTCGACCACTTGACCTCGATTCCTCCCTGAACCTAGTCCCGAACCTCAGTTCCTCCATGAACCTAGTTCCGGTCCCGTCATCGACCACGTTCGCCCTCGAGCAACACTTGCACATGAACAAACAAGGAAATACTCCGAGCACAAGTCCATGACTTGACCCAATATCAGTCCAGGCAACTACTCACACGAGCATTGCATAAGATCAAAACATTCATTATGAAATCCAAACCAAAATCAATTTGATTCACTCAAAAGAGTTATACCCTAGAAAAATGCATTTACGCTCACGCTAGACCGAAAACATTAGTCTGGCGCACATTAGGAATCAACCCTTAAAAATTCCATTCACGCCGGACCGGAAACTTTGGTCCGGCATCATTCACGACGGACCGAACAGTTGGTCCGGCGTACACGTCAAACTCTCGGTTACTTGAGAAACTCAGTCCGGCACAATTGTCTCAAATTCACATTCACTACGGACCAGAAACTTTGGTCCGGCGCAAACATCAAACTTTAACATTCACATCGGACTAAAAAAGTCAGTCCAGCGTACATGTGCTATGCTCAGTTGGCGTGCTATTTCTCTCGCACGGGCGTGCTATTGTCTCGCATAGGCGTGCTATTTGCCTTCCAAGAGAGAAATTCACATGCCATGAACACAAACTCTTTGCAATACCAAATGCATCATTAAGCCAATTTTTTAGCACATGATTTCACAATCTCCCCCTTGATGAAAACATTTGCAACACCACTTAGAACTGATCATTGGCATTCACTTCAGAAGAAAACTTTTGAAATCAACAGGTTTGAAAATCAAAAGACTGAAATGAAAAACACAAAATCTCCCCCTTTGACAAATATGCAAGGTGAAAAACTCCCTTAGGTGAAAATAAGAAAGATCTCCCCCTAAGAAGTAACAAGTGTGAGTAAATGTGCAATGTGTGTCCACAAATTCCCAAAATTCACACAAAATTCTCCCTCTTTGACAATGGATTCATCAAGAATACAACAAAGGGAACAAAATCTTTTTTGTTTGTTATTAATTTGTCATTTCTGTATGTAATGAGCATTTAAATCATCCACAAAATGTAATCCATCTTCAGGTTATGCTATCAAAAGTACTTGCACCCTCAAATCTACACATAGGCAATGTAGAGTAAGCACAACTAGAAATCAAGTATTATTAACAATTTTTTGCATGCATGATCTCCCTTTCTCAACTCTCAAGACCTGAAAATATTGAATTTTTGTGCACTTCTGTGGTGGTTGAAGAACTTATTTATTGATTGATTTCAACAGAAAAAATGCAAGGAGTTATATGCACCATCAGCCTTACTTTTCAACCATGCCAAGCAATGAGCTTAAGGTTTCATGGTTTCGATCATACACAACCTCTTCCAAATTCATATCAAAGTGCAATGATAAGAAGTCTTGTAAAGAAGAAGTGCGACAGTGCATACTTCATTGAACTTGCATATATCAATTTTCACTTTATGAGCTTTTAGCTCTTTGACTTTGATAACTTGCACTTTGAGCACCTTTATTAAGCAGGATCAAAATAGTCAAGAAAGTTCAACCATGACAAGATTTAATTCAAGTTGTCATTCCATTTAAATAGTCATGCCATAATCTAGACCATATATGTATAAACATGAAGTTGCAAAGACCTTGTAGCATAAACATGACTTCAAATAACATGTGTATCAAGTACAATGCTCATTACTTTTTCATTACTTTTCTATCTTTTGTTTTCCATTTAAGAAATATATAGAAAATGTCACAAAATAGAGCAAAGTTTTCACAAACTCCCCTTCAAAACAAACCCATTGGATGAATAACCCCAAGTTCTCCCCGAATAAAAGCAAAATGAGAAGAAGATAAAGGTTTTTTGAAAATGTCTGCCAATTGATGTTCAGTATCCACATGATGAAGCACAATATTTCCTTTTTCTACATGATCTCTAAGAAAGTGGAATCTGATATCAATATGCTTTGTCCTAGAATGTTACATAGGGTTTTTAGCAATGCATATCGCACTAGTGTTATCACACAAAAGAGAAACACTATCCAAATTAACCCCATAATCTTTAAGTGTAGCTACTATCCAAAGAATTTGATAACATCAACTAGCAGCAGCCACATATTCAGATTCAGCAGTTGATTGTGCAACAGAAGATTGTTTTCTAAAATCAGCATCAAAAAAGCTTTTAAACTAATGCATGAGGAACCAAAAAGCCAAATGCCAAAGTCTTGAGTACCATGGAGATACCTGAAAATTCGCTTGACTGCTTGTTGATGTGAAGCACGCGGGGATGCTTGAAAAATGAGCACACAAGCACACAGTAAATTGTATATCCGGCCTTGATGCAGTGAGGTACAATAGTGAACCTATCATGCTTCTATATTCCTTTTGATCAACCGGCTCACCATCTTCATCTGGATCAAGTGTGCAAGTGATTTCCATGGGTGTCATGATCGGCTTGCTGTTTTCCATCCCAAACCGATGCAGCAAGTCTTTCGTGTATTTGCTTTGATGCAAAAAAAGTACCATCCTTTGTTTGCTTGATTTGAAGTCCCAAAAAGTATGTTAACTCACCCATCATACTCATCTCAAATTCCCTACTCATGGTTTCTGAAAACGTGGACACTAAAACATGAGAGGAACCACCAAAGATAATATCATTGTAACACCCGTGTTTTGTAATTAAGCTTAATGAAGCTAATTAAGTGTTGATTAGTGCTCTGAATTGTTTTCGATTCTTTAATTTGAAGTTATTCGCTTCCGGTTTCCCTTTTGTTGTTCGTTCGGTCGTTTTCCCCGATCGGAGCCCTTGCTTCGATTTCGGGCGAAATCTCGAATCGTGTAGGTTAGAGCCCGAACCTACGTTCCAAAACCTTTATTAGAATTCCCCGAACCGATTCCAAAAGTCCCCAACGCAATTGGTCAAGCACCATTGCGAAAGTCGCTTAGGATCTAGGGTTCACAGCCCTGGAACTCCTGGTGCCAACCCTTGTTGGAGGTTCTGAAGAGGATGGAGAAATATGACTTTTTCAGCTCATCCCGAAGTTGAAAGCCGGCACCCCCAATCGTTTTGCGGGCACTCCTACTTGGGAAGGGCTTGAGGAGAAAAAGGTGGCGAAAAAGACTGAAGTGGGGGCCAATGCCAATGTAGGCTTCGTAGAGGTAGACAAAAATGGAAATTTGAAGAATGGAATTGGGATTTAAGTGAATTAATTCAATTCCATATAAGTGGAGAAGACCGCAAAAGAAAGCGCTGGCAGGGAGACCAAGTCCGCGTTGGAAGAAGGATTCAAAAACAACTATTTCCTCAGGGCGACGAGTGCGAGAGGACTCACCCACCGCCGGGTGCGCATCGATCAGCACCAGCACGGGGAGAACTCCAGTGGCGACCATCTCCTCCAGGCGTTTATCCATCATTACCGAGGTGGCCCAGTCCCCGGACGAAGGTGGCGCGGAGGCATCGTCGGAAGACAGGGAAGACATCTTGATCGCGGAAGAATGCGGCTGCGCGAGGTCTGAGGAGTGTCGATGTGGGAACTTAAAGGAGAAAAGACAGATGTGCGAAATGGGGAATAAGGCTTTTCGTTTGCATCAAAAATTCTTTAAGTTTGGGCAGCGATGCCTCGCCTGTGCCGAAATCCTTTAAAGGTGGGTGGCGACGTCTCGCCTGCGTCGAAATACCAGAAAGGTGCGCTGGGACGCTAGGTTTCCTATTTATGGGCGGGAATAGCATTTCGGCTTCTGTGAAGCAGTTCGGGCCCGAAGCCAATTTCCCAATTGGGGTTTAATTTAGGTCTCAGGCCTAGACCTAACCAAGGCTAGGAGGGTATGCCCTAAGTGGGACTGCCAGCTGTACACCGCTAACGTCGAGCTGAGCTACGATATGCCCATGTTGGTTTATAGGCTATGTGTCTCGACAGCCTGGTACAGATACCACTCGGCTGGAAGCCATTTGAGCTATGGTGCACCCCATGTTAGGCTGATTTCTAGTATCCTAATGGATATAGCTATGGTGCGCCCAAAGTTGGACTGATCTCCAGTATCCTAATGGATATAGCTATGGTGCGCCCCATGTCGGGCTGATCTCCAATACCCTAATGGATATAGCTATGGTGTGCCCCAAGTCGGGCTGATCTCCAGTATGCTGATGGATATAGCTATGGTGCGCCCCAAGATGGGCTAATCACCGGTGTCCTAATGGCTATATTGAATATATCTCAGAATTTCTAACCGGCGAAGTTATATCGAGTTCTTCGCAATCTCCCTACCAGCAACAAAGTACTTGGTGTAAAAGGAGGACCAGTCGAGAAAGCTGCGTCAAAAACTGGGGGCACTCGGCATGAAGCAAGACTCGACTGGCTGCAACCAGAAAGATGGTAACTTGATTGCAAAGCACTCGGGGGCTACGGTGGAATACATGGGCCCCGAGTATCTACGTAGAGGGCTACGAGGACCAACCAAGAAGGGATGGGCTGAGCCAGTAGTGTAGGATCAAACACCGCATGGACCGACAGTACCATACCTAACAAGGGACGTCAGAGGATGGCAACCAATTCTTGTTAGGAAATATATGATTGTAAACGTGATCAGTTAGAAAGGATAGGGATAGAATCTCATCCCGTAGTCGACTGGGATTCCCCCTTTGTAACCGACTCAGACTCTTCCGCCTCCTTCCTATATGAAGGGGGGTCCTTGGAAAAGAGGACACAAAAAAAGATGCAAAACACAATACGTGAGAAACATACTGCTCATAATTCCAGAACATAGGACTAGAGTGTTACCTCCACCGTTGAGGGCCCGAACCTGTATAAACCCTTGTATTGTGTTACCATCGAGTTTGGATCTAATGCATAGCCCCATATTCATTATTGCTGACAACAAACATCGACAAGCAGCACTAGGTTTTCACCCTTAGGCGGGAGGAACATTTCAGCTTCCGTAAACAATCTGGGCCTGATCCAAGTTCCCAGCTTGGGCCTAACTTAGGCTTCAGGTTCGGGCTTAAACTTGGGCTTTAAGGGTACGCTCTAAAAGGAGCTGTCAATTGTGCGCCTAGCCCCGTGGCATATAAGTATCGTTCGATCAAATACAGTTTGGGATATGGTACGCCTCATGATAGGATGATTGCCAGTTACCGTGTTAAGTGAGATCTGGGTACCTACCAAATCAAATCAAAATATCTTCTCGTAATATGCCCCATGTTGGGGCGATCGCCGGTTACCGCATAAGTCGAAATCGGATATCACGAGTTGAATCTAGGCAAGGGTTGAAAGGATCGGGATGTCGCCTAGAGGGGGGTGAATAGGCATTATAAAATTTAACCCTAATTAAATCGTAGCGGAACAGTAACTTCAGATTGTCCGAGTGAGACTTCGGACTGTCCGAGTGGTTCGGAGAGTCTGATGTTTACTTCGGATAGTCCGAGAGCTACAAAGCAGGAAACACAAAAGTAGATCTAAGCGAATTTAAAGAGATCTACTTCCACAAATAGAGTGAGTTGGCTTAGGATACTTGCAGGTGATGAACAACTCACAATATAATTGCCTCACAACAAATTACCTTTGAATCAACCACCACTAGGATGAAAAGTAAATCCAATAATCGAAGAAGGAGACTCAAAGTTTTTATCCCGGAGTTCAGATTCTTGAGGGAATCCTACGTCTCCATTAAGACGACACTAAATCGGGGTTTCTTTCAACCCAAAACCTCATAGTGTTGCACAAAGCACTCACCGATTTCACTTTCATGAATCCTTTCCTTTCGAAGGTGGATTCAACCTTCACAAACTTCCGGAGGCTCACCACACGAAGGATTGAGAGCTCACCGGCAACTCCTAGCCGTCTATGAGACCTCAACCTCCAAGAGTAATAGATCGGCGAGAAATCCGCGAGGGGATGAAATCTGGTTCTCAAGATGGATCTTTGTGGCTTCAATCTTTTCAAATCTCTATTCTCTCTCCCTCTAATGAATCAAATCACAAAGACTTCAAAGGGGAGAAGCTAGGGCTCAAGGAGGGTGACCAAAACGCAGTAAATGTGTTGAGTGAATGTGATGTACTACTGGTTGTTAGGTGGGAAGAGGTATTTATTTGGTTCCCCAAAAACTAGCCGTTTTGGCTCAACCACGACTCTGTTCGGACAGTCCGAACATTGGTTCGGATACTTCGAGTAGGTAAAATCAACAATTTAGATTTGTGACCGAGATGCTCAGCTCGTATTATTCGTAGTATATTCGGATATTCCGAACCATTTGGATACTCCGAATGAATCTTTGGATAGTCCGAATGGGACTTGGCTCGAGGGGCTATTTTTCTAGCTGAACAGAGAGGGCCTGCTCAGACACTCCGAGTTGAGACTTGGATACTCCGAATGGAGTTTGATGAAGTGTTTCTAAGACTCGAAGTTCTGACACTTTTGGCAACTAAGATCCATCTTTGAGCACATAGAGTGATACCAAAGCTATTTCTTGTCAAATCCCTCTTTATAGTATGGCCGTCCTTAGACTCAATAGAAAAACTAAAATAAAACATACGGCAACAAGTCTAACAACCGTCTTTTTCTTCTTTGTCTTGAGGTTGCTCCATTGCTCTTAGATACATCATCAAGCACAACAATCTGTTCATAGTGCTCACAAATCTCGTTAGTCCCTTAATCGTGTTGTCATTATTCACCAAAATCCTTATAGGGCCTAGATACATTTTCAATCTCCCCTTTTTTGGTGAATTGATGACAACACGAATAAGACATACAAATAATCTAAAATGAAATTATCTTTGAATCCCAAACATACGGTGGAGCTCCCCCTAAATGTGTACATTAAAAAGATTTGAGTGGAATCTCAAATGCACATATTTACGGAAATTTTGGCAAAGAACTCATCCTATATGTTTGCATTCAAAGGAGATGTAACAGAGAGAGACAATAATTATGCATTATGACATGGCATGGATGTAACACCCTAATTTTTGCTTTTCATGAGTTTTGGCACTTTTGTGAATTTTTGGAATTTTCTGGGACTCATTTGGATTAATTTGGAATTTATTCCCTTTTGAAATAATTAAAGAATTAAAAGTTGCAAATAAAATTTTGTTGGAAATATTTTATTTGAGTCCCAAATGCCCTAAAATATTTTCTAGAATTTTTCTGGAATTTTTCTGAGTATTTTGCTATTTTTAATGAATTAAATGAATTTCTGAAAATTATTTTGATTATTTAATCGCTTCGGGTTGGTACTGTTCCTCGGGTCCGAGTCGGACTCGAGTCCGACCCGAACCCGACCACGCCAGCCGTCTCGGTCGAACCACGTCACCCGAGCCCAACCCTAACCCTAATCGCGTGACCGTTGGATCGAGATGCAACGGCCACGAAAGCGCCACGTCGCCCGAGCCAGGCTCCGACCGAGCTAGCCAAGTCACCGAGCTGGACCCGAGCCCAAACCCCGTGCCTGTTGGATCTTGATCCAACGGTCCACGTTGAGTCATGTCACCCAATCCGAAATGGATTCGGATTCCGCCGCCGCAACCGGGTGGACCTCGGTCTCCGCACGATACACGGAAGCCGAGGCCCCTATTTATACCACCGCCGCCGCCACCGTGTAGCGCATAGGGGTGTAAATTGGTCGGGTAATACCCGACCCATACCCGTACCCGGATACAAAATTACCCTAATGGAAACTATTTTACACTACCCGTCAGGTACGGGTACGGGTAGTACCCGGATAGGTTAGGTTCGGGTTCAGGTCGGGTACGGAATCGATAGTACCCGGCGGGTACGGGTCAGGTTCGGGTACCCGGATAATTCTCACAATCGGGTACCCGAATATACCATGCCAAATTGCCAAGTCCATGCGTGCCTGTGTCGGCGGCCCACTGGCACTGCGTCGGCGGCCCACTACGATATATATATGTGTAGTGCGCAGTTTACGCACACCACACGCACGTATATCTATCTGTAGCTTGTAGGTAGATACATGCACGTCTGGCACACAATGTGTAGATGATCAACTTTGCTGTGACGTCATGGTAGTCAACGCCGTAGTCACAAGAAGGTCAGCGCTGTAGCCACAAGAAGGCTTTGTTGGGCTTGAGTCCATCTTTCACTGGCCAATAACTCTACACGAGGTTATCTCAATTGTATTTTATTTTTTATTTAATTTATTTCTTTTCTATTTATGTATAAATTTGAATTGTACAATACTATATTTTTTTATGTGTGGTATACTAAATTTAATATGAACCATTCACTCTTTTCGATCCAATAGATCATATTAGCTAGTATTTATTTATACTTCCTCCATTAGTAGAGTAGTAGTGATATCCTCAAAAAATCAATGACTGTATTTAATTTCTCCTAACTACCATATACTATTAGTATAACGTACCGTAAAATTTCTATAAAAAAATAAGTTTAGTGCTTTGAAACCCTCTGTATTGTTTACATCACATGTTTTGATCCTAAGTATTTTCGTGCACTACCCGATGAAGTACCCGTTGTCTATATTATACCCGTCCGCACACTACCCAGAACCCGATTTCTACCCGTTCGTAGAAAATCCTACCCGTTACCCGTACCCTACCCGATTTTTACTACCCGTGACCGTACCCGTACCCGGAGAAAAAATAATAGGGTAGGGTATGGGATGACCTACTACCTGCCCGAACCCGACCTGTTTACACCCCTAGTAGCCCACCTCCACGCGCACCCGTAGCCCTAACCCATAGTGCCAGAGCCGCCGTGTGTGCGCCGCTAGAGCTCGCCGTAGTTGGTCGTGCGTTCTGCCGCATATTCTTGCAGTTTCCGCCGCCGCCGTTGTGCCCAGATCCAGACTCCTCGCGTCGAGGCACACCCGGAGCTACCACTCACCTCGCCGGAGCGCGCCCCGAACGCCATCGGGCTCGTCATCGTCCCCAGCGTCGGCGCCTCTGCTCCGCCGTGGACATTGCCGGAATCGTGAGCTCCACCAACCGTCCGATCAAGATCCGAAGGCCAGGATTCATCCACGTCACCACGGTAAAATTTCATGTGTTAACTTTTAGATCTATTCTCAGCCGTCGGATCTAGATCCAACGGTTTAGATCACGCCACGTAGCCGTAACTGCACCATGCTTGGATAGATCTCAGCCGTTAGATCCAGATCGTACGGCTAGGGTTAACCCACGTTGTAGCTTTAGATCGGATCTTGACCGTCCGATCAAGATCGAACGGTCCAGATCGACCGTGTAGTTTCCTAACGCGTGAAACCCAGATCCGATCTGGGCCGTTGATTTTCAAATCAACGGCCGAGATCTAGCCACGTGGCTGGAAGACTGACCGTCGCGGTCACGCCGGTCACCGCTGACGTCAGCCCGTGACGTCACGTGGGGCTCGCGCGTCAGCGGGACAGCCAACCGCACGATGACGTCAGCAGTGACGTCATGCTAACGTCAACGGTGGGGCCCGTGTGTCAGCCCGCTCGGCCGAACCGTGCGCTGACGTCAGCACTAACGTCACCTGAGGGGACCCACATGTCAGTGAGACACGTGCGCCGTGGACCGAGTCCACCGTGGACCGAGCCTGAACCGTGGACCACGCCCATGGACCCGATGACGTCAGCCGATGCAATAAATCGATTTTTCAATAGAAAAATAATTCGCTGGAAAACCGAAATCCACGCTGACGTCATGCTGACGTCATTAATCGATTTTTCAATATAAAAATAAATGGATTAATTCGGTTTAATGTTTAATTTGAATTTTGAAACTTCAAACGCTTATAACTTTTGCATTTTAACTCCGATTTCAGTGATTCAAATTTCTAAATTTTTTATAAAATTGAGATCTACCTAATGATGAATTTTATTAAATTTTTGGACCAAAGTTTTTCTCTGTAATATTATTTAATTGATTATTTAAACTTCAAATGCTTGTAACTTTTGCGTTTTAACTCCGATTTTGACGATTCAAATTCCTAAAAATTTATAAAATTATGCTCTCTTTTTTTGAAGTTTATTTGAACTTTTGAACACTTTTGGGTACTGTTTTATTTATTTATTGCTGTTTGCACGCGTTACGAGTAGACGTTGAAGTGCCCGAAGGCTTCGAAGGTGAAGTGTTGACCTAGGAGCCAGCTCAAGATCAAGAACAAGCACTATTTGAAGGCAAGTTGTGCTTTGACCATGATGATCCCATTTTTTAAATTATTTTGATTCAAATTATTGCATGCTAGTTCAATTAGAAAATGCTTTAATTAATTTTGGGAGATTAGTTAATTTCCCAGTTGCTGTATGCCACCTTGACATAAATAATTGTATGCCATGAACCCCTTGTCACCCTAGTTGAGGATTAAATAGTTGGACATTATTAAATTGCCAACATGGGTAGTTAGACCGATGTAGTATGCTTAGCCTTGCCACGTGAAATGATGTTGACAATTACTTGTTAACATTGACTTAATGAGACATGGAACATGTTTTTGAGAGGTGTCATGTGTTAATGGCACGTGGTGCATGGTAATCAACTGGGATTTGATAAATAGTTTTCGAACGGGGCATGTGGCAAGAAATGATCGGGTGGGCCAGGTGTGGCATCGGGAAGGATGATTTGGTTCTTCGGGTAGTCTTGCCCTGGTCAACATAAGGACTTAACCTTGCAAGCCTTTGACCTGAGTCAAACGTGCAACCACATGACCGGAGTGGGACGGTCCTAGTTGAGTAAGTTACTAATAACTTGCATGTGATACCTCGGGTGTCAACTACACCTTTTTTGTAGCTTGAAGGGGAGCGTACCAAGGCTATGGCATGGTACCCGTCCAACGGTATGTCGGTCCCATACTTCGCCTCTGTTAAGGGAAGGGATGGTGTATGATAAAAACCGGAAAGGTTCACTTGTGTAGTTAGCGGTTGCCGAAAGGCTTTGTTACGATCACTCGCCTTCGTGGTGTTTGACTGTATCTTATGGGTAAAGTGCATAACCTCTGCAGAGTGTAAAATCTATTCGAATAGCCGTGTCCGCGGCATTGGACATAGCTCGGGAATTACAATCAAGGGTTAGACTTTCTTGAAAATAACTTGGACTTGAAAGGTTTGGCCTGGTTTAATAATGACGTTGATGGAAATGTGGATTAGGAATGGGAAAGATGTTTATTTAACTCCTGGAAAAGTTATTGATCTTATACTTATTTTTACTGCTTTCGAATCTACTTATGTTACTTGTGAAATGCTGTTTTAATGCAACTATACCATGAGCTGCTCCTTTGTACTAAGCCATGCATGTAGTATATTAGTTTGCATTCTGTGCATGACTTGCTGAGTACCAAGTACTCACCCTTGCCACAAAACAACATCAGTTGAAGAAGAGTCGACGCCAGCTTTGGAGAAAGAGTACCAGGAGGAGCCGTCTAACTAGGGAGCGAGCCCAGTCAGTTGCCTGTGGTATACTGGATGGTGCCACGAAGTTATCTTATTTTCCGTTGCAGTTATTTCTCTTTTAATAAGTTTTCGCCCTGCGTGGCGTATATTTGTAACTTGACCTTAAGGTCGAGCAACCAGCTTGGTTAACTAATTAAAGTACCTTATTATTTCGTTGAGTATGATTGTGATATTTACCAATGTTGAGACTGTGTGCACTAGCGTGTTCCTGGACTAGTGCTGAATACACAGAGGGTCCGGATTTGCAAATTCGGGTCCCGACAATGGAGCAGACAAAGACAGAATGATTCAACAAGCATTCCACACAAATAAACAACAACAACAACGAAATAGCATGAAAAGACTAGGAAATTCTCTCCCCCTTTGGCATCAAGGCACCAAAAGAGAGAAGAGAACCTAGAGAACAAGATCACTCCTCGCCATCTTCAGCATCATCATCAGCGGCAGGAGCATAGGCAGCATCATCTTCTGCTTCACTATCTTGATCAGACTGAATACCAAAGAGCTGCCTCGTCTGAGTATCCACTGTGGCAAAAGACTCCGACTCAGACTCTTTAGGAGAACAGGGCATGTTGAGCTTCCTTTGAATGCCCTTAAGCTTGCGACGGGTATCAACAAGCTTTAGGTTCGTCTCCTGAATCTTACGGTGAGTTTTCATGCCCAAGCAGAAGATAGCACGAAGCATTTTCTTAACAGAGCCACCGGAGGAGGATGGAGAAGATGATCTGTCTATGGCAGAGGAGGATGGACCTGGAGCAGAAGTTCTGGGAGATGATCGACTTCCACCACGCCTAGAAGACGGAGGTGGCTGAGCAGGAGCTTTAATAGATCGAAACCTGTAGGCAGAGTGCTCCGCATCTCTAGCAAACCTCAACCCAGAAATGCTCTCAATCATGCACATCACGTACGAAGCAAAACCACAACTGCTGCGAGGACTGAGTGAGTTGAGACGGATTTCTTGCCAGATAAAATCGAACACATCGAAGGGGCGTGTTCCCTCACCAATCCTAAGAAGCAAATTCCTAGAATAGGAACTGATATTTGTGGCATCTCCCTCATTTGGCCACAAAGTCTTCCTCAGCAGCTTGTAAAGGATGGCATAAAAGAGTTTGAGTCCTTTGATTGTGCCCAGCTTGAATGGCTGAGATAGAGGCTCTAAGTCATTTATGCCTAAGGACTCAGGAGTATGAAGCTTGTCCAGGTTGTGCCATCCTTCAGTTGAGAAACCCAGACACTCAGCAAATTGAGCCTGTCACTGAATAGTAGAGACCATCCACTTACCGAATTTCGAAAATCGGCCCGAAAATCGACAAAATCGAGCCGAAAATCGATAAAAATCGAATGGTTTGAAAATTCAAATTTTTTGAAAAAAATTCAAAAATTTCGATATTTGGTCGATAATCACGATATTTGGTCGATATTGCTCGATTATCTCGATATTTTCCTTGAAAATTAGCCGATTACGTGAACTTCCCCGTCGGTCGATTTTTTGAGCGATTTTCGGTCGATATACCTCGATAATCGCTCGATATGGCTCGATTATTGCGATATTTGTGTTGGACAAATGTTTTCAAATTTTTGAATTTTTTGAATTATTTTTTTGAATTTAATCGATTTACCGACATGTATTATATATCGTGCCGGCTCGGTAAGCTCGAAAATAGCGAAAATCGAAGAATATCGAGCGATAAGTGGAACCCTGGTAGAGACCATCAGTCATGAACCACATTGTGCTCTCCTCATCGGTGTCAACGTAGAGTGTGGCGAAGAATTGAGCCACAATCTCATTGTTCCAAGCAAACAAAAAAGACATAATGTCTTTGATACCGTGACACGCATAGGCTTCAATCACTTGATTAAAGGTAGAGTCCTGTTGTTCTTCCATATAATCCTAGTCAATCCATTGCGTTAAGATGACGGGATTTTTCTTTTCCGTAATGACTGAATCATAGAAATCTTGCTAAAAATGATTCCAGAACCTCTTGTCAAAAAATTCCTCCTGAAGATATGTGTAACACCCCAAAATTTTGCTTTTCTTAAATTCATGTGTGATTTGGCACTTTGGTGAATTTTTGGAATTTTCTGGAGTTTATTTGGATTTATTTGAAATTTAATTGAATTTATTCCATTTTGAAATAATTAAAGAATTAAACTTTGCAAATAAAAATTTGTTGGAAATATTTTATTTGAGTCCAAAATGTTCCAAAATATTTTCCAGAATTTTTCTGAGTCTTTTGCTATTTTTAATGATTTAATTGAATTTCTGAGAATTTAATTGGATTAATTAAATCGAGTTGGTTTTACTGTTCCTCCGACCGGACCCAAGTCCGAGTCAGACTCGAGTCCGACCGCGCCGATTGGTCCAATTAACCCGCTCGGCCGAACCCAAACCAGCGTGGACCGCTGGATCTTGATCCAACGGCCACGATTGAGCCACGCCACCCGAGCCCGAGCCCGACCGAGCCACACCGCCCGAGTCGAGAACCCAAACTCCACGCACCGCTGATCTCGATCCAACGGCCAGGCGCTGCGTTACGCCACCCTCTCCGTCGCCGCTTGACTCGCCGCCGCCGAACGGAGCTGGCCTCGCTTCCGCGCGTTTCACGGACGCCGAGGACCCTATTTAATGCGCCGCCACCCGTGCCGTGATGCCGACTTCCGTGCGCACCCGTAGCCCTAGACAACGTCGCCTGAGCCGCCGCCGTTTAGCCGCAATTGCTCGCCGTAGTTGCCGTAGCGCTCCGCCGCGGTTAAGTGTTGTTTCCGCCGCCGTCCGCCGTCCTCCGCCGCCATTGAGGTCAGATCCGGAACCGGGAGGTCAAGCCGCGTCGGAGGGGACCTCTCACTTCGCCGGAGCATGCCCGTAGCGCCGTTGCCGTGGTCGCCGTCCTCAACTCCGGCCACCAGCCGCCAAGACGCCATCACGGCCTCGAAAGCTTCTCAGCCGTCCGATCAAGATCGCACGCCCCAGATCACGCCACGTCACCGTCGGTAAGATCTCAATCCAAAACTCCAGATCCAATCTCAACCGTTGGATCTAGATCCAACGATCCAGATCAAACGCGTTAACCCAAACGCGTGAAAGCCAAATCTAATCTGGGCCGTTGATTTTCGAATCAACAGCCGAGATCGTACACGCTGGCCCAAGAAGGCCGATCGCCACGGCCAACAACCGCGACTCCACGCTACAGGACGCCGACACGCCGCTCAAGGTGGTCACGCGCTTAGCCGCAATCGCACTCTCGACGCCAAGACGGCCCACCTGGCTCACGGCCACTCAGCTGCGGCGTGACGCCGATGACGCTACCGCGGTCCCACTGCCGCTAGCTGGCCGAAGTCCTCGCCGACGCCAAGAATGATGTCACCCAGTGGTCCCACTGTCACCAAGACGTGAGCCGTGGGACCGGTCCACGGTGAGACTCCGAGCCATACCATGGACCACGCCCATGAATCGGCCGACGCCGCAGACCAATCGAGATCGCCACGTGTCCTGCTGACGCAATAATTAATTTTCGAAAAGAAAATGATTTATTAATTCGAAATAATGATTTGATTTTGATTCAAACTTCAAACGCTTATAACTTTTGCGTTTCAACTCCGATTTGAGTGATTCAAATTTCTAAATTTGTATAAAATTGAGATCTACCTAATGATGAATTTTATTTAATTTTTGGACTAAAGTTTTTCTCTGTAATATTATTTAATTGATTATTTAAACTTCAAAATGCTATAACTTTTGCATTTAAACTCCGAATTTGACGATTCCAGTTTCTAAAAATTCATAAAATTATGTTCTCTCTGTTTATGGACTTTATTTGGATGTTTGGACACTTTTTGTCTACTGTTTTATTCATTTGTTGCTATTTGCACGCGTTACGAGTAGACGTTGAAGTGCCGGAAGGATTCGAAGGAGAAGTATTGACCCAGGAGCCAGCTCAGGACCAAGAGCAAGTACTTTTTGAAGGCAAGTTATGCTTTGACCATATTGATCCTATTTTGAAACCTACTTTGATTTAATTTATTGCATGCTAGTTCAATTAGAAAATACTTTATTTAAATATAGGAAATTAGATAAATGCCAAATTGTTGTATGACACCTTGGTTAATTATATATATGTGCCATGACCCTTGTCACCCTAGTTGTGGTTTACTAGTTGGACACTATTAAATTGCCAACATGGGAATTTAGACCGTTGTAGTATATTGCTTAGACCTGCTACGTGCTCATGACATGATTTTGGATAATCAAATGTTAATGTTGACTTAATGATATATTGAACCTGTTTTGGAAAGGTATCATGTGTTGTGATGTTGATGGCACGTGGTGCATGGTAATCAACTGGGGTTTGATAAATAGCTTTTGACCGGGGCATGTGGCAAGAATGATCGGGTGGGCCAGTTGTGGCACCGGAAACGTTGGTTTGGTTCTTCGGGTAGTCTTGCCCTGGTCACCCTAAGGACTTAACCTTGCAAGCCTTTGAACTGAGTCAATCGTGCAACCACATGTCTGTTATGGGACAGACCTAGTTGAATAAGTTGCTAATAACGTACCTGTGGGACCTCAGGTTGTCAACTACACCCTTTGTGTAAGTTGTACGGGGGAGCGTACCGGGGCTGCGGCCAGGTACCCATCTAACGGTTGGTTGGCCTAAACTTCGCCTTTGCTAAGGGAAGGGTTAGTGTGCATCACCGGAGAGGACCACTTGTATTGTTAGAAGTTTCCGAAAGACTTTGTTACGGGAACTCGCCTTTGTGGTGTTTGACTGTATCTTGTGGGTAAAGTGCATAACCTCTGCAGAGTGTATAATCTATTCGAATAGCCGTGTCCGCGGTATTGGACATCGCTCAGGAATTACAGTCAAGGGTTAGACTTTCTTGAAAATGACTTGGACTTGAAAGATTGGGTTTGGTTAAACAATGTTGTCGATGGAAATGTGGTTTAGGAATGGGAAAGATGTTGATTAAACTCCTGGAAAAGTTATTGATCTTATACTTGTTTCTATTGCTTTCGAATCTACTTATGCTACTTGTCAAATGCTGTTTTACTGCAAATATACCCTGAGCTATTCCTTTGTATTAAGCCACGCATGTAGTATATTAGCTGCATTCTGTGCATGACTTGCTGAGTACCAAAGTACTCACCCTTGCCACAATACAACACCAGTTGAAGAAGAATCCACATCAGCTTTGGAGGAGGAGCTTCCCGAGGAACCGTCTACTTAGGGAGCGAGCCCAGTCAGTTGCCTGTGGTATACTGGATGGCGCCACGAAGTTATTTCATTTTTCGCTGCTATTATTTCTCTCTTAATAAGTTTCGCCCTGCGTGGCGTATATTTGTAACTTTACCATAAGGTCGAGCAACCAGTTTGACTATTTAATTAAAGTACTTTATTAGTATCGAGTGGTATGATTGTGATATTTACCGATGTTAAGACTGTGTGCACTAGCGCGTTCCTGGACTAGTGCTGAATACACAGAGGGTCCGGATTTGCAAATTCGGGTCCCGACAATACGCCAAGGGATCCTCATTCCTAAGCCTTCGAACCTCTTTACCCTTTACTTGTCATGTGCTCTAGTCCACCCTCTTCTTAGGAGTAATCCCGGGTGCTTCTCTCAACTAACCAGAATGACGCTGCTCAGCCCTTTTAGCTTCTCTCAAAGTTACAAATGATTCTCGAGGATCTTGGCTTGAGTTGTCATCAGGGTTTTGCCTAGATGATCCAGCAAAGGGTACCTTCTTAACTTTTCTGACAACTCCACGCTTTTCTCGCCTTGTGGACCGTGCAGGAGCAGGGTCCGAAGGAGGTGAAGGAGGAGGAAGTGTAGAGGAGCTTTCGGCTGGATGGTCATGCTTTGCCTTCTTCTTGCGTGCCATGGCGATGGAGATATTTCGAGAGGATGGAATATTGCCCTAAGAAGGATTCATCTAGAGGGAAAATAATGGTAGAGTCAAGATTAGCCTCTAATTAAAAGACCAGATGAATGTCACTAGGTAGAATGAACGCACAACCATCGGTTAGTTCTAGGTAAACATCAAATAGTCTGAATACATCGGACACTCCAAAAATTTTTGGATAGTCCGAATGGCCCGGACAGTCCAAATGTGGACTCGGACATTCCGAAGTCTGCGAGTTCACGTGCCCTAAGTCATTCAATCTAGAATCTTAACAAAGGAACTTAGAGCTAATCAAGGGAAATCATCCTAGAGGGGTCTAGAACAATTCTATCCACAAGGAATTTGAAGGGAAACCAAGAAATAACTGGTTCAAGGGAGGATTCAAACGGTACCTTTGAGAATCAACAACAGAGATTCCGAGTCGATTCAAAGGCAATGTCGCGGTAAGATGAAGCCCTTGCTCCGAGGGAACACTTCGGAGACTCCGAATAGAAGTTTCCTTGGTTGGATTGAGAGATCCTTATGGCAAAGGAGGAGAGGAAGAGAGAGAGAACGTGAGTTTGGAAATGAAATGAGGAACGAGGGAAGGAGGCCTCACAGGGGTAAGGAACCCGAGCCACCCAATTCGGATAGTTCGAAGGTATCGGATAGTCCAAAGAAAGCTTTAGACACTCCGAATTGCCCTTCTCAGGAAGGCTGAAAGTGAGAGAGGGAAGGGAAGGTTGCTCCGAAAAGATAAGGAGAAGATCTAGGAGTCTTAACATCAGGTGATCAGAGAACAATCAACCAAGCAAACCATGATCACAAGATGTTCGACACGGTCAGACGATCAAGAACCAATTAACACTTAGAAAATAAAAGAAAGAGATCAAATAAGCTTTTCAAAGATATTTTGCAAACACCAACCAATTGTGTTGATTTCAAGCCACGTTATGAGAATCTAAAACATTTAGCCCACTTCTCAATTCACAAAATCTTCTCTCATCCAGTGGCTTGGTAAAGATATCAGTTAATTGGTGCTCGGTTCTTACATGTTGGATTTCGATATCGCCTTTTGTAGAATGATCTCTAAGAAAGTGATGGCGAATATCGATATGTTTGGTGCGGGAGCGTTGGATGGGGTTATTGGCAATCTTTATGGCGCTCTCATTGTCACACAAGAGCGGTTCTTGGTTATAGGTGAGAGGAGCCACCCAGACCGTCCTCGGGTTATTAGAAGGTTGAGTCGTCCTAATCGGATTTGGAGGCTAACAACGGACCGCCGAGGGCGCTCGCAGTGTTAGCACCCAAGCCCAATTGAGACAACACAGTAACCCTTCGAATAACTCAACAACAAATCCCGGTATTCCCCCGGTATGCGACCCGAAGCTCACCAAGGATCCCCGCATACCGGTTTTCGATGCCTTATCAGCTCAATTTGCATAAAGGGGGCAACGAACTCGGAACCCCACAACCAGACACGCACGCGGAAGCAAGACTAACCAACACAACAAAACCACCCTGGCACAAAGACAAAACCCCACGACCACAGCCAGCAACGACAAAGCACAAAGGCCAACGAAGGTAGAAATGACAACACAAATATGAGGCGAGTAACCACAAACATCAAGTGTTCACTACATAAGAAACCAAATATCCAAGGATAGAAAAGACATAATGGTGAAGCTAACTATACAACAAAAGAACACCCAACTATCCAACTAAACCCAAAAGCAATGCATCTCCGGAAGTGTTCTGCCTCTGAACACTCCCGGGCATGTGCGACGGCGAAGACAGCCTCTACTTGGTGCCCCGTCCGGTCACCGAGAGGCAGTACGGACAGAACTCACATCCGTCCGGATCCTCACCTGAAAATCCACATATCAAAAGCATGAGTACAGAAGGTACTCGCAAGACTTACCCGTGGTCCATATATGACCGAATCGAAAGAATATGCATTTAGATGTAGCAAGGAAACAAGCTTATGGTAAAGAGTGCAGAAAAGCTTAACTTTGTTGTTTAATTACATTTCACTACTCAACTTCACAGGTTTAATAGCACTTGTAAACAGCACCTATTATTAGAGTGAAATCTGAAACTTTGCAGTTAAAGTAAAACAAGTATCAACATAAACAAGTACCACCACCGCCACCAACCATCATTTAGTTCAAGTTCTTACTACGTTGAAATGTCGGATGACGCGAGCGTGCTCATATCCGAGAGCGTGGCAATTCGAATCGCTTATTCACCCTGCAGGGGATCATCAATTGCACGACATGTGCCACAAAGAACCTCATGTCAACCATCCTCCCATCCATACTAACCCGTTGGGCCATCTTCATGCGGTCCGAGCACCTAGAACCCCCTCGAGTGGCCCAAGCCCAGCTTGGCCCTCGAGAGTCGGCCTAAGCCTCGCCCTCAACCATGCCCAACTGCATGAGGGCACACCCCATCGAATTAGCATGCGATGAAAGAATAGCTTTACCGTCCCATACCGGCATGCGACTGACAAAATGTGCTCGATCAACATGGCAAACAACGGATCGGTCCTCAACTGACACAGGCGAGACTACCACACTTGAGTCTCCACACCCAAGCGAACCAACAGCTTGCCTGGTCTCATTTCAATTTCCAATTCTCCCCATAACCATAACCATTGCAACCAACTTATTGAGAAGTAGAAACTCACAAGCGGCGGACCCACCCACCACTTGGCCCATACCCGACACCTAAGCCAAGCTAAGCATGGACACATATAATTACCCATAAACTAGCTTCAAGGGAGATGTTTAACAAGTTCCAAGGAAGATAAGTGCAGCAATTAGGTTCTACTTCCAATTCCCCAAATCGACTCCTAATGCATACTTAAACATCCAATAAGCAATTCATTCTCAAAAGTAGAATTACAAATAGGGTTGAATATGCTTAGGTGCTTGCCTTGTGCTTCTACTTGAGTATCGATGGTGACTTGCTCTTCGGCACTCCCCTCGACCACGGCCACGTCAGTTATCACGGTCTAGTTATCTACACATATAAATTACATCCATTTCAGTAATTAATTCAATTACATCACAACACGTACGACACATTCATTTCAGAAATGAAGTCAGATATGTTAACCAATAGAATTCACTTTTATTAACCAATTAATTGAGTGCATAACTACAATTCACAAATCCACAGCAAAAATTGCATAAATGAATACAAATGGCAATTCAGAAAAAAAAATTATTTATGACATCACTGAGTAGAAAGAAACAAAGATTTCCTCGAATTTTGTTAAAATCAGTCTCTTTTAACACAGTTACAACCTCATTGGCCTTTTTTGTAGTGACGAGGAGTTCCATATTGTGACAAACGTAAAATCCACATAGGTTATTTCCCTTTCCCTGCTGGTGGCACTGCCAATATAGAATATGTTAATTGGTTTCAGAGCCATTATTACGGAGTTTGATACAGGATTATTGTGTATAGTGGATACAGGATTATTGTGTATAGTGGATACCGGAAACTTAAAATCATGCTACAGCTTCACCCCATCATTGTACCCTTTGAACGACCTGCGTGATTGCCAAAGGTTAGCCTCAGCCATTCCAGGAGTAACGTACACCTAGAACAACTTACATAACCATGTTATCTATGGAGGAAACATGATTACCTGCTGAGTAATTTCACGATAGGATACAAGTTGCGGCTGCCGCTTTGTAAGGAATCAAGGTAAATAACTCGGCTCGTGGTTGGATGAATTACAATTAGAACAAAGTGAAACCTACACAGATATGTCACCATATTCAATGAACAAAACTGAGTTGCGTGCACAGTTGTGAAGATCCTCCCTTTTATGATACAGTGTACCATAAAAGAAAGGTTCTAATGTGCTTCATGTGCTAGTCCATATATCAGTAGCTAGCACGCACATACACAAATTGAGATCACAACCATATAATATTATTATTACTGTGGAAGCTATTCGTACAAGGAAATCTTACAATTCAGAGTAATATACAGCGGAAGAAATAGTTGTCTTGTAGTATGCCCATCCAACCCTCAGGCAACTGACAAGGTATAATCCCTATAAAGTCGTATCATCGAAATTCCCGTATCCTGCGTCAAGATGCGTGTTCTCAAGGTATATTGCCTAAAAACAACAACGATAGCAAGGGTGAGTACGTTGCGTACTCAGCAAGACTTGAAGTGTTTGCAAACCCTATAATATATGCAAGCTATTTCAACAGGATGGTTATTAGGGTTATTTTGCATAAAGCTAAAATGAATTGTAAATACTTAATAATAGATTGGAAGCGAAATTGAATAAAGCAATTTGACAAGTATATAAAATAACCAGTATAAAGGTAACAATTCATAGTTCCTCCATGAATGTGAGAATCAAATCGTCCAATGCCAACACATGGCATAAACCCATTCTTTTGCCAACACATGGCACAAAATTCACTATATTGCCAACACATGGCACAATAGTTGAACTCAACCTTGTCAACACATGACAAGCATTGATTCATCTATGGGGTAATTTCTTTATTACCACATTTTATCTTCTTATTCCATTTTATGAAAAATATCAAAAACAACTAACTAGTGCAAGTTCACCAAGTGCTCATGACCGCGAGCGTGGCTAATCGATTAGTTTTGACTCTACAGAGTTGTATAGCTTTACCCGCAAGGAATGATTATCTATTTTAGCAATGCATATTTAACACACTTCCTTTGGTGTGCTGCAGAGAAATCATATATAACTTTTACATCACTTAATCCCAACTTTGCACCAGTCCGGTGACGTCAACCTTTGCTATGGCGATAGAAACACTCACCCAAAACGTAATGATTCATCTTTCACACAGGTAGTCCATCCCTGCCACACACATTTATCCCCATAGTAAAGCGTACACCGTTGCATTGGTACGTAGAAAACCCTACGAGCAACTTAAATCCAGAAGCACATGCTACTTCGGCCTTCTAATTTGCAAAGCCAGTTTTAAGCAACTTAATCAGTTATTGCCATCCTATACAAGCCCTTGTGGTTATACGGTTAATTCTTGGATCATATAACACTATGTTCAGTCCTTAATCTGACTTGGTCGAGAAATCCCCCCTATCTACTTGCAAGTATACCTCGCACATCCGGCTATTGCCAATAATCGTCCGCATCAAAAATCATAGTTTTATTTTCATTTTTAATAACATACCATAGATCAAATTAACCAACATTTCCAAGATTTATGTTCCAGCATGTCCAACATTTTGATAAGAGCAAAAAGAATACAGATAGATAAACCAAATAGAAATCCATCACATAAGGCAAGGATGATTTAAGGTTAGGATCTTGGTTTTATGATTTTATGAATACACGTTATAATCTGTCTTTTCATCTATATTTCTTACTGATGGTCTAGGCTATACCATTACTCACTTTTTATGAATTGTTTATTCTTATGTTACGAATTCAAGAAGTTAAGATTGTTTAGATTAATAAAATTAAGATATTAGTTAAGGCGCTATCGTTTTTTGATAGTATCGATTCTCAGAATTGTAACATCCTGGGTTTGTATTTATCTTAATAAGGTTATTTATTGTCTTGAGAGTAATTTGGATTTCGATTTGGAGTTAATTGTGTTTGGATTTGATTGCTCGAGCCGTTTTGATCGTTTTTGCTCAAGTTTTTTCGTTTGTGTTTTGTCTAGAATCTCCTAGCAACCGTAGCTCCTAAACTTTCTTTAGCTATCTTTTAACCCATCCTAAAAGTTTTCGGGAAGAATTTCCAAGTTTCGGAGCTTTTCGGAAAAGTTTTGCCGAATTTTCCTACCCGGGCGGCAGTACCACCAGCCCAAGCCGATACTGCCAGCCATGGCGACCGGGCAGGGGGCAGAGCCCCTCGCGGCTGCCCATTGCCTGCCACCTAACCTATTTCTAGAGGGTTCTTCTCCCTCACTCACCCCAGCTGACTCACTCTCCCTCTCCCTCACTCTCTCACGCACTCCCTCCCTCCCTCACTCCCTCTCCCTCTCTCTCCCATGGAGCTCTCCCTCTCTCCCTCAAGCATCCCCTCCAGCTAAACCTCTCTCTCCGGTGTTCTTGAGCTTGTGGAGAAGCTAGGCAAGGTGGAGATCAACTTCCTCAAACCCTAGCAGCTTTTGGAGGTGAGTAGAAGCAAGTTTGGGTGCAAATCTTTGTGTTTGAGCTCAACCTTCCATTTCTTTCTCTTTTCCTTCCTTTCCTTTGGTCGGAACCCTAGAAAGCCTAGTGGTAATGCTCAACTTTTATCTATTTAAATCCTTAGACCTAGGTTAAGTTGTTCTAGGTGTTAAAGTTTTAGTTAGTGCGAAAACCGAGTTCAAAATCCTATTTCTTTTCTTCGTCGAGTATATTTGGTTAAAAGTCATTTTCGTGACTTTTGGACGTAGTTCTTGGAACCCTAGTTCCAAAAGTTAGGAAATGACACTAGAATATATTCGACGCCGTTGAAGTTCGAGTTTCACGAAAAGAATCGAGTTTGAATTCGATTCAGGTCGAAAGTTGAAATTTAGCGTGAATTAGGATTCTCGAGTTTCTCGGGTGTAAAATTAGGTCAAACGAAGTCGGAGCCTCGAGTGGTTCGCGTGAATGGGTCCTTACCATCGCCGAGAACCCATCCATGCAATCACCGCGAATTTCCGAAGTCGTTTGCGCAAAAACCCATTTTGTAAACCCTAGTTTTTCTCTTTGCCGACACTACCGACGTGGTGAGGCCGGTACTGCCGCTCCGGCCGGCACTACCGCTCCCACGACACCGGTAGATAATATCCAGTAGGTTATCCTCTTCGACCGTTAACCTCCGGCACTACCATCGTGTAGGTCCGGTACTGCCACTTGACCGGAACTACCGGAGTTAAGCCCCAAGTGGTTATTTTCCAGAGAAGTCCGATTTTGTGTTCGTAGTCTCCGGCACTACCGATTTTTAAGGGCCGGTACTGTCGACCGTAGAGGCGGTACTACAGGGATTTAAATGCCGGTACTGCCGAGCTCCGAATCAAATTTGGTTTTCGTTTGGGTCTTTCTCTCTCGTGTTTGCTTTTCGGTTGTTGTCTGATTTTAGGAGCTTAATGCCTTGTTTTCAATGGATCTTATTCGTCTTCTCATTGTTTCTTTTGTTGCGCGTGCGATCAAATGTTGATGCCTCTGGAGCAGTTGACGAAGATCTAGACTACGACCCTGAGAATACGTGTGACGCAGAAGCAGAGCAAACAGGCAAGCACCCCCTTTGAACATATTGAACCTATAATTGCTAATGTACTTTGTTTTCTTCCAAACTATTACGCATGCATAAGTAAGTGGTACAAATATTTAAATGGTGGGAAATGGTAGTTAGATCCGAATCTGTATGGTTTATCTCAATTATGATATTGTCATGCGAACCTTGTTTGATTTTAGGATAAGGTTAGACGCTATATTAAGTGTCATTTGGGAATATAAGTATAATAGTTGCATATGCTTAAGCATTAGACTAATCGAATGTTGATCGGTGGACTCAGTCAATCAAAACCTTCATGAATTATTGTCGGAATTTCTGAAATGGTGATTCAATGGAAAAGGTTATGTTGATAAAAAGGTGAAAAAGGAAAGGTGAAAAGTGGTTTTATGCCGGACGGATGATGGGAGGTCTCGTCTGTGCAATCCTAAGGACTGAACTTGACGCTTTTAACTGAGTCTTTTCGTACAACCACATGTGCTAGTATGGGATAGCCTGAACCCAGTACAGGAGTTGGGATTTGGTCTTGCGCCATGGTAGGTCGAAGTAGTTGGACATACACCGACGTATAGGTGTTGTTCAGAATACTCCCTCACCTCGCGTAGGTGTTGGAGACTTTCGTTACAATGGTGGATGCTTTGCTGTGGGTAAAAGGCACAATGGAGCGCTAGCCATCGTCAGATCCGTGTGGGTGAAGCGGGTTTGGAGCTTTGGTGCCTAACTACAAGTATTTGCTGCATTCTCGCCCGGCCCGGGGGTATACTGTGTGTGTGTGTGTGTGAAACCCTCACCCATAGCAAAGGGCGCACGTCGCCGGGGCTGACGCAGGACTGAAAACCGACAACTGGATAAGTTTCGTCACAATCTAGCAAAATGGGTACCGTATGTATCGCGTGGCATGGTTGACATGATTGCTAGAATGTGTCATGTGGGTAAAGTGTGCATTCTCTGCAGAGATTAACTAAACTAATCGATTAGCTGTGCTCACGGTCACGAGCAACTTGGGTATTTGCTGTCAAGTATAGCATTTTGGTTTTGTTTTCAGAAAAAGGATTTGGAAACGGTAGATCTTTGAAAACTTGGGATGGAATAAGCGTAATGTTGGGTTGTTGGACTGGTGATTTCAATCAACCTGTTGATGATTTTTGATGTCATTTGATGGTTAAGTTGGATTTGTTGGAGGAAATTAAATATGGTATGAAAGATACAAATATGTATTGAATTATTTTCATTTACTAAATGCTTTGTGAACTGTGCAGCATTTCGAATCTATTAGTCTATTGCAAATAAATTATGCTTTATGCAATTCTGAGCTAGAATAGCAACCATCTTCATTGATTAGCCTGCATTTACTAATATACTTGCAAATAATAAAGTCTTGCGAGTACATACGTGTACTCACCGTTTGCTCTGAAAACTTGCGTGAGGAGCAGAAGATGCAGGAGAAGACGGAGATGACCAGGAATTCAGTGAACCAGGCGAGGGTGGTGCGTTTGACGGCTAGCGGAGTAGCATGCTCGCCGGTTGCCTGTGGGAATGGAGGCTCATCGTGGCCGCTTTGCTTTTGTTTCTCTTATATTCTTTTCTTTAGTTTACTTTAAGCCAGTCGGCCTTTTGTAAACAAGAACAAGTTGTAATATTATCTATCGTTGTAATATATTACTTCTACTCTTAACTTGTGTTTGCATAGAAACGATGCTACCTAACATAATATGTGACACTAGCCTACTGATACAGGGACTAGTGACAATCACATATCTGCAGGAAGCTCGGATTGGAACCAATTGGATGGCATATGACCTCATGAGTCGAGTGTCGTGCCGACCAAGTGGTCTCAATCTGAGTCGGTCGTGATGCCGTGATCAGTAACTGTACTGGTTGCGCAATTAACCAAGCCAGCGCGACAGTAGAGGTGGAATCACAGTATCAGGACCGAAGTGTAACACCCCGGCATCTGGTATGCCTGAATGTTACCAAACATAGACTAAACCACATCTAAATACCACAAATAAAGATAAATTACAGCAAAGGAGTAAATACTAAAACCAAAAATTTCGGCAGCATCTCCTTTGTTTTTTCATGAATTGAAGCAACAACAAAATGATCACAGGATATAGCATAAAGAACGACATCTAATCATCAATAACGAGGGCTCTAGCAACAGTATAAGTCTATAATAATGAATTCAACCATCTCATGAGCCAAACGAAGTAAATGAGGAAACCAAGCACAAAAATTAACCATTGCACCAAGTTACATGGCACTATTCTTATTATTATGACCCAAATGAATAAATTGTCTATAAGTATGGAGCTACGTGTAGATGTGTAGCTAATGCCCTTTCCCGTATGCCGGTTTCATGGTACCTAAAAAAACAACATAAAACACAAGTGTGAGTTCAACACTCAGCAAGCATATCGTAATAGGTCATAAAGAATAAAACAAGGCCAACAACAATACATACCATACTTTAACATCATAATCGAATCATAATTTCATCCACAGCATCATAGCCATGACCAAGCACATTGTTCACAACTCATTTTCATCATCATGTATGCAATGCAATGCGATGCACATGTCTCCTGGAAGCATATACCGGTATTGCTGAGTGCACACCCGTCGGCGTGCACCCTCTTCCCCCTTCCATCCCGTAGATGGAGGGTGCCTACGCATCGCTTCCACTCACCACGTGGGTGGAATCACGAGGTAGGTCTTACAACCATGGCGCTTCGGATTAGTCATAACTTTCTCACCGACCTTACCGGACTAGTTATGACGTTCTCACCGATCGGGCCAGCTTTCATGCCATGTATGCAACATATGCCATAAACATAAACAACTTGCATCAAACTGAACTAAACATGGCATAGCATCATAATAGTCCATTTTCATCATAACATTGGCAAGCACTAATCATGGCAAGATATCACAACATGTAAGCAATTTGCATCTAGTCACAATCAGCAACATACACTACCCATTACAACACACTTGCCTTAACCTCGGGCGACGGATTGACGAGAGGTTGAGGGCACTCCCGGGGTCACACCACCTGCACAAATATACCACACACTCAAAACGTGCCCCCAAAACAGTACGCAAAAGCTCGTCTACCCCGACTTCACAAACTACTCTCAAAATCGAAAAACAGAGAATCTGTCCCGCCCGGACAGCAGACTTCAAACTATCATAACTTTAGTTCTAGGACTCCGAATCGATTAAAAGAGTACATCCTCGCGAAGCTTAGGAAATTTCCTAACTTTTTCTAAGTATTGGCAAAAGCTGATTCGGAGTCTAAAGTTGTCTAATCTACAAAACACTACGTTCTGTCCCAGCTACGTCACATATTTGAACACGTTCGGTAAATCGAGCATAACTTTCAAACGGCTGAGCAGAATTGGATGTTCTTTATGTACACTGAAAGGTATTGAAGTTATCTACAACTTTCTCAACAGGCGGCCGACGAAATTCCGAATCTAAAGTCACGAAAACTCAAACTCTAGGTCGACTGCACAATCTGCCCGAAGCAGAGAACGTAGCAAACTCTAGTTTTCATCCAATCTACCCAATCACAGCACCACCTCTTGATCTAAAAACATCCAAATACCCTGTAGCACAGCCCCTAGACCAACCCCAAGAACTACCCCTAGCCATACCTTCGCCCGACGAACGATGGACCAACGAATCTCCTTCCGGTTCTCCCGATCTCCTTCCTCGCTCCAAATCCGCTGGATCTCCTCGTCGCGGAGCTTCCCAATGGAGAGAACAGCGGGGTGGCAAGGCGAGGATCTCTCCTAGGCTAGCAAGGAGGGTGGAGAGGAGAGGGGAGGGGTGGTGGTGCAAGGGGAGGCGCAAAGGGAGTGGGCGTGTGGAGGAGGAGGAGAGGGAGGGGCGGCGGCTAGGGCTAGAGAGGGGTGGGGCTGGTGCAATGGGGGCAGGGCAGCAGCCTTGTTGCCCTAAAAACCCCACCACATGGGCCCTTACTTCCCCCACCTTTGGCCTAATTCATCCCCCTAAGGCCCAACTAGCTCCCGTTAGGCCCAAACTCCCCAAAACGGCCCGAAAACACGATTAAACCTTGTACCGTAAAGTTTTATTCTCTAATTTCACATTTTATAATATCACACCATTCCTTAATGTCACACGAAGCCCCCACAAGAATCACTATACACGACCCATGCATGACGGATCGGCGGGGAGGATGGTGGTGTTGTTACAGTGCAACTACTTTCCGAGCTTGAAGGCAAGGACGGAGAACTTCGGGCTGCAGTTGGCCTGAAACGTTCTAGATACTCTTGACGATTACCAGTTTTACGACGTGTTGGTCCATTTGCTTTGGTGGATGGAGGATCTTGTGGTCTTGCACGAGTGTTGTATGCATGAACGTAAGCATTCATGTCAATACCATGAACCTTACACACTTGACGTAAAAGCTTACGCCCAGCTTCTTGGATAGTAGTAAGTCTAATATTATCATGGTGCTTCGTTTGGTGATGTATGGATTGGTCTCCTATTTGAGTAGTGACACGTCCGTTGACTTCATAGCGATTTTATGGCCTGACTGAGTTTGCTTGGTGTTGTAGATGGGTGCACTATTTCCATGTCCAAAGCTTCTAGTTAATTCTTCCACAATATTGGTCCAGCTGGCGTGATTGGCCATCTAGATGATTAGAATTTAAATGGTAATTAGATGAGAAGAAATTTAAATTAATAGAAAAGGATTACAGTAATTTTATCCTTACATATAAGATCTTTTGAAGGTTTAAGTTTATACATGAATTTGTCTAGATAGGTAGAATCAATTGAGTAGTAAAGTACTATAAATTTTTCCCATGTGGCTGACGTAAATTAATCCTAGTGTGCAAGAAGGTCTCTTTTCTTTAATGAAGAGTCTAAGATTCTAAGTTTTATTACTAGGTGACATCAATTTTTGTTGTTAAGTATAAAGGATCGATCTAGGCTAAAGTGGTGAAAAAACTCTTAGAGGTAGAGTGTCATGGACTGCTTGTTTTCTAGGTACTTGCACTACTACAGAACCGGCTACTACAAGCGGGTCGTAACCCCTTTCAGAAGCGGTTTTATAACCGCTTCTAAGCAATCGTGTGTGATACCCGCCCGGTATCACAAGCGGTTGCACAAACCGCTTGTGTTGTGGCAGCAGAAGCGGTTGGGAAGGTGTCCAGGAAGGCCAGTGGAGCCGCCACGTGGGGGCCTCCACAAGCGGTTCGTGTTACGAACCGCTTGTGAACAGCACACTCCCGAAGCGGTTGGAGTTACCAACCGCTTGTGGAGAGCAAGCACTCCAGAAGCGGTTGGAGTCACCAACCGCTTGTGGAGAGATTTTTCAATTATATGTATTATAGAATATGTTCTTTCAGTGTTTTTGTATATCGTTTTTGACCATAAAATGAAATATGAGTGTAGGAGTTTTCTGCGCAATTAAATATATATTACATATGCTCACTCATACACATGTTCACAAGCTAGATCAGTAAAAAAAACCCGCCTTAACAGTGTAACAAATGGACAAGTACATACACGCTATCGACGTTTACAAGTTTGAATGATTAAAAAAATGATTATCGAACTCAGTTCTTCTTGCATTCGCTCAAGTTCTTGGTCGACGTCGATGTCGTCATCAGTTCAGCTGTGTTCAACGATGGACCAAGCCTTACGTGGAACTCGCCATTTGGAGATACAACCTCGTCGACAATGAAGCCGATGAGTTGTTCTTGCAGTGCGCGCACTCGGTGAGGCGGGAGCACGCTAACATGCTCATCGATGTTGGGCTGACAATTGATTAAGCGGGAAGTATATAAATATCCGATCACATACGATTACTTAAAATGTAAGTGGTAGCTAACAAATTGACATGCATATACGAACCTCGGCATAATGTTCCAGCGCATCGGCATGAATAAAACTTTGAATATAGTGGAACACGTAGTAGCCACATAAGTTGTTTCGGCCGTTTGGCGTTTAACCTTGACAGGAGAAATTTCATAATATCGGATGAAGAACTGATATGGTGCATTTATATTAATAATTGTTTTTGTAGTAATGCACTGAAAGTGCTCACTATGACTTGAATTCTTTCTTGAAATCTCCTTTATGCTTCTTCCGAACTTTCCAAATGTTTTGTTGAGGATGTCAATGAACCATTGGTATTTGCTGATTGATTCCTTCTTGAGTCATGAACTATAATCCCTGCTGTCAAGCTCGATGACTAGAAGGATCGATGAAACCTATTCGTATATTCAAAGAAGCGCGTAGCGACTAGTCGTATTATCAATGGCTTAAGAAATACAAGAACAAGAGGTTTGTGAGAACACGTACATGAAGTTGAAGGGCGTAAGTATGTACGGTTTGTAGTCTTTGTTTCAATAATGCACGCCAAAATGTATGCCTCAACTTCCGGTCTTTCTTCTTGCGAATGACCAGATTTTCTCGTTGACAACCTGCGGGTCGATGAAACCAACGCTCAGATGCCCACTGTTCTACATCGTTGTATCTCCAGTCTACATAGGAAGGGATAACTACGGTAATTAGATTTTCGATTTTGTGGTACGAGAGGCAGCAAACGGTCAACTTAGACGATCAATACTTACGCAGACACCAAAGAAGACATGAAGGACACGTCGATGGCGTCTGCTTGGTACACATGGTACAAGTCCTCGAATTGCAGCCATATTTCGTCTGCATCTCCAGCGGAAGAAATGCGTATCTTGAGCAATGAGGTGGAACATTTTCTCTCCTTTAGATGCCCTTTCCATATAACATTCATGCATTTGACGCATCTTGGTTGGGAGATCTTTTATATCTTTTGGATCAATTAGCGGTTTGCCCAACTCATACTTCCATCTGATTGGTGCCAGTGGAAGATCCTGGTCTATTGATTCCAGTCCTGCCTCCTTCAAGAAATCCTGGATCCTCAATTGCTCAAGACTTCTGCTCATCTTCCACTTTCTTCTTCTTCTTTGCCGCCGACGAAGCCTGTGTATTTTTCCTTGTAGCCTTTCTTATTGTCCTTTCGTAGTCGGTCGTCACAGGCGGTGGCACCGTTCCGCATGACTGAAAGTGCTTCACAATTTTTTTATCTATTTTAACGTTGGGCGCTGGCTTCGTTGGCGCAAGCTGCTTGGCCACATCCGTCTTCACGGTAATTGATAGCTCCTCCGCAGTCAGATCATATGGCCTCTTTGGCAGTTCCTTCAATATTCTCTGTCCGTCGGATGCCGACTTCGTGGGAGGAGGTGCCGTTGCGGGATCCCTCCTTCTGAAAGGGAGCTTCTTCCTCGGCGGAGATGCTGGAGCGGGAGGTGCTGGAGCATCTGATGCTGGAGCGGGAGGTGCTGGAGCGGGAGGTGCTGGAGCATCTGATGCTGGAGCGGGAGGTGGAGGAGGCGTGTCCTGGACCACCGGAGAAGCTTTGCGTGCAGGCGACATTGGAGGAGTCGTGGGTTGTCGATGTGGAGGAGGCGTGCTTGATGCTGCAATCGCTCAAATCAAGGGGCCTCTATCGTTGATGTGACCTCCACACCACCTGGAAATATGATGTACGTTTTGCGCCAGAGGATGAATGTGCCGTGGAGGGTCTGTCCAAGCTTGGTCATGTCGTCGCCCCCAGCAATCTCGAGCAAGAGATCTTCGAAGCCCCCCACCACCTCTTCCACCGTGACCTTAGAGTATCCGGAGGGTATCTGATTGAAGTGGAACGTCTGGCCCGCCTCCACCGGATAAGCCATGCCATAAGCCACCTTGTAGGACAGGTTACGCATATCAATGTGTAGCTCAGACCGCGGCGAACCTTGATATCGCCCACGGATAACGGACTGCGGGTCATCTCGCTTCAGGGGCCACGGCAGACGCCAAGAATCGCTTTTGGCGCGCCGGATCGATCACGGGTGTCGGCGCCCCTTGAACACTACCTCCCTGAAGCTGATATTGGGTTAATGCTTCGGACACTTGTTGCGCGATCAAATCAGGGATGGAAGCCTTTGTAGCTCTAAGCTCGTCCTCCAAACGGCTCACTCTACCCTGATCTCTCCTCTTGCTTCGTCCGGCCTCAGAATCGCTTGCGTCTTTGGCAAATCCGTGCCTCCACGGTATCTTTCCGAATCCTCGTGTCCGTCCCGGGTGCTCAGGGTTTTGAAGGGCATATGTTAGCTCGTCATTCTCCCTGTCCGTCATGAAGGACCCTGACCGAGATTGATCGATGGCTTGTACAATCCTTTGACCAACTTCTTGGACTGTCGGTGCCATCACCAAGCTACCGTCATCTGCAAGTTGGCCCCCGTGACCCAAGAACCAGTTGCGTAGGCGGGGCTCCCAATCCTTAGTTTCAGGTACAATCTCCTGCTGCCGAAGTTCCTCTTCCCGCTTGTCCCATTTCTTCGCAGCCTTAATGTAACCACCGGTGCCGAGATGGTGGTGGTATTTCTTCTTCTGGGCATTCACCTTGTTTTTCTCTCTCGCGGCCTGTCCTGCATCGGATAGCTTGAATTCCTCGAAAGCCTCCCAATGATCTGCCATCTTAGGAAATTGATTGAAGTCTGGCCTTTCTCCTCTGTCGATGTACTTGCGGGTGAGGGACGACTTCCACTGCTGAAAGGAAGTTGCCATCTTCTTCAAAGCCCATCCCTTGGCCTTCTGTTCGTACCCATCTGGAAAAGTGAAAGTTTCCTTCATATCATTCCAGAGCAATTCCTTGGTAGCTGCAGGGACTTCGGTCCATTTCTGGATGCTGATTGGGACGTGATCCCTCACGTGGTAGCCGCAAGCATTGTTGAAAGGGCCAATTGCTGACAGTGGGGCTACCAGACTCCCGTCGTTGCCGACCTCGGTTATCACATACTTGGTCGAAGGCTTCTTGTTAGGTCCTCGGTTAATTCCGGACTGGGTGGCCGATGATGTACCGGGCTGGATACACAAACACATGTTACAATAATTAACATGTTTACGGTGATTTCATAATGGTTAAGAGTATACCTCGCTGTTGCCGGCAGTATCCTCGCCAGTACCAGTGTACAATTGTCAAAAGATATTATATCAAGCGTCCTAAAGCAATATTTGGTTAAGATAAGATTGGGATGATAAGTGGGTCAGTTAGGAGATGGTCCCATAGTCAGTGAAAGCAAAAGAGAATTAATTTACCATGTCTCAGGCAACTAATTTAAGTACTGTTTTTATTCAAAAGAAAAATTTTGAAACTTTGCATGATCTGAAGATCAAAATTTTAAATAAGACCATACTTAATTTCATTTTCTTGATTCGTTCAATTTAAAATAAAATATTTTTAATGCTACGACTATTCTTTTCTTAATACCTAAATGTTGGAAAAGGGAGGGAAATATGTTCTTTGAATAAAAAACTTTGATTCTAATTAAAATTTTCATTCACTTTTATTTTGAAATTTTAAATATTTATTCATCCAATTTTTAAATTTTCAGGAAGTTACAACAGTACAAATCAAAGTATAACAAGTAGTGTAGCACTTACCCTGGGTTATAGGGTAAAAGTATGAAATCTTTACCTTTTTTAGCCAGCAATGCCTGTTTCACGTATTCCTCGACCATATTTATATTTTTGTCCATTATTTGCTTTGAGACTATGTGTGGATCGAGGAAACCCACCGATTGTTTGTTCCTTGTCGCTTCGAGTATCATGATTCTATATATACAAAGGTGAATATAGACTATTGCCGGACATTTATCGCTATTAGACGAATATAGACTGTAATATCACACACTTACAATGTCCAACATCTCAAGAGCGCGGCATCGAGGGCATCGAGGTTGTAGAGATATAACAGGTCTTGGAAGTCGACCCCTTGTTTCCCAAGGCCATAGATAGTTCATCTTTCTCCCTGTCTGGCAAAAAAAAGCCATCGGACAATTTTGTACTTAATGCTACTTGCAAGATCCCGACAAGTTATTTCACTTATGAAGTTATGGACTAATTACATACAAAATTGGTACTTTGATATCTTACCACGCATTGGCAGACTTCCTCGTCTGCGGGGTTTTTAAAGGGGACGGTTGCGAAAGATGTGGCACCTGACCTCACTCTTAGCCAGTCTCTGGTGCTGTTCTATGATCGATGCAATCTAAGAACTAAACACACGTTGCACAATAATACTCAAATATTGGTAAGCATCACCAGAGCTCACATGCTCTTCTTCATGTTCTGAATTTGGATCATCGTCTTCACGTTTAGCAAGCAAAGCACACGTTTCTTCGTCAAGATTGCTTGCAATCATACTCTATGTCTTTGTGAGTTATTAGCACGTGCTTGCTCGGACACTCCCTCATCATGTGGCCGAAACCCTTGCAGCGTAGGCATTGAGTGTCTTTTGTGCGTCCTATTGAGGCGATCGACGACGACAAACTTTTGTAGGAGCTGGTGTGGCACTCTTCATCGGCGCGGGTGCATGTGGTGCTGAATTTGTATTAGAGGATGTCAGTTTGTTGTTGGAGGAGCTCAATGTAGTGGTACGGTCAGACGGGGCAGCAGTGGTGTGAGGCATCCATGAAGTAGTACGACCTGCAAAAATGTCAAATTTTGTCCTCGATTGTCGTCCCTGCACTTCATGTTCAGCTTTACAAGCAATATGGAATAAACGAGTCATCAAATTATAATCCTTATAATCTAGAATGTCCTGGATTTCTCGATTTAATCCACCTAAGAAATGAGCCATAGAAGCTTCCTCATTCTCAACTAAACCATAATGCAACATGCCAATTTGCAATTCTTGATAATATTCCTCTATTGAACTTTTTCCTTGGCATAGTCACTACAATTTATATAATAAATCTCTAGCATAATATGATGGAACAAATCTTTGTCTCATGATCAGCTTTAAAGCTTCCCAAGTGGTGTGTATATTATTTTGATGAACGCGGCAAGGCTCTCTCTACTAAACAGAAGCAAAATCAAAGAATTCACTAGTGGCAGCCCTAACTCTTCTATCCTTAGGAAAATCATGGCATGCAAATTTTTTATCAACAAGTAATTCCCACCTGAGGTAACCATCAGGATCATATTTACCTTCGAAAAGCGACATATTAAATTTTACTATAGGGAAAACATCACAACAACCATGTACCCCATGTCGTGGGGGATCACATCGTATACCTTGCCGATTGAAGCGTAGCTGATGATGGTCGTGGTCATTGTCATAATTGATGGTAGTGTCATCCTCCAAATCAGTGGCGTAGTCATCATAGTTCTCACCATTTTGTTCTTCTACCACAGCTCCCAAAACTATGGTAGCCCTATTTGCTAAACCAAAGCGTTGACGCTGTGTGGTTGGGCGGCTGAGATAGCGGGGCCATGCTGGGAGTCTGGGGCAGTAATGGGAACCCGATGAGAACGTAGTACGCCGTTGTTGTTGCTTAGGAGACGAGGCAGAGGACTGGAAGTTCCTGGGACAGCAACTGCAAGCATATCAAGTCTAGACAAAATAGTAACAAGGGTAGTGTTAGCAATTCCCTATGCGGTCTCGATGGATCAGATATGGTTTTCTTGCAGCGACATACGCTCATTAATGAGTCATACATCCTCACTAAGGCCCTCGGTGGTGATCCTTGTCATCCTCTCAAAGTGAGCAATAATACCCTTCATGTGTGGAGAGTGATGTAGCAAACTCTCATCACCTAACATTGTTAGTAGAAGACAAGAAACAAAATCACAAATATAATGTTCTTATCACTACGTAGGATGTGGTAGAAAGTCACTCAACTCTTAAGCTTTAACCAAAGCTCTTACAAGTTCTTACCGTGTAGTGGGTGTTGTCAGCCGGTGGTGTCAAAGGTTCTCCGAAGCTTGGATAAAGCGATTACCAAGGGACCGAACAAACGTACGAGGTAGAATGTGGAGCTTGGATACAGTTTTCTCACTCTCACAATTTAGTGGCACAACAATGCACGCCAAAAATATGGTCAAACACTAGCCTAGTTGTCGGTCTTCTACCAAAGGGAGCTCAACAGTGCCTAAGCCTAGATACTGAAAATTAATGAGTGGAGAACAATGTAGTGGCAAGCAAAGGAAAACTAGATATGAGAGGAGCATCCCTATGGACACAATGGAATGAACAAGATTTTTTTTTCAAGATGATAGAAGTCACCAGAAATCCTTCTTTTACCTCATTGATCCCAGGGAGCAATGCAGCTCTCTCTCTCTCTCTCTCTAGACTTTGTTCTCTTCCAAAACACAATAGAAAGGTTTCAGATTCCTTCTTATATTCCTTCTGTTTGAAACAAGGTGGTCTTTATTTCTTTTGGAGAGTATTTAAAATTGAATTTCCTGAATTGGAATTTATTTCAGACCCAGCTGGCAAACCAAAAAAAAAAGATGTGAACTCGGACATAACAGTCCAAACAAAATCAGACTTGGATTCTCTGTCCGAATCAGCTAGAACTTGATCTGGATGACAACTTAAAGCTTGCACCCACACAGATATCTCACCGAGCATCCCAAGAGTTGGTCTCGGCAATGATTATTTTGGTGTTTTTCTTTACTAGAATTGAGACAGAAAAGGATGATGGCGCAAGGAGTGGTAGACACCAAGTCACCCAAAACTAATCTAAATCAACAACTTCTAGATGGATGCAGCACAAATTCAATAATGCAAATACTAGATGATAAAATTGCTAACAACTATAAATAATGGTTCGGATGTAATTATCTAACCTAATTTTTTGGCTTTTTCTGGACATTAGGGATGAAACAATCTACTACTAAAAAACAGGAAAACTTGATACCACTTGATGTAGGAATTGTTCTTGATCTTTTGATGAGAGTGATAACTTCGATTTGGTGGAACTGACTTTGATGATCCAACTACAACGAACAACGACGATGTGCCTTAGCAATCGCTAAACCAACTCCGGAGGGTTATTGACCTTGCCGTGAGCACGATCAACCTGAATACGAGGTTCAATTCCTGCAAGCAACTGAAGAAACAAGCAAGAACAAAAGTAGCAACAATCTGAAATTGCAAATACAATTTGAGGTTCACGAATATATATATAGATCACAAAGGTGGGGTTCTGCGATGTTGTCTCAACAAGTGGTCATTTGGCACATCTAGATGACAATGTAGTTTGGCCCTAGGCTAAAACTATGATCAACAAAAAAAACCCTTCAACTGGTGCAGCTAAAGGGGTATTTAAAGAGAGGAAAGGAGGAGGGTGCGGCCAGCTTGCAGAGGAGGAGGGTACCTATTCTTGGAGTAAGCCAATATGAACTCTTTCCTTCCATCCCTGGAATCTATTCTAAAAATAGCTATGACTCTAGTTAAGGTAATATGACATGCTGCTATTACATGGCCCATGTGGCCGAATTAAGTGATATGGCACCTTCCATGGACTTGGCCGAAACCCCTTTGGTTAAGGCCAAGAAAATTTGCTAAGTCTTGTTATGCTGGTTTTAGTGTCTTGAAATCACCACTTGTCTCCTCCACTTGATTTCCTTCTCTTTGTGGTGCTGATTTTCTTCTCTTTGTGGTGCTACCATCATATCCATTATTGACTCCTATGCTCCATAGCTTGTCTCTTGTATCCATGCTTGGTCCATCATTCCTGAGTATCAAATAAGAACTTGATTTAGGTAGTATCAAATCCTTAGCAAAATTAATGTTATCCCAAAGGAATGAAAGTACTTGACAATTTATTTGACGAACACAAGCTCTAGCGAGTAGTCCTTGTATTGTTGGAGTAGTAGCTGGTGTTGTTGTAGTGCGTGTAACAGTGGTGGAGATGTCCTCGTCAATGGATGTGTGATGATCATGTTTTGCGGATCATGGATATGCGATATAAACACAATTATATAGATAATGTGTTGGTGAACATGTTATTGGATAGACCCATTATGAAACACCGCATTGAGCATTACATGTGTGTCATCGGTCGCTTTCATACAATGTTTATGATTGATTCTCTAACCTAAGTTACATGGATCCCAACATGAGTATCACATTCTTTGATGTATCTAATCATTGTCCATAGCAGGATAATTATATTAGTTACACTCAGGAATGTGTTGAGACATGTGAAGGGATGTGTACGGTCAAGATGGAATTTTGTCCTCCTCGCTATATGAGGATAAAGATATCTTAAAGCCACTCGAAGAAGATATACAAAAGAGTGTGCATAGCCATACCTAAGCCGGTTGAGGTGTCAACCGCTTGATCTATTTAGTTTAGCTTTGGAGATTCGAGGAACAACGGATTAAACTTGATATCTGAAAGCTTGATCTATTTAGTTTAGCTTTGAAGATTCGAGGAACAACGGATTAAACAACACAAGGATGGTACATATCTCACTTTGGGTTTAATCTTGATATCTAAAAGTGACAAAAAGATTGAACATATATTCGTTGATGGCTTGTTGGATAAATGATATCCATGTGATTTGAGAAGTCATAATGTTTTGCAAGGAGCATCTTATGACTTGTGGCTCGAATGGTGATTCGATACACCGCCAACATCACAATTAGCCTACAGAGTCACACACAAAGAATGGGAACCAATTGGTTTGTTATAAATTTCATAAATTATTATATGGATAGTTAATATAATTGAATTATTAAATACAGAATAAGTCCTAGTTTGAGTTCGACTATTTGAATTCAAAACATTACAATCTATGAAACATTAACGTAATACAAATGAAATAGGGAGTCGGTTCGAATAAGCATTTGAATTGATAAAGGTTATCTTGAATCCTATACAGTTTACAAAACATAAACATTTCGAGCTTGTCTAATTCTAACTCTTTGATTATAAATAAAGGCGCACCATAGTGATAACCGAAGTCGAGAGTCTAATTTCGGAGAGAACCAAAAGGGTCACGTTGCGAAGGTTCTAGCAGACCAGTGCAGTCTTCTTTCCATTCATGTGGATACATGTGGAACAAGGTTGCTACTACCTCACACATGTTAACACAATCTAACACTCTTCTTCTGCTGTTGAGAAGCCGTACCTACACACAGGGGCGGAGACAACTCCCGGGCAGGGCGGGCGCCTGCCCGGGATCACCGGCGTCCAGTGGCGGAGCCAGGATGCGAGGCTGCTGGACGGCCCATCGTCGTCGTCGAGGATGTCAGGAGGCGGAGCGGTATCAGTAGCCAGCGTCGCGAGCCTAAGCTGCCGAAGTACTTGGTGGCGCGATCGCTGAGCTAACGTCTGGAGCTTAGCGTCGCGCCGGCACCGGCGCCCTGCTTGGCCGCGTCCGCGTGGAGGTAGCTGCCGTTCGCCCGCCCGCGTCTGTCCGGCCTGGCACCGCTGTGCGCATGTCGTGAGGCATGAGGATTGAGGAAGGAATGAAGAACTAAAGAAGCTGAGCCTGTGCCGCTGTGCGCATGTGCTGAGGAGTGAGGAGGTCAGGACTCAGGAGGGACCACACTGCTGAGTGTTGTGCACATGTGCTGCTTCCTGCTTGGTTTTGGTCCTTTGAAAGGACAGGAGCCAGGAGGTATTGAGCTAATTATCTAGCTAGCAGTACTACTGTACACTACTATCTACTAAATTACTAATGGAGTAATGGGTAGTGAGAGAAGATCTGATATTGGATTAGAATATTAGATAATGGACTAGCTAATGTTAATCAATGAGGTAATGGATTAGGCGACTAGCAGCTACTAAAGCAGTAAAGCTAGAAAAAAAGAATATGTATCCTTGGCATACTCAAAAACCAGTCAATCATTAGCAAACTTTTTAGAAGAATGCACTACAATATCTTGATTTCATATTAATATTTTAGTGTATTGTATATTATGTCGTATTGATAAAAACTAAACATTCGGAAAATGAATTTGCCTCGTGCTAGGTGTGATTAGCACATTAGTGGTACTAATTCAGTATTTTAATATGAATATGTTTTTTATGTTACATGATGCACTAATCAACGTTTTTTTATCTTGCTGTCTTTTTTGGTATGTGGTTAGATCTTTGTTAGTGAATCGTCGAAGCATTAATAGTGTAGTAATGAGGTACTTGTCACATCTTTTTTTGTTTTTATCCATAAATGTTCACATATGTATTAGACTATACTTTTAGTAAAATAAAACTTGTTCTAGTTCTTAAATTTGCCTGTGTGATATGTATATATTTGTTTGCGTTTATAGTGTAGCGCCCGGATTCTCCTCATGCCGCGCCGCCAACGGCCTCCGCCTTCTCTGCGCCGCGTCGCCATAACGGCCGCCCGCCCTTCGCCGCGCCGTCGCCACCGCCCGACTCGCGCCCGCCACGTTTTCCGCGGGCGGTTGTGCCGCGCGCCGCCCTCTTCCCCACCTAGAAACGCCCCCCACGGGACCCCCCCTCTCCCGTGCCCTCCCCCTCTCTCTCCCTCCGCTCTCCTCTAGCCGCCGCCGCCTTCGTCTCCGCCTCCGGCGAGCCGCGCCGTGCTCACGTTCGCGCCGCCCGGCTCCGTCTCGTCGCTTCGGCTCGCCGCTGCGCCGGCGAAGCCGCCTCGCCGCCGCCCTCCCCCTCGCCCGCTCCGGCGCCGGCAGCGCAATGGCCCGGCCGCTTTCGGCCTCGCGCTGGCTGCCCAGCGCGCGTGTGCGCGTGGTCCACGCCACCCGTGGACTTGGTCCACGGGCAGAGGGCCCCAGCCGTCAGCCGATTAAAAGAAAAAAAAATGATTTTCAAAAATCCAAAAAAACCGCTGACGTCAGCATGACGCGGAAAATCGGATTTTCTTTTTAAAAATAATTCCGAAAATTCCAGAAAACCCGTTTTATTTGTTTTTAAACTTCCGGGAGCCCGTTTTCGCCCGTTCGAACTCCGTTTGGCTCCGTTCTTCCTCCTAAATTCATTAGAAATCTCAAACTTCAGTTTAGTGCTAGTTTGAAATTCAATTTATATCTATTTGAGTTCATTTGGTCTTTATTTGAATTTGGTTGTTTTTCGCGCGTAGATTACGGAGAGACCGAGGAATTCCCGAACGACGATTTCGAGCAGCAACTCGTCGAACCAGGCAAGTCACACCCCCTTGACCATGTTGCTCCCAGTTTTATGAACTTGTATGTTGTATTTACAATTATTGCATGCTTATTTACTATAGACATTAATTTTCGACCTAGTTTTAAATGATAGTTAAATCCAATTTCAACATGCGACCTTTGACATTTGAATCCCGATACCTTTGTAACCTTAGTAACAATATGAATTATGACTATGGTAATATTTAGACATTGCTTAGCCATGCATAGAACTGAACTTAGGAAATTTTGGGAAACTTTATGCCAAAATGACATCATGTTCAATTGGAAACTTATAGTGATCAATGTTAGTATCAATGTGGAGATTAGTATGGTTAAAATGAAAATGACTTAGATCGGGCGAGAATTGGTTGGAAAGTGGTGAGGTCATGGTTCTGGGTTTGTGGACAGTCTCGCCTAGTCAATTAAGGACCGGTCTGAGTCTCGCTGAATGTAAAGCCTAACCGTACTACCACGAGTGCGGAATGGGACAGACTGGCTATCCTTATTAAATCATTTCATGGACAGTCATGCCATATGGGGGTAGTGGTGTGGTGAAAGCGAGATGCTGCCACTCTGGCGCAAGAGGGGGCTTCTGAATAGAGGGAGTCTTTCAAATGGTGAAACCTTAGCGGGCATGACTACATGTATGAATTTAATATAGGGGCCTTGTCATAATTTTCTCTGTCACTCACCAAAGGAAGTGTGTTGACATAAAAGGGATATATTATGTCTTGTGGGTAAAGTTGTACAACCTCTGCAGAGTGTCAAACTAATCGATTAGCCGCGCCCGCGGTTATGGGCATGCCGAGCAAGCCATTCTCAGATTAGACTTTAGTAAATTAAAATTTGGTTTTCAGAAATGATGTTGGATGGAGGGAGTCCATCATGGGTATAACTTAGCCAATTCCAGGAGAGATTCCTGAGTTAAAATGTATAGATTTGGTTTTAGAATAAAGTATGCCTTTTAAAATTATTGAAAATGTTATTAAACTGTTGCTTTATGCTTAAATAAACCTTATTGCCATCCTTTGATTACCCGTACATTCATATTGCATTTCCGGTGTGATTTGCTGAGTACGTATGTACTCACCCTTGCTCAATTTACCACTTCAGAGGAGGAGTATCACGACGGTGAGGACCAGTTGGACTAGGCCGTGCCCCCAGTCGATTGCCTGTGGCAAATTAATTGGGCTCTATCTATTTATTTTCATTTCCGCTGTTTCATTTATTCGTTGGCCTGCGCGCCATTTCATTTGTAACTTCGAATATTTATTATTAATAAAGAACGCTGGATATGCTATGGTTTCATTTCTACTGTGTGTACTAGCATTTCCTGGACTAGTACAGAATACACAGAGGATTTCGGAGGTGTTATTCCGGGGTCCGACAGAGATGGTATCAGAGCCATATCGACTGTAGGTCATAGCCATGGTTCAAACATAAGGACTATATTTTAAAAAATAAATAATTTTCGAAAACTTTTACTCCTTACTCCCTTTTTCACTCAACCCCTTCGGTTTATAAAAATTTATTTCTGAGCCATCTCCTTCTCAAAATTTGTAGATGGCTGATATCCCGACTGCGGTGTCGTACGGACTGTACACGGAGAGCTGGACCAGGATCTTGCTGGATATGGCCAAATTCCTCGGATTCACAGAGAGACCCGTCTACCATGGCTTCCGGACACGGACGTTCGCACAGGATCAATGGAGAGTCGAAGTTCACATCTACGCACAGGACCGCGGTAGGACCATCTCCCATATCTATGAGGCTCCAATAATGAGAGACACCTTCGCCACGGGCATCCAGGACGCAGCTCGTGAGGCAGTACGGGCGATGGGGAGACTCTATGAGGCGCGGTTGAAGCCCTCTGAGTTTCGCTACTATCCCATCAAGTATCAGTGCAGCTCATATAGTGCCTTTCGCCTGCCTACGATGACCAGCTCCACCGTTTTGCTTCGACAGACGGTGCTCACGGAGGCTATGGACGAAAACTACCAGGACACCCTTGACGGGCTGTTGACGACCCAGCAGAAGCTTCGCGAAGTGCAGGAGGAGCTGGCCATGTACAAGGCCAGCAATGAGGGTTCGTCCGTCCAGGGAGAGACTTCAGAGCACTCAGAGCCTGTTCACGTCCCGAAGAAAAGAAAGACCGGCGATAAGAAGACTTATTTAAGCCAGTTTCGTGGACCTCAGTAGGATTAGTTTCCGCTTTAGATAGCTTTAGACGTTGATTCTTTCGTTGTGCGTGCTGTCGTTACTCGTAAACAGGCGCCATCTTTTGCTAGAAGTTTAATAAAGATTTGATTCATTCGTTTATTTATATTTGGAGTTTTATCGCTTGTGTGTGGGGTTTTTGGGTAGAACTCTATTCCTTCCCTTTCTAAAACTTGTCATCAACCGTCAGATGGTGAACACTCGTAGCAACGCCAACAGTCCCCCTCCGCCAGGATTGCCCCCTCCTCCCGCAGATGGACCCACCTGGCAGCAGATGATGGAGAATCAGAACCAGCTTATTCAACTGTTAGCGCAGAGTATCAACAATAATCAGAATGCTCAATCCACCGCTCCCTAGCATCACCAGCAGAACAAGTTGCCAGAATTCATGAGAACCCAGCCTCCGGTGTTCTCCAGCAGCGCTGAGCCTCTTGATGCGGACGATTGGCTCAGGACCATTGAGAAGAAGTTGGACATCATCCAGTGTAGTGATCGAGAGCGAGTCTTGTTCGCTTCTCATCAGCTGAGTGGACCTGCTGCTGAGTGGTGGGACAACTTTCGAGTTACTCACCGGGACGCTCGGGCTATCACTTGGGATGACTTTGTGCGAGCTTTTCGCTGAGCTCACATCCCTTCGGGCGTCATTGCACTCAAGAAGAAGGAGTTCCGTTCCTTGCGTCAGGGAGGACGCACTGTGACGGAATACCTGTACAAGTTTAATCATCTGGCCAGATATGCTCCGGAAGACGTAGCCACCGATGAAGCGAAGCAGGAGCGCTTCATTGAAGGACTGAATGATAAATTGGCAGTTCAGCTCGTATCTCATGATTATGTTGACTTTCAGCAGTTAGTCAACAAGGCTATTCGCCAGGAAGGCAAGCATCAGGAGATGGAGAGCCGCAAGAGAAGGATGGCTTTCCAGAGGAACAATCTCGGAGGACACCCCAAGCCTCGCAACGCGATGCCGCAGCCTCCGCAGCGTGTCAGACCTCAGGTTCCTTCTTCATCCAGGACATTGGTAGCACCGCAGCGCCCTGCCAACCCCAACTTCAGGCCACCTCCAGCCTCGGCAGGCAATCAGATCCAGAGGACTACACAGACTGCGGCGGGAGTCCAGTGTTACTACTGTCATGAGATGGGACATTTTGCAAATCAGTGCCCTAAGAAGAGAGCCATGCTAGCACCGGCCAAGACGGACCCAACCCTTCAGCTCTTCCAAAGCCGAAGCCAATGCCCGGCGATCGAGGCCGTGTTAATAATATCACGACAGAGGAAGCTCAGGATGCTCCAGATGTGGTCGTCGGTACGTTCCTCGTAAATTCAGTCCCAGCATCAGTTTTATTTGACTCTAGAGCTTCACATTCTTTTGTTGCTAGTCGATTTGTGGGTAAGCATGGGATAGCCACCTTTCCTCTTGCCAATCCCATGATAGTCAGCTCCCCCGGATTAGAAATAAGAGTCAGCTCTATTTGCCCAAAAATTCCTTTGATCATAGAGGGAGTGACATTCCTAGCAAACTTAATAGTTTTGCAGTCCCAGGATTTGGATGTGATCCTTGGTATGGATTGGCTAACCAAGAATAAAGGCCGAATTAATTGCTTCAACCGGACTATTGAACTCACCAATGAAGATGGAATCAAGGTCGAGTTCGAGTCCAAGAACAGTAGGGAGAAGCAAGTCAGTCTCAATAAGCTCAAGGGCTTAAGTTTAGAGCAAGTGCCAATCGTACAAGAATATCCGGATGTCTTTCCAGAGGATTTATCCGGTATGCCTCCAGACCGGGATATTGAGTTCATAATCGACCTCGTCCCTGGTACAGCCCCAATTTCAAAGAGACCGTACAGGATGCCCGCAAATGAATTAGCTGAATTGAAGAAGCAAATTCGTGAGCTGCAAGACAAGGGATATGTCAAACCAGGTTCATCACCTTGGGGTGCACCTGTTCTTTTCGTCAAGAAAAAGGATGGTAGTATGAGGATGTGTGTGGATTACAGAGCTCTTAATGAGGTCACCATTAAGAATAAGTATCCCTTACCCAGGATCGATGACTTGTTCGATCAGTTAAAGGGAGCAGGTGTCTTCTCCAAAATAGATCTTCGGTCAGGATATCATCAGTTAAAAATCCGACCTGAAGATGTGCCCAAGACAGCCTTCACCACTCGGTATGGACTTTATGAGTTCACAGTCATGTCATTTGGGTTGACCAATGCACCAGCCTATTTCATGAACATGATGAATAAGGTGTTCATGGAATTTCTGGATAAATTTGTGGTGGTGTTCATTGATGATATTCTCATCTATTCTAGAGATGAGAAGGAGCATGAGACACTTGAGATTAATATTGGAAAAGCTCAGAGAACACCAGCTGTACGCCAAGTTCAGCAAGTGTGAGTTTTGGCTGAAGGAAGTAGGATTCCTTGGACATATTGTATCCGCCAGTGGAGTAGCAGTGGATCCAACCAAGGTAGAAGCAGTGATGGGATTAGGGGTGAAACCGGGTCGGATACGGGCGGATATTGCTCGTCCCGTATCCTAACCCATATTTTTTTTTCCGGATTCGGAGTTGGATACGGATGTCCGGATCTGATATCTGGTCGGATTATTCAGATTCGGATACGGGCGGATACTGGCGGATTCGGGTCGGGATCGGATATCATAATCGGATAGTAGTATAATACATAATTGTGTACGTAAAAGAATGAATGAAGCATTAACCTACAACATTAGCTTCAAGTCATAATTATTTCAACGTAGGATAGTAGTATAGTTAGAGGTGCAAATGGGTCGGATACAAGGAAAGAGATCGAGACATAAAGAAAACAGAGAACAAGGGGAGCTCTTCCATCAAACTTAACCTTACGGAATAAATTCCTCGAGATATTAAATAGTATTGAATTGTCACATTCTGACAAACTGAAGACAAACTTCTCTCATAATGAGGACTACTCGGATTTGTTTGCTATGCTTCAATTTAGCGACTCAACTAATTCCGAGAATTTGAATAGAAAAGAAGTTTATCAAATAAGTTGAACAAATCAATTTAGGTAAAAGCATTATGTCATCACTCTATTTGTTTGTTGATAGATTTCTTGAAGTTCACTCCTAATAACAAAGTAGTGTTTTTTAATGCCAATATCAAACAACTACTCTATCCATCCAATAATGAACCAAATTAATGGAAGAATAACTAATTTTATCCGGATATTCGGGTCGGATATTTACCGGATATCGGGTCGGATATTGCTCTTCCCATATCCTAACCCATATTACATGAGATTTTCCGGATACGGATCGGATATTGCTCTTCCCATATCCTAACCCATATTACACCGGATTTTCCGGATACGGATACGGATAACATCGGTACGGATTTTAAACGGATTCGGTATCGGATCGGGCGGATATTTCCTGTCCCGTTTTCACCCCTAGATGGGATGGAAACAACCCAAGTCTGTCTCCGAAGTCAGAAGCTTTCTGGGATTAGCTGGATATTACCGGAGATTTATAGAGAGTTTCTCCAAGCTTGCACGCCCAATGACTCAACTCTTGAAGAAGGAGAAGAAGTTTGAATGGACGGAATCTTGTGATAAAAGCTTTGAAGAGCTAAAGAAAAGACTTGTCTCAGCACCAGTCCTGATCCTACCCGATATTCATAAGGACTTTGTGATTTATTATGATGCCTCACGGCAAGGTTTAGGTTGTGTGCTAATGCAAGAAGGAAAAGTGGTAGCATATGCATCACGGCAGCTGAAGCCTCATGAGAGCAACTATCCTACTCATGACTTAGAGCTGGCCGCGATTGTGCATGCTTTGAAGATTTGGCGACATTACCTCATCGGTAATCGTTGCGAAATATACACGGATCATAAGAGCCTGAAGTATATCTTCACTCAGACCGAGCTCAATTTGAGGTAAAGAAGATGGCTAGAGTTGATTAAGGATTATGATATCGGTATCCATTATCATCCAGGGAAAGCCAATGTGGTGGCTGATGCATTGAGCAGAAAAAGCCACGTCAACATGATCAGTGTTAGAGAAGGGTTGCCCGAGCTATGCCAGGAGATGAAGAGGTTGAATCTGGAGATTGTTACTCATGGATCGGTGAATGCACTTGAAGTACAACCCACACTTCGAGATCAGATTAGAGAAGCTCAAAAAGAAGATGCTGATATCCAAGAAATTAAGAAGAATATGAGAAGAGGAAAGTCCCTAGGATTTTTAGAGGATGAACAAGGTGTTATATGGTTCGAGAATAGGTTGTGTGTGCCGGATCATAAGGAGATAAAGGAGATACTTCTTCAGGAAGCACATGAGTCGCCATTCTCTATTCATCCCGGCAGTACAAAAATGTATCAGGATTTGAAGGAAAAATACTGGTGGGTTAGCATGAAGAGAGAAATTGCAGAGTACATTGCTCGCTATGATGTTTGTCAGAGGGTGAAAGAAGAACATCAGAGACCAGCAGGTTTGCTACAGCCATTAGCAGTCCCAGAGTGGAAATGGGAAGAAATTGGAATGGATTTCATCACCGGACTCCCTAAAACCCAGACAAACTATGATTCCATTTGGGTAATTGTGGACCGTCTCACCAAGGTAGCCTACTTCATACCGGTGAACACTAGATATGGTGGAAATAAACTGGTCGAACTATACATAACCAAGATTGTGTGTCTACATGGGATTCCTAAGAAGATAGTCTCAGATCGAGGTAGTCAGTTTACCTCACGCTTTTGGAAAAGTTTACATGAAGCCATGGGAACTCGATTGAATTTCAGTACAGCTTACCATCCTCAAACAGATGGACAAACCGAGCGTGTGAATCGAGATCTTTGGAAGATATCTTTGTGGCGCTTGTGCGTTGGATTATCAAGCCAGTTGGGACAAGTGTCTTCCATTCGCTGAGTTTTCATATAATAATAGTTATCAAGCCAGCTTGAAGATGTCACCATTTGAAGCGCTGTATGGAAGGAAATGCAGAACTCCGCTCTTGTGGGATCAAGTTGGAGAGCGACAGTTGTTCGGTCCAAGTATTCTGAATGAGGCAGAAGAGAAAGTCAAACTTATACAAGATAGACTCAAGATAGCTCAGTCTAGGCAGAAAAGCTATGCGGACACTCGCCGAAGAGAGCTAGCTTTTGAGCCAGGTGATCATGTGTATCTCAGGGTCACTCCCCTTAGAGGCGTAAAACGCTTTGGAAATAAAGGGAAGCTAGCACCACGGTATGTGGGCCCATACCCCATACTGTCCAGGAAAGGAGAAGTTGCTTATCAGTTGGGTTTACCGCTAGCGCTAGCAGGAGTGCATGACGTATTTCATGTGTCGTAGTTGAAGAAATGCCTTCGAGTTCCCACTGAGCAAGCACAGTTGGATGATATCGAGATCCAGGAAGATTTGACTTACAAAGAGCATCCGATCAAGATTCTTGAGACTGCAGAACATGTTATGAGGAGAAAGACCATCCGCTTTTGCAAGGTTCAGTGGAGTCATCATTCAGAGAAGGAAGCTACTTAGGAAAAAGAAGAAGAGCTAAAGTCCGAGTATCCCCAACTTTTTTGCTAGCCAGTTCGAATCTCGGGGTCGAGATTCTTTTTAAGGTGGGTAGATTTGTAGCGCCCAGATTCTCCTCCAGCCGCGCCGCCAACGACCTCCGCCTTCTCCGCGCCGCGTCGCCGCCGCGTTGCCGCAACGACCGCCCGCCCTTCGCGCGCCCGCCAGCGTCTTCCATGGCGGTTGCGCCCGCCGCCCTCTTCCCCTATAAAAGCCCCACGGGACCCCTCTCTCCGTGCCCTCCCTCTCTCTCCCTCCGCTCTCCTCCAACCGCGCCGCCCGTGCCGCCGTCTCCTTCTCCGGCAAGCTTGCGCCGCGCGTTCTGCCGCGCCGGCTCCGCTCATCCGTCGCCCCTTCGGCTCACGCCCGACTCCGCCTCGCCGCCCCTCGCTAGTGCGCCGCCGCCCTCCCCTCGCCGCTCGGCCGGCGCCGTACTTGCCCGACCTCGCGCTTTGCGCCCAAAGCGCCGTCGGTAGATTAAAAGAAAAAAAATGCTTTTCAAAAATCCAAAAAAAGCGGCTGACGTCAGCATGACGCGGAAAATCGGATTTTCTTTTTAAAAATAATTCCAAAAATTCCAGAAAACCCGTTTTATTTGTTTTTAAACTTCCGGGAGCCCGTTTTCGCCCGTTCGAACTCCGTTTGGCTCCGTTCTTCCTCCTAAATTCATTAGAAATCTCAAACTTCAGTTTAGTGCTAGTTTGAAATTCAATTTATATCTATTTGAGTTCATTTGGTCTTTATTTGAATTTGGTTGTTTTTCGCGCGTAGATTACGGAGAGACCGAGGAATTCCCGAACGATTTATTTCGGCAAGAACTCGTCGAACTGTGCAAGTCACACCCCCTTGACCATGTTGCTCCCAGTTTTATGAACTTGTATGTTGTATTTACAATTATTGCATGCTTATTTACTATAGACATTAATTTCCGACCTAGTTTTAAATGATAGTTAAATCCAATTTCAACATGCGACCTTTGACATTTGAATCCCGATACCTTTGTAACCTTAGTAACAATATGAATTATGACTATGGTAATATTTAGACATTGCTTAGCCATGCATAGAACTGAACTTAGGAAATTTTGGGGAACTTTATGCCAAAATGACATCATGTTCAATTGGAAACTTATAGTGATCAATGTTAGTATCAATGTGGAGATTAGTATGGTTAAAATGAAAATGACTTAGACCGGGCGAGAATTGGTTGGAAAGTGGTGAGGTCATGGTTCTGGGTTTGTGGACAGTCTCGCCTAGTCAATTAAGGACCGGCCTGAGTCTCGCTGAATGTAAAGCCTAACCGTACTACCACGAGTCTGGAATGGGACAGACCTGGCTATCCTTATTAAATCATTTCATGGACAGTCATGCCATATGGGGGTAGTGGTGTGGTGAAAGCGAGATGCTGCCACTCTGTCGCAAGAGGGGGCTTCTGAATAGAGGGAGTCTTTCAGCAGTGAAACCTTAGCGGGGATGACTACATGTATGAATTTAATATAGGGGCCTTGTCATAATTTTCTCTGTCACTCACCAAAGGAAGTGTGTTGACATAAAAGGGATATATTATGTCTTGTGGGTAAAGTTGTACAACCTCTGCAGAGTGTCAAACTAATCGATTAGCCGCGCCCGCGGTTATGGGCATGCCGAGCAAGCCATTCTCAAATTAGACTTTAGTAAATTAAAATTTGGTTTTCAGAAATGATGTTGGATGGAGGGAGTCCATCATAGGTATAACTTAGCCAATTCCAGGAGAGATTCCTGAGTTAAAATGTATAGATTTGGTTTTAGAATAAAGTATGCCTTTTAAAATTATTGAAAATGTTATTAAACTGTTGCTTTATACTTAAATAAACCTTATTGCCATCCTTTGATTACCCGTACATTCATATTGCATTTCCGGTGTGATTTGCTGAGTACGTATGTACTCACCCTTGCTCAATTTACCACTTCAGAGGAGTATCACGACGGTGAGGACCAGTTGGACTAGGCTGTGCCCCAGTCGATTGCCTGTGGCAAATTAATTGGACTCTATCTATTTATCTTCATTTCCGCTGTTTCATTTATTCGTTTATTTATTCGTTGGCCTGCGCGCCATTTCATTTGTAACTTCGAATATTTATTATTAATAAAGAACGCTGGATATGCTATGATTTCATTTCTACTGTGTGTACTAGCATTTCCTGGACTAGTACAGAATACACAGAGGATTCCGGAGGTGTTATTCCGAAGTCCAACACATAGTCACGTTTGTCCAGGCTTCTAAAATTTTCTGGCTCCGCCACTGCCTACACATCAAGTGGCAACGCTAAAACCCTAATATTATATGTGGCGAGTTTTCTAGGTTCGAGTAGATGATTTCTTTTTTAAATTACTTCTGCCTTGCTACCCTTATTTCCACCGTCGTCAACATTAGCTGACAAAAAATACATCAGATTTGTAAACTCAAATCGACGGTGGTCTAAACAGTCCAGATGGTCGCCTACATTAACAGGCCGACAAAGGAAAGTTAACAGTGGCTATATCATCAGAACATTTTGCCTAGATATTTACACCAAAAGTACTACCCATGTAAGATATATCCACGTCTCACTAGCTAAGAAACTATAATATTAATATTGACATCCACTATCATGCGCAGAACAAACAACTCCAGTTCAGACGCAAAAGGCACTTCCTCACCGACCTGTCAAAAAATAATAACAATATTATTCACTGCTGCACTAATAAAATAGTACTGGGCTTATGAAAGAAAAATCAGAAGTGATACATATATATCATATAAAATTTGATGTACAACTACATGTTTCCCACAAAGAAACACTAGTAATGTGAGCATGGACTTTTTTCTGCGAGACCCAAAAGATTCAAGATTTGATATGTAGGCGAGGAAATTTTTCACTTCTGGTCAGGATAATAGCATTCAGAAAAACATGGAGTGCGCCCCCAAATTGTAGCACTCAGTGAATGTTTGCACACAGCCAGAAGTTTCTAACTGCACACTAAAGTTAACAAGCATCCTGCCCTCTTCCGTTGATTCTGCAATCTGTCCGCAAATGCCCAGTGCAGCAATCTTCCGGGTCAATGCAGCAAAGCATTTCGTGTTGAAGCATTTTTCATAGAAAATATGTCTCGAATACAAGCATATCATAGGTTCTTATAAATCCGGTTGGCATAGACATGAAATGTCAAAGGCTTAGTCACATACTAGACAACTTGAGGTAGTTTTGCAAATTCAATTTCCTGAACAGAGAAATAGACACCACAATACTTTTATTTTCAACTTTGTATTTCTTTAGGGACCTGCTCAGCTGAATATCCAGAAACAAGTATGTTTCAACTATATCTTCAATATAAGCAGGAAAAGAAAGGGTCTATGGTGAAAAACTTGGGAAAGCCCAAAATTAATCAGAATTTCACAAATATCTTCGCAAAAAAAAAAAAAAAAAAAAAAAAAAAAAAAAAAATTAAATATATGTGAACAAGAAAGTGGATGCTAACTATCAATGGCATTGAGCATGTTTGTAAGTCCAACAAGAAGCTACACAAAAGCAGCATGTTCAACGTTGCTCAAGGGGTGCAATCTTTCACCCGGCTACCCTATAAGTAATCAATAAAAAAGCACCAAACAGCTATGTGAATACAGACAAAGTTCACATTTTTTTTATTGAGAGCACAAATTTCACATGTTAGAAGCCAATGACTGGCAAATGACATAATACCTGGACGAGATGGTTGGTCAGGTGCTACCATGGCAGCAACGGTATCGTGTCGGATCTACAAAAGAAAAAAAAATTAAACTTGTTTACTGTCTGCGATACACAATCAATGAAAATTAAAACAAGAAGTTCAAGATATTACTTGTTCAAGCGGCCATGCAATGGAACATTTATGCGCATCAACCATCTTCTTCATGTTCCCAAATGGGCGTAGCAGTGGAGCCTCTCTTTTCAACACATCATTCACAAACACCTGAGAACATTGAGATCCAAGTGGCATGCCCCCAACTATTGCAGATCGAGAACTTGTTTGAAGAGTAGCCTTGGCTACTGGAATATGTGGCCATGTAATTGAAAGCAAAATAACATCTTTCCCACCCTAAAAAGAAGGCAAAATGGAATCTTATTAAACTACCGAGTGTCCAAGTTACATGTATGCAATTACATGTGTACAAATCTTTGTGCTAAAAAACATAACCATTACCTCCTTATTCCCATAATGGGGGAAATCTTTCTGTGCATGTGCAGTTACCTTTCTTGGCTCTAGCTGTACATGAAATAAGCATGGTTGTGACAAGTTCCATAAATGTAAGTTTGCAAACAAGAATCCAAATAACAAAAGCAAAGGAAGGCAACCACATCACGCACAATCTGACTTTGAGCATCAATCTTTTTCTTCCTACCACGAGGTATCATCCTTTGTAACATCTGTTTACAAATTAAGCAACAGATTACAAATTCCGTAAATTAAACAAAGGGGACAAATCTAGTTGAACCATTATTTTGTGAAAAATTAAAAACCATTTTAGTTTGAGCACCAAACCAACAAGAAAAATTCAAAAAAAGAAGAAGAAATAGTCAATGAAGTATTGCATCACCTTTAAATTTTCAAGATTAAAGACAAAACAAGTTAGGAGAGACAAAAAAAAAAAAAGAATGTCTCCCATGGGGCATATGGAATTTTGAGTTTAAACCTAAAAGTAAAGGGTGATGCAATACTCCATAGATTCTATGGTGGGTGGGTGGGTGGGTGGGTGGTTCATGTTGATTTGGTGTTCCAGCCAAAAGAGTTCTTAAGTTTTCAGTAGATGACTCCTTAAATGTGCATCAACATGGTAAAGTAACAAAAAGGAAAAACTACCGCATTGCTGGGATATCGATGCTTAGAGGTAACCTCCTTGTTCTTGTCATGAACCAAACTTTTTTGTGCTGCTATCTCCCTTTGCAGTATCTATCAACACGAAAATTTGATGTGACATAAAGAAAAAAATAATGTAAAAGAATGCAGTACAAAAACAACAAAAAAGAAAGACAGTCACATTGCAGGGTAACTGGTTTTCAGCTACAATTGACTGCAGACCACTCTCAGCGGATTCACATTTCATGCCCTATAAAAATATATAAACAAGTGATGAAAATTAGTATACACAGTAGATAGATATCAAATGAGAAGCAGATAGAGATGTAACCTTCGCTGGTGAGTTATCAAGGTGCAGATTGCCTTGCACCTTTGACGAAGATTGAGAAGCTACAACAATTTGCTTCAATTCCAGTATTTGATTTTCCATTCGTGCCAATTGCTCTTGGGCACCAATACTCACACCATTCATTTTGTTCAAATGCTCTAAAAAAAAACTGTTCTCATGTTCTGCTCTTAACTTTGCTGGTTGAAGTTTGGTGGATGGACAATCCTGTACTGTAGGCATTTCTATGCTTTGCATCCTTGCCTACATTAGTTTCAAGGAAAATTTGTTCGCATGAAGCATTGGTGGTAAATAAATTATACAAGATCGTGAATGGGTAAAATTTACTAGATATCTTGCTGAAACTGTAAAATAAAATAAATAATACACTAAACTCAATGAATAGATATGGTAAGTAAACACAAAGGAGATGGCATATTATTACATCCTAGCTGTAGGCTGAAATGGGTTAACAAACATCTTACTTCCACTCACATGGCAATATTTTTGACAAGCTTGTACCGCTCTGATTGCGTCAATGTATTTTCAGACAGAAAAAAAGACAGTTTTATACATATTTCTTCTGAGGCTAGGTTGTGAAAATTAGTTCACCTAAGAAGTCAGTCCAGCAGATTTCATCAGATACAAGCATATCTCAAAGGAATAAATCTAAATTAAGGGACAAATCTAAATCCAGGAGCATACAAAGAAGCAACTAAACCTAGAAAGGCCTGCATGTTAATTTGCCTTGCTTGAGTTAAAAACAAATTGCTGTGGAGAATAAGGTGACTCGTATCTTATTCCTTTATGACTAGGAGATGTGTGCAAGGTTGTCATGGCATCGCCTAGTCGTCGCCTAGGCGACGACTTGGCGTCCAGTCAGCTGAGTGGGGACGCCATGGCCGTTCGCCCAGGCTTCGGTGATTAGGCGAGCGACTAGGAAAATTAGGCGACGCTACAGTCGCCTAGGTGTCGAAGAAAAGAGGATGGCGAGCGCCTGGCAAGAAGCAGCCACTTGAAGAGTAGGGTTCACAAGGGAAAACAAATCTGGGGTTCCACACTTCCACTACCGTGCTCCACCCGCTGCTCCGCCGCTGGGGACGCCACCCACTGCTGCGCCGCCGGCGATGCCGTTGCTCTACCACGATTGCCACCCACTGCTAGGGTTGAAACCGGGTCAGATACGGGCAGATATTGCTCGTCCCGTATCCTAACCCATATTTTTTTTCCGGATTCGGAGTCGGATACGGATACGAATTCAGATTATTCGGGATTCGGATACAGAGCAGATACCTAACGGATTCGGGTCGGGATCGGATATCATAATCGGATAGTAGTATAATACATAATTGTATACGTAAAAGAAAGAATGAAGTATTAACCTTACAACATTAGCTTCAAGTCATAATTATTTCAACGTAGGATAGTAGTATAGTTTGATGTGCAAATGGGTCGGATACAAGGAGAGAGATCGAGACATAAAGAAAACAGAGAACAAGGGGAGCTCTTCCATCAAACTTAACCTTACGGAATAAATTCCTGGAGATATTAAATAGTGTTGAATTGTCACATTCTGACAAACTGAAGATAGACTTCTCTCATAATGAGGACTACTCGGATTTGTTTGCTATGCTTCAATTTAGTGACTCAACTAATTCCAGTAATTTGAATAGAAAAGAAGTTTATCAAATAAGTTGAACAAATCAATTTAGGTAAAAGCATTATATCATCACTCTATTTGTTTGTTGATAGATTTGTTGAAGTTCACGCTTAATAACAAAGTAGTGTTTTTTATTGCCAGTATCAAACAACTACTCTATCTATCCAATAATGAACCAAATTAATGGAAGAATAACTGATTCTATCCGGATATCGGGTCGGATATTGCTCTTCCCATATCCTAACCCATATTACATGAGATTTTTCGGATACAGATCGGATATTGCTCTTCCCATATCCTAACCCATATTACATCGGATTTTCCGGATACGGATGCGGATAACATCGATATGGATTTTAAACGTATTCATAATCGGATCGGGCGGATATTTCCTGTCCTGTTTTCACCCCTACCCACTGTCACTGGCACGCTGCTCCACCAACGGTCGCCGCCCACTACCGCTGATCTACCCACGGTCGCCCGTCACCACCCATTGCCGCTTCTTCACCCACAATCGCCGCCCACTGCCTCCGAAGGTCAGTGCCTCAGTGGCAGTTTGCTCTGCTTCTTCCTCGGTCTACTCTTGCTACTCTGCTCTTACTGCATTTGTTGCTTGGCTGTTGTTGGCTTGCTGCTCTTGATGCTCTTGCTAGCTTTCCTTGCTCTTCTCTTCTTGCTGCCATGCAGCCTTGCTACTCTTGCTGGCTCCTTGCTCTGCTGCTCTTGCTCTCTCTCCTTCTTGCTCTACCTCTGCTTCTCGGCTCTGCTCTTGATGTTGATGCTCTTGCTTGTTTGCTTAAAGATGTTTGGAGCCAATGGGCAAGCTGGGGAGGCTGGTGGCACTTACGATCCATCCAAAGATTCAAAGAGGAAGGCCAAATCAAAAGACCCGGGATGGAAGTATGCATTCTGGCCAACTGAAGACAAGGATCTGGCGGAGTGTGCCCTTTATGGGAAACAGGTGCACTCAGGCATTAAGAGATTAAATCAACATCTAATTGGGGGTTTTGTGGATAGTATTAAGTGCCCCAATACCACTATTGAGATCATGAGAGAAATGCAAGAGTGGATGAAGAAGACTACACGGAAGATGCCAATCAACATTGAAGAAGAAAGTGGAGGGGAGGTGGCTGGTGCTGACGATGAACTCCAAGAAGTACAGCCACAGCAGCAAGAAGCAGTCATGGTTGTCATGGCGTCCGTTCAAGGACGCCTAAGCGACGCCTTAGCGTCATGGCGGTCCTGAGCGGACGCCTTGCCAAGGGTTCGTATGGCGTCCGATGCGTCTCTGAGGAGTCTCTGAGGCGTCGCTGAGGTGTCCGTGGCGTCGCCTTAGCCTATGGCGCCCGCCATAGCTTTAACCCTAGCCGGCCAGGCCCAAAAGCACAGATCCAAGAGGAGACCCGGTCAGCCGCCAGAGCCCGAGAGGAGAAGGGGAACTCAGGAAGAAAGAGGAGACCCAAGAGCACAGATCGAAGAGGAGACCCGTGCGCCGCCGCTCCGCCCGACGCTTTGCTCCAGCTCGCCGCCGCTCCGCCCGTGCGCTGCTGCTCCGCCTGGCGCCTTGCTCCAGCACGAGCCGCCGACTCCTTGCTCCGCCCGTGCGCCGCCGACGCCGACCTCCAGCTCGAGCTCGACCACCAGGCGCAGGCGCGGCGACCTCCTAGGTTTGCTCCTCTGTTTTAACTGCCGAATGCCGATCTGCTTCTAGGTTTCCTCCTCAGACATTGATCTGCTCCTTTTCTCTCTCCTCTGTTGGCTAGGTGGACATGGATGATTATTGATTATGCGGTTATGCCTAGATGAGAGAGGGTTTGAGATGCAAAATTATGTTATTTTGTTAACTATGTTATGTCATTGTGGTCATGTGGCGCAAAACTACATTATTTTGTGAACTATGTCATGTATTAGGACTTGGTGGTGTCAACTTGTCAACTATTTTAATGTCTTATTATGTTGCAATTTGGTTATTTTTATTCGCCTTACATATATGTCTAAAAAGGCGCCTCGCCTCGCGCCTTAACCTTTTAAAAGGTAAAAAGGTCCTGGCACGCCGCGGACGCCTTGCCGCCGTGACAACCATGGAAGCAGTGTCAACCAGGTCCTCTTATCCATCTGTATCTTCAAGTCCAGCTGCAAGTACCTTGTCTCCAAGTTCCGGGACAGCCTCTAAAAGGAAGGCTGCAGCCAATGTTCAAGAAGGCGCTAGGCGCTAGTCGGGCGGTGAGGTAGGGCCTAGCGCTTAGACGGATTAATCGGGGATTAATCGGATCTAGGCGGTCAGTCCTAGGCAGTCGGATAAAATAGATTATAGTAGATATGTAGGATGTAAAGAACCAAATAACTAAGCAGTTAAGCACACAATTAGATAAATAACATAGACATAATGACATAGATCCCCCACTAACTTATATGCTTGACATTGCCTCTTATATGTCCAACATGTTGTTTAATTCTATAGATCCCCCCACTAACTTCCTTCCCACACAATTTGCACTTCACTCTATCCAAATTATTTTCATCCACAAGGATCCGATATTCCCATCCTATATCATCGGAATTTCTTTTGAGAAGGTTAGAACTCGATTCTTTTGCAACCGATGCTTGGGATGACGACATTGATTCTAATATACAAATTACAAAATAATAAATGGCATTAGCATTTAGCAAAACTAATTACCTACACTAGAAACAGAGAGTGGGTTTCGGGGGAGAGAGAGAGAGAGAGAGAGAGAGAGAGAGAGAGAGAGCAGAGAGAGGCAGAGAGAGTGGGGAGAGGCAGAGAGAGAGCAGAGAGAGGCAGAGAGAGTGGGGAGAGGCAGAGAGAGATCCAGAGGGGGGAGAGGCAGAGAGAGATCAGGAGAGGGGGGAGAGCGGCGGAGACGGGCGGAGCCAAGGGAAGGAGAGGCGGAGGAAGGAGAGGCGCGGAGGGCTGAGCCAGGAGGGAGTCACTGTCTGGCGGCCGGAGGTGACGCGGAGACGGCTAGGTCTTCTCCGTCTTGGCGCGCCTGTCTCCACCGAAGGTCCTCCGTCGCGGCCTGTGTCTCTAGGGTTGGCTGTTTTATTGCTCCTTCGCGCTGGCTCCATCACGGTCGACCGCCTAGCGCCGCTGCTTCCGCTTAGCGCCACGGATCCGCGCGCCTAATCCCGCGCCGGCTGCGACCCGCCTGCGACCGCCTAGGCGGTGGAACCGCCTAGCGGCCCGCCGAGGCTCGAATCGCGGCGGCCGGTGCCCGCCTAACGCCTAGGCGCCGCCTAAATCCGATTTTTTGAACAGAGGTTGCAGCTGCTGCATTCTTCAAGAAGCCAGCGTCGCAGAAGCAAATGAAAATCCCTGCAATGGTATTGAAGTTTCCTGATGAAGTAGTAAGGCTGAGACATACACCAGGGCTTAACCAATTTAGAATGTATAGGAGTGGAGAGAGCAAGGAAGAAGGACATGCAGTGATCAAGTACATTGGTAAGTTCTTCTATGAGAATGGCATTCCATTCAACGCCGCAAACTCAAGGAGCTATGAGGAGATGGTTGAAGCAATTGGGCAGTATGGACATGGGCTAAAGCCAGCTAGTTATCATGAGTTGAGGGTTACATTGCTAGAGGAGGAAAGGATGGAAGTTAGCAAGTTGAGGGCTAAGCATGAGTTGTCTTGGAAAAATTATGGCTGCTCACTAATGTCAGATGCATGGTCAGATAAGAGGGGAAGGCACTTGATCAATTTCCTTGTCAATAGTCCACATGGGACTTTTTTCTTGGGGTCAGTTGATGCTTCAAGTGAGGTTCATGATGCTAACTATTTGGCTGGCTTACTTGAGAAACAAATTAATTCCATCGGTGCTGAGAATGTTGTTCAAGTACTCACTAACAATGGGGCTAACTACAAGGCGACGGGAAAGATTCTAATGGAGAGATTCCCTACTCTATATTGGACCCCGTGTTCTACTCATTGTTTGGATCTTATGCTTGAGGACATTGATGATATGGTGGAGTTCAAGGTTGGATTGCCAAAGCAAGACATGTTACAACATTCATCTATAGGCATTTGAGGCTTCTCAATGCAATGAGGGAGTTGACGGGTGGGAGAGATCTTGTGAGGCCCGCAACTACTCGGTTTGCGACATCTTTCTACACTTTGCAAAGTATGTATAGGCATAGAGATGTTTTGAGGAAGCTCTTTGCTACTGAGGATTGGTGTAGGTCCAAATTGGGGAAAACTCAAACTTGGAAGAATGTGTCCGATGTTGTGCTCTCCACAGCATTTTGGAATGTTGTGGAAGATTGCATAAGAGCATCACACCCGATTCTTATTGTGTTGAGGCATGTTGATGGTGATGAGAAGCCCGCAATGGTGGAGCTTACAGTTGCTATGGATATTTGCAAGGACAAGCTTAAGGAGGGTTTTGCGAGGAAGGGGAGATTGTTGGAAAAGATCATGGAGATTATTGACTGTCGGTAGGAGGATCAAATGGTGCAAAAGTTACATGAGGCTGTGTTTTTTAACCCACAAAGATTTTTTGATATTTTGGAAACTGACAATGATTGTGCAACAGCCATACGAGGTACTTTTAATGAAGTGATGACGAAGTTTGTTAATGGTGATGAAGAGTTGTTGTCCACCATTGATGTCCTAGCTGATGACTAAGAGCAACCTCGTGGTAGCTTCGATACCAAACTAGCAAAGATGCAAAGGAAAAAGAAGAGCCCTCGTGAGTTCTCAAAATTCAAATTTCAATGGTTCAATTGGTTCTTTATTTCATTCTTAGGCTTTCTAACATACTTTACCTTTTAGTTGATTGGTGGAAATCAAATGGTGGCCTAACTATCCCACTACAAAAGGTTGCGAAGCGCATTGTTGATCTTTGTTGTTCCTCATTGTTAGTGTTAATCTTGTTGTTGGAATAAACGTTAGATGCATGTGTTAGTTTTGGTTATTGCCTAGTTGCATGCAGGTGTTTTTCACGTAGCTAGACTATATATTATCTAGTCCCATGTAACCAGTTCATTAGTATTTGGAAGTGTAAGTGCATGCATGGTGAGGGAGAGACGTTGCATGCAAGGTGAGGGAGAGACGTTGAGTGCATGCATTTTTTAGTCGAGTGGATGGATGCTTCACTGAATGACCGGGTCACTGGGATGAACGGGTCCTCAGGATCAGAAGTGCACGTTCAATGGATGGCCGGGTATTCAGGAGGGAATACGTACGCACGTCTCCTTCCGATCCTACGCGAAGAGCTGTGCAGTCGTCTGCCTATATAATCTTGTACAAGAGAGATCCTCATGGCAGAGAGTAGCTAGGAACAAAGAAGTAAGGCACTAACTCAAGTCCGTTGTAATCTTGAGTCGGTAGGTGTCTTTAAGGGTGTGTTCCTTGTATTCTTGGTGAGCTAAGTACGAGAATATATAAGTGTGTATGTTCTTGGTGTATTTCTTATTCTTGTGTCCACGAGTTCGTGTTTGATCCTTGGGCTAGTTCCAACAATTGGTATCAGAGCGAGGTTGTGAGTTGCATGCCCAAGTGTTCATACCGCGGCGTCATGTCGATTGTGGAGCGGGCGACGGCGGTGAAGGAGGGATCCGTCTCCCTCCAGTACCCGATGTTGTCGAGCACCAACTACTCCGCTTGGGCGATCAAGATGGAGGTGTTCATGGAGGCTCAAGGCATTTGGGATGCCGTTGAACCCGCAGAAGGAGAAGTCGTGGACAAGAAGAACGACAAGATGGCGATGGCGGCCATCATCCAGGCGATCCCTGAACAAACTTTATTGCAGGTTGGTGGGAAGAAGACGGCGAAGGAGACATGGAATACCTTGAAGACCATGTACCTCGGCGCCGATCGTGTCAAGAAAGCGCGGGTGATGTCTTTGAAGTGTGACTTTCAGGCCATGCACATGAAGGAGACCGAGTCCGTGGATGAGTTCGCGGGGAAATTGACTTCCCTTGTGAATGAAATCCGTGGATTGGGTGAAACATTTGAGGATACGGTCGTCGTCAAGAAGCTTCTTCTGTCTGTCCCAGATAGGTTCCTGCAGGTCGTGGCGGCAATTGAGCAATTTGCCGACTTAGAGACCATGCCGATCGAGGAGATGATCGGGCGCCTCAAAGTGTTTGAGGCGAGGATTCGTAAGCGCCATGATGAGGGCGATGGACAACTGCTGTTCGCTGACGATGGAGAGGGCTTGCCCAACCGTCATGGTAAGAAGAAGTTCGACAAAACAAAGGTGAGGTGTTTCAACTGTAATGAGATGGGACACTTCAAATCAGAGTGTACCAAGCCCAAGAAGGAGCGGGGGGAGCTGAACTTCGCCGACGCGAACGACGAACCGGCGCTCCTGTGAGCGAGGTCATAGTGGGCAACAAGATTAAAGGGGTGATTGTTAGTGTTAATCTTGTTGTTGGAATAAACGTTAGATGCATGTGTTAGTTTTGGTTATTGCCTAGTTGCATGCAGGTGTTTTTCACGTAACTAGACTATATATTATCTAGTCCCATGTAACCAGTTCATTAGTATTTGGAAGTGTAAGTGCATGCATGGTGAGGGAGAGACGTTGCATGCAAGGTGAGGGAGACGTTGAGTGCATGCATTTTCTAGTCGAGTGGATGGATGCTTCACTGAATGACCGGGTCACTGGGATGAACGGGTCCTCAGGATCAGAAGTGCACGTTCAATGGATGGCCGGGTATTCAGGAGGGAATACGTACGCACGTCTCCTTCCGATCCTACGCCGAAGAGTCATGGCAAATGCCCCGCCTATATAATCTTGTACAAGAGAGATCCTCATGGCAGAGAGTAGCTAGGAACAAAGAAGTAAGACACTAACTCAAGTCCGTTGTAATCTTGAGTCGGTAGGTGTCTTTAAGGGTGTGTTCCTTGTATTCTTGGTGAGCTAAGTACGAGAATATATAAGTGTGTATGTTCTTGGTGTATTTCTTATTCTTGTGTCCACGAGTTCGTGTTTGATCCTTGGGCTAGTTGATGGACCGTGGCCCTGAGGGACCGTCAGTGTACGGTGAAGGGGCGGTGAACGGCTGAGAGATACCAATGTGTGAAGGGGGGTTGTTAGAATAGTCCCACATTGGTTGTGGAAGGACAAATGATCTAACTTATAAGTGGGGGGTCTCTCACCTCTTAAGCTAGCTTTTGGGGTTGAGAAGGCCCTTACGATCCAACAATTGGTATCAGAGCCCGGTTCTAACATCTTTGGCCCGATGGACACTAGGGTGTGAAGGCCTGATGGACCGTGGCCCTGAGGGACCGTCGATTAATGCAGTGAAGAAGGCGGTGAGCAATTTGAGAGATACCAATGTGTGAAGGGGGGTTGTTAGAATAGTCCCACATTGGTTGTGGAAGGACAAATGACCTAACTTATAAGTGGGGGGTCCCTCACCTCTTAAGCTAGCTTTTGGGGTTGAGAAGGCCCTTACGATCCAACACTCATCTCGCTGTGAGCGCAATTGGAGCACATTTGATTTTGTAAGTACATACAAAGAAAATAGCAGGTCATTCTTCAATTTTCAGCCAAATAGATGGGACATTAGTTTACTTATGGGTTGTTTTGTGTGTTGTTTGGTTGTTTCTAGCTCCATACCAAGAAGAGCAACCGGCTGGAGTTTAATAGATTGTATGATTTGGTTTACATCTCATATAACAAAAAGACTGCATCTAGATTTCAAAGGCTTCATGAACAAGGTAACAAACAGAACCCTTTGATCCTAGAAGAGTTCCAATGGGACAATGAGTGGGTCGACAAGGATGCTACAGCAACGACTGCACAAGTGCATGCCGGTGAGGATGATCTTCTATGGTCTCATGTTGATGAAGCTCTTAGTGCCACATCCTCGCTTCGCGGTCGCAATTTTCCTAGGAGAGCTCGTGGGGATGTCCAAGGGAACCAAGTCCAAGTTTATAGCAGACGTGCATCTCCATCAACTCGTGATCATGAGGGAGAAGATGAGATGGTGTGTGATGATGAAGATGTTGAAGATGACTTTGGACAGCCACATCCTTCTCATGAGAATTGTGAAGAAAATGATGAAGTTGAGCTTGAGCATGGGGATGAGTTAGAGTTGGATGATGAGTGAATTTGAAATGCGAAGATGAGAGTAGAAGTCTTTTGAGTTATTTTGTTGTCATGTGATGGAATTTCAGATGCACTCATGCTACTATCACATTTATTTCTATTATGTTGTCTACTACTCTACTTATCTTGTCACTTTGAGAAGTGAAAAACCTTGCTATTATGGTGTATGGACCTTATTATGGTAATGTAATGTTAGTTAACAAAGTTGTTATTTTGAGAATTTGTGCTATGCTTATTTAATTCCCTGCCATATGAGATATTACCACCGTCTAACATCTAACTATCGCCATGGCGGGTGCCTAGGCGTCACGGCGCTCCCCACTCGCCGCGACTTGCGAGAGCGCCGTGACAACCTTGGATGTGTGATACAGGAATTCCTAGATGAATCCTAATAGGACTATGATTCCTGCCTCCTTTTAGAGTAGGTTTTCTTACTCCTTGGAGAACTAGAGGGACTATATAAACCCAAAGGGTGGCCATGGAGAATGGAAGCCAAGCAAGAGAAGCTCATCTAAAGCAGAGGGCACACAAGAGCATTAAAGGCTAGGTTATTCTTTTAGCACTAGATTCTTCTATAGGGCAAGGATCCGATGGTCCTAAAAAGGTTCAAGATGATTGTGAGAGAGCGACAATTCCTTGTACTCTTTTGAGGTTGTGCTTAAGGATTTTGAGGTTAGCTTTGCCAAATATTTTCTCACGTCATGGTTGCTTCAATGCTTTACGAGATTCATCTACTTCGTTCATGATATCGTGCAGGCCCGTGCAATATCTCATAAACTTTGATCCGATCTGGGGTTGCTACGTATAAGGGTATCAGAGTGCAACAAATGGTATGAAAGCTAAGGACGGATTAATCTGATTTGTGATAAGGTCGGTAAAGGGCCAGGAAGCACAAAATCAAAATCGATGTCGAGGATGTGGAATCAAATAGAAAAATTTGATGGCGAGGAAATTTCAACGTAGCAATGCATGGTAAAGGATGTCCTTGTCCAACAGGGGCTAATCGATGCTCTTGAAGGGGATAAATCGAAACATATGTCCTCTGAAGACTGGAAGGTCATGGAGTGGAAGGCTTTCATTACAATCCGTTTGTCTCTCTGACGAGGTAAAATACTCAGTGATCAAGGAGAATTTGCCAAAGAAACTATGGAAGGACTTAGAAGAGTTGTATGTGGCAAAGTTGTTAACAAACTGGTGGCTGCTGAAGCGGCAACTATACCAGTTACGCATGCAGGAAAACACATGGATTGTTGACCATCTCACTGTCCTCAACAAGCTTATCATACAGCTGACGAGTATAATGAGAAAATTGAGGAGAATGACAAAGTCGTCATACTAGCATCATCTCTCCCACCACCATGGGAGCAATTGGTGATAATATTCTCGTCGGGAAAAGCATTCTCAACTTCAACGAGGTAGTGAAGTCCTACCTTAGTCGATCAAGCATTGGCTGCCATAGGTGTTGTAGGCAAAAGCAATAATCAAGTATTGTGCTTTTGATATACTTTAACTTGCCAGCAGAGGATTTAGACTTAAAACACTCCCCCAACAACATTACATATACCTCTAAGAACATCTTTTATTTTGTCCTTCCACACACCCAAATCACCTGAGCCAATTCCAAACAAAGTCAAGCCAAAATAGACCCTTCTGGATGTATATCATATTCATTATTAAAAAAAATCAAAAGCCCAAATAACGACAAAAACAGAAAATTTAATTTTTAATCATGACATAAGCATAAAATAGATTCATCACCTTCTAAAAATTTCATTATATAATAAGTGAAAACAGTAACCCTGGAAACAGATTCAAGCTGGACAGAACATAAAAAAAAACATCTGATATCAATTGGCATGTGCATTTACTATGATTGCTTTGGCACCTGACAACAAAAAAGAGGTTATGCATATTCCATTGATAAATTTTAGTTTTTCACCATGTTTCATGTCGGAAATTTAATGGCGCCAAGTATCGATCATAGGTAAATATTTGAGAAATTTTACGGTGGATTATACTTGTAGTATAAAATGTATAGTAGAAATCGCATCTAACCGTTGATTTGTTAAGGGTGTTTCTACTACTCTACTACCATGTGTAGTATAAGTAAACTCTAGTTAATCTGATCCATTGGATCGAAAAGAATGAACGGTACATATTCAGTTTAGTGTACCGTAAAAGAGCTCAAATATTTTCAGACAACCTAGCTATTCAAGTAGATTAATCCTTACAAGCACCATCACCCTGGACTTAGAACCGAAATACCTATTACATCAGGGGGGAACAGTGCTTTTTAAGATACCCAGTTAATTGTTAAATGCCATATATCTTAAGAGCCATGAAAGAACTTAAAATCGTAGTTTTAAGGACGGGAAGGGTATACCGATTCCCTGATTGCGTTGGTCAGCTCTTCCTTGAGCTTCATGATCTTCAAGTCCATTGCCTGTGCCTTGCTATCGTCAATGGTCGGGAGCATTTTCTCCAAGACCGCAGGCTGCGCCTCCGCATCCACTAGAACCGTCAGCTCGTGAGTGAGGTACGGGTACAGCTCACGCATTTCATCAAATGTCTTTGCGTCCTTCTTGGTATGCCCGCCGCAGCTCTTAGCTCCGGCGCCGTCAATTGGTTTTGGCACTTCGCCCCAGACATTCTTGGAGAGGCGGTAGAGACGGCGCTCGTGTTTTTTGGCGGGCGCGTGCCCCTTCTTGGCGTCGTTGTTGTGCCGGCGCCTGAGGCTGCGCACCTTGTCGTGGAGCTCCCTACTGCCGACACCCTTCTTGTCGAGGCGACCGTCGAGGCAGGCGAAGAGCACGTGGGAGTTTGGCAGCTCGCCGTGCTCCTGGCGGTGCGCCGCGAGGGCCATGAGGATCCGGACCTCGTCGTCGGGTGTCCACGTGCGCTGGAACGGGAGAGGCTTCTTGGCCGCATCGACCTCGGCCGTCGGCGCGTTCCTCTTCGCGTCCAGCGGATTGGCCTTTTTCTTCCTGTTGCGCTCCGGCGACTTGGCCGATGGCCATTTCCTCTTGCGGTCCGGCGACTGAGCCTCGGCCGGCGGCGCTTTCCTCGTCTTAGCCGGATCCAGCTCCGGCGGGGAGCCGGAGTCCGAGGAGTCGGACGAGCCGCCGTCCTCCTCTTGGGCTGCTCGCTCCGGAGGGTTCTTGGCGCGAAGCGTGGGCGCCATCGGCGGGTTCGGTTTCTTTCTCCTTGTCGCGAAGGGAGGAATCTAGAGGAGGAAGACGACCTAGAAGCTACTGCTGCTGGCTGGCTGGGGTTCCTTCGATTTTGGCCGTGGGCAGTAGAGCGCGCGAAGGGGGAAAAAAAGGACCGGGAAAAACCAAGGGTCTCAACTCTCAACTGCGTCCCTACCGATTTTGATTAGATTTGATTCGGATCACATATTTAGTCAGAAAGTACTTCGTGGTCACCCTAACCATTCAACTCATCTTTTTTTGTTGAACCAAAAAACATCGTTTTTTTTTTTTTTTTTTGAGGCTAAAGGAGTGCTTTGTTAGCTTTGAGCAGACTACAGTCTCCAAACAAAATCGATTTTTTACTGTGCTGGCCTTGTTCGCCGATGTTTTTTCGAAAATAGCTGCACAACGGAAAAAATAACAAAAATAGCCCCTACGCAATGACATCCGTCGATTCTTGTTCGCTGTAAAAAAAATTTAAAATTTTTCGCGCCGAATCCCGCCGCTGGAAAAAAATTTAATTAGCTCCAGAAGATCCAATCCGCTGGACCTTTTTTTTTACCAGTCGCCGAATAAAACGCATTAAAAAAACAAAAAGCGACAAATAGTAACCTCTGGCCGATTGGGTCCGCTGGAGGCACATCGGCACAATCACCTCCAACCGATCCCAAGCGATGGAGGTGCCATTTTCTTTTTTTTTGTTTTTTTCTACAGGAAAATCCACTTGATTATTTCACTTTTCTGTTGAGGCATATGGAAAGAGAGACCATGCGTGCACGGTGAGGGACCAACCACATGCTAAAAGATGACGAGACGGGACACAGGCAAGAATGTGAAGGGGGGCAGTTAAATGAATAATCGACGCGTGGAGAAAATTTTTAATCATTCGTTTGCGTGTCACGCAGGGAGGAGAGGCCCCGTATGCATGCAGTGAGGAGAGGCCCCGTGTGTCATGCATGCGTGATTTAAATCATGTCGTTCAGTCACGTCTATCCGCTGAAAGCAAGGCTACGTTTCGGTGCATTTGCGCAGGCTATATATATATCCCTCCTCTGTTGCGATGATCTGCGCTGAGCATTCAACGTGAGAAACGAAGAAGAGCAAGGGAGAAGAGAGGAGAGATGGTAACTGAGAGGCAGAGGAGAGGAGATGAAGGAAAAACAGAGGGGAAGAGGAAAACGAGGTGGAGAAGGAAATTCATAAGTGTATTTCCGGAGGAGTTTTTGCGATGTTCATATTTTGTTGAAATTTGGTTGGAGTTTGTAGTTTCGATGATTTAATGAGGGATCTGTGTTTTGCAGGTATTCTTCGGAACGGTTAGCTCGTACATCCATCGGGATATTTAATCTTTGGGAGAGCTTCATAAAGGTTAGTTCTGAATGTTCATGAAGCTTAGTATTTTGTTATTATGTTAGTAGTATAATTAGCACAACATTAGTGTCATTTTTAGTGCGCGAAACGATGGTATTAGTATAATCAGATGGACATAAAATAATGGTAATTGCATACTAAGTAATACACAAATGGGCAAGACAATTTGTAAAAAAATATTGTGTAGTTCGTGTGATGGTAGTGCGATCAGTAGTATAATGGTAAAAAAGCATGCAATGAACACTTGAGTATAATTAGCCGTAAATGAAATATCGAGGTATAGAGTAGATAATGGATTCATATTATTCAAATTTTAGCGTAGTATTAGTGTAATATTGTAGAATTAGTAGTATGTATGAATGATAGTGTTGGTACTATTATTGTTGGAATGGTTTGTTAATTCTTGTAATGTTATTCGGCATGCAGTTGGAGGATCTTATTTATTGTTCACATTTTTGATGAGTTTAGTGGAAGGAATTGGTACAATTGTAGCGCGATAAAATAACGCAATAGCCATATTTCTGTCATACAATTATGAATGTATTAGAATGACAATAATATGGTTCTTTGTGATGTTTAACATTGGGTTAATATTGTACCTCATTATATACCTCTTTAATAAAATAAATAAATCATGCATGCCTCATGGGGAAAAACACAATCAATGAGGAGCGTTTGCTGCATTTGGACCATGTAATAAACAATTCTCCTAGAATTTAGAAAGTCGTTTAAACCCCCATCGTCATCCGAATTTCAAATAAAGGCAACCAAATGATAGGAGCATTGACCATACAAAAAAACAACCAATAATTGATCACCATGGATATGTAGACTATAGTGCCCTTCCATATCTCCAATACTGCGTGCGAAGCCATTGCTGTCAATCCTAAGCTCGGAGCACTATACAAAAAAAGCAACCTAGTCGCGCATATTGCTTCATGAACTGACAACAAAAATTTTGACTTGTTTAGAGTTAAAAAAACCAATAATAAGTAGTCGGTATCGTCGATCGATCAATATTATTTCTTACAAGAAATGCTAATTAATTGACCAAAAAAAAGTTTCATGTAGGCCAACATTGGGTTAATAATATTGCGATATATGGATAACTAAAGTAATGTTACCATAATTTACGACAACATTCTTAGGATTAGTAAAATTATTTCAATGTTCCTATAATATTATTACGATGTGTGCATTAATTGGGTAATGTCATTATAATATTAGGAAAAATTAAAGAAATTACAGCAAATCATACGTTGGTGTTTAATGCACGCGCTTGCGTCTTTCACATGGTAGGTAGTAAATGGCAGAAATTCAAGATTTGTCTGTGTTTTATGGTGACGGCGTTGTTCGAGAGGGTCCATATGGGGTGGATGTAACACCCCAAAATTTTACTTTTCCTAAATTCATGTGTGATTTGGCACTTTGGTGAATTTTTGGAATTTTCTGGAATTTATTTGGATTTATTTGGAATTTATTTGAATTTATTCCATTTTGAAATAATTGAAGAATTTAATTTTGCAAATAAATTTTTGTTGGAAATATTTTATTTGAGTCCAAAATGATCCAAAGTATTTTCCAGAATTTTTCTGGAATTTTTCTGAGTCATTTGCTATTTTTAATGAATTAAATGAATTACTAGGAATTATTTTAAATATTAAATCGCTGGAAAATCAAACTCGGGTCAAGTACTGTTCATCCGACCGAGCCCGAGTCAGACTCGTGTTCGAGTCCGACCCGAGCCACGTGACTCGACCGAACCCACTCCTAACCCTAATCAATCCCAACCGTTGGATCAAGATCCAACGGCCGAGATCCGCCGACTTCGACCCGAAAGCCGTGTCCGACCGGACCGGCCGCGCTTCGCGGCGATCGGGGCCGTTGATCGCGCCACGTGGACGGCCGCGATTGCGTCTGCTCCGCCGAGTCCGAGCCGGACTCCGGTGAATGCCGTGGACCGACTAGGGTTCCGCCCCGAGCACGCCTCCGGCTATTTAATGCCCGGATCGCACCGAGGATCGCCATCCCACGCCGGTCCGAAACCTAGCTCACGCCGCTAGGATCCCCACCGTCTCGGCCGCTATTGCTCGCCGGAGTTGGTAAAGCACTCCGCCGCGGTTTCGCGCTGTTTCAGCCACCGTCCGCCTTCCTCCGCCTACGTTGACCCCAGATACAGATCCCTTGCTTCAAGGCTCACCCTTGACTACCATCCACTTTCGCCGAGGGGCCTGCAGCGCCGTCGGGCGTGTCATCGCTATCGACTCCGGCCAGAAGCCGCCGACGCCATTGCCGCCGCCTGAGCTATCTCGGCCGTCCGATCAAGATCGCACGATCCAGATCTTGCCACGCCATCGCACGGTGAGGTTTCGTTACGATCTCTAGATTCAATCTCAACCATTGGATCTAAATCCAACGGTCCCGGATTAACGCGTTCACCCCAAACGCGTAACACCAGATTCAATCGGGCCGTTGATTTTCAAATCAACGGCCTAGATCTAGCCACGTGGCGTAAGGCCAACCGCGATCGGCCAGCGGTCGGCGCCCATGAGGAGAACGTGTCTCGACACGCCCGGGCCCGCATGTCGGCCCGGCCAAACCGCACCATGACGCCACGATGACGCCATGGCGGGCCCGCATGTCGCTGGTCGTCCCACCGGCGCCGACGCCAAGAATGACGCCAGATGGACCCCACCGCCGACCGTGGTGAGCTCACCGCCGTCGCCGATGACGCTACCCGAGTGGACCCACATGTCGATCTCACGTGGAAGCCGTGGACCGAGTCCACCGTGGGCGAGCCAAGCGTGGACCAAGTCCATGGACCGGCTAACGCCACCACCAATCGTGAGCCGACACGTGTCCATGATGACGCAATAATTAATTTCGAAAAAGAAAATGATTTAATAAATCGGTTTAATAATTGATTTGAATTTCAAAACTTCAAACGCTTATAACTTTTATGCGTTTCAACTCCGATTTGAGCGATTCAAATTTCTAAATTTGTATAAAATTGAGATCTACCTAAATATGAATTTTATTTAATTTTTGGACTAAAGTTTTTCTCTGTAATATTATTTAATTGATTATTTAAACTTTAAATAATCATAACTTTTATGCTTTTAACTCCAAATTTGACGATTCCAGTTTCTAAAAATCCAGAAAATTATGTTCTCTCTGTTTATGGATTTTATTTGGAGTTTTGGGATCTTTTTGCCTAGTGTTTATTTGTGTATTTGCTATTTGCACGCTTTACGAGTAGACGTTGAAGTGCCAGAAGGATTCGAAGGAGAAGTGTTGACTCAGGATCCAACTCAAGACCAAGAGCAAGTACTTTTTGAAGGCAAGTTGTGCTTTGACCATGTTGATCCTATTTCGAAATCTATTTTGATTTAAACTATTGCATGCTAGTTCAATTAGAAAGATACTTTGTTTAAACATGGGGGTTAGATAAATACCAATTTGCTATATGACACCTTGATTACTTAAGTATGTGCCATGACCCTTTGTCACCCTAGTTGTGGTTTACTAGTTGGACATTATTAAATTGCCAACATGGGTTTATATCGTTGTAGTATACTGCTTAGACCTGCTACGTGCTCATGACATGATTTTGGATAATCAAATGCTAATATTGACTTAATGATATATTGAACCTGTTTTGGAAAAGTATCATGTGATGTTGATGGCACGTGGTGCATGGTAATCAACTGGGGTTTGATAAATGATTTCGATCGGGGCATGTGGCAAGAGTAATCAGTGGGCCATTGTGGCATTGGGGATGTTGATTTGGTTTTTCGGGTAGTCTTGCCCTGGTCACTCTAAGGACTTAACCTTGCAAGCCTTTGAACTGGTCATACTTGCAACCACATGGTCGAATGGGACGGCCCTAGTTGACTAAGTCGCTAAGGACTCACTTGTGGAGCCTCAGGGTGTCGATTACACCGCTTGTGTGATTGTACGGGGAGCGTATCGTGGTCGTGGCCGGTACCCATCTAACGGTGTGTTGGTCCCATACTTCGCCTTGGCTAAGGGAAGGATGGTGTAGAGCACGAACCTGAGAGGACCACCTGTGTTGTTTGAGGCTTCCGAAAGGCTTTGTTACTGAACTCGCCTTTGTGGTGTTTGACTGTATCTTGTGGGTAAAGTGCATAACCTCTGCAGAGTGTAGAATCTATTTGAATAGCCGAGTCCACTGTGATCGACAATGCTCTGAATTACAAATCAAGGGTTAGATTTTCTCAAAATAACTTGGATTTGAAAAGTTGGGTTGGTTTAACAATGAAGATGATGGAAATGTGGTTTAGGATGGGAAAAATGTTTGTTAAACTTCTTGAAAAGTTATTTATGCTTTACTTATTTCTACCGCTTCGAATCTACTTTTATTACTTGTCAAAAGTCACATCGCAAATATACCTTGAGCTATTCCTTTGTACCAAGCCATGCATATAGTATATTAGCTTGCATTCATTGCATGACTTGTCGAGTACCAAGTACTCACCCTTGCCTCAACACAATACCAGTTGAAGAGGAGATTACGCCAGCTGGGAGGATTTCCAAGAAGACCCGTCTACTTAGGGATGCGAGCCCATTGCCTGTGGTATATCTTGGATGGCGCCACGAAGTTTATTTGATTTTCCGCCGTTATTTCTCTTTTTAAAGTTTCGCCTTGCAAGGCATATATTTGTAACTCGGCCATAAGGTCGAGTAACCCTTTGATTATTTAAATAAAGTACTTTGATAGTATCGTTTGGTATGATTGTGATATATACCGATGTTAAGACTGTGTGCACTAGCGCGTTCCTGGACTAGTGCTGAATACACAGAGGGTCCGGATTTGCAAATTCGGGGTCCCGACAGTGGACCTTTCGAACTGCGAAGGAAGGTGATCCGGGCTCCGGGTCTAACGGAGATGACTCTGGCAGACCTCCGTTCGTGCGTGAGAAGCACATTCAACCAGGAGACTGCCCGAAAGAAGCTCATAATCGAGGCGGTGCACGCCAGAGTCGTAGGAGGTTCCACCAACTACGTGTGGGAGCTATGCAAGATCGTGGGAAGCACAATGTGTGGGGAATACATGCAATTGTGATGAACCCTGAAGCGCTGATACACCGTCAGCCGATGGTGTATGTGCGCTTCCTGGACAGAGGCGAAACCTCTAGTCCCCTCGGTGGCAGTTGCCCCGAAGCATCCTCCGAGGCCACCGGTGGGGACATTGGTGCAGACGACTATCAGGCGAATGAAGACATCGGACAGTGGTCGTCCGCTCACTGGGCTCATCACTGCTGCTAATGCAGACTCCTCCTCACAAATGAGGTAAAGAAAGGCATGTACAAATTTTGAAACAAGATAAGGACAGTAAATCATTTTAAATAGAAAACAAGACAAGAGCAAGATGCTAAGATAGAAAAAGGTAGAAGCAAAGGAGCTTAGAAGTTCATAAATATATATATTTTTTAAAAAATAATCATCCTTAAGGCTTTGCCATTCTGACTAGGTCACGTCATACAGTCGTCATAGCTCTGATACCACCGCTGTGGGACCCCAGAACAGCTTTTCGGAATCCCTTGTGTATTTCTGTACTAGTCCTAGATCAATACTAGTACACACAGATCACAGTGATGAATCATAACCGAATAGAACGAAATATTAAGACAAATACAATGTACCGGCCAGAAGGCCACTTATTACAATACGAGGTCACATGACCTTAAGTTAAACAGCAGCGGAAACAGAAAACAAAAGGAGCCAAGAAGACACCACAAGCAGACAACTGGGGAACGCGTGCCTAGTTTTCTTGACGGCCTTCATCAAACTCCTTCGTAAAGTACTCACCATCTTCCACAGCATCTTGAAAATTCTCTGATGATAAAGTTGAGTGTAGCACACGAGTACAAACGTACTCAGTAAGTCTGGTAAAGATGCATTATGTAGGGCTTTCCAAAGATGGCTTATTATGGTTCTTTTGCACAAAGCTAAGTTTTAACAAACCTTACTTAGTATTAGTTTTCACAAAGCATGTATTAACAATTATTTGTATAACTGAAATTATTTATAACTTCAGTGAAGGTTCTAGCCACCAACACTAGAATACTGGCTCTATCCGTACATTTAAAAAGATCAAGATTATCCATCAAATGACTCCATCCGTCATGATTCAAAAACAGGTTCCAACCACCTGATTGGCTCCAACCGCTAGGAACACATCCGGGAGTTCTAACCACTCTAGGATCCCAACAGTTTTAAAACCAAAAACAAAGTCTACCAATATGAAAGCATTCTTTGCCCGCCCTTGACCGTAGGCATGGCTATTTGAATAGTTTTACACTCTGTAGAGGTGTACAACTTTACCCACAAGAGTTATTTTACTTTTGATGTCGGCCATTACATGCTTCCTTTGGCGTGTGACAAAGTAAAACAACACAAGGCCTTTACAATGCAATAATCTAACCCAACTCGACCCGCTAAGGTTTCACCGCTGTTAGGGTTCCATCCACCCAGTACAAAAGCCCCCTCTTGCACTGTGTGGGAAAAACAACATGCCTCCATCATACGGCAGTCACATTCCACCATCCGGTGAGTCTAAGTTAGAATATTACAAATTATTTAGGCAGGTCGTACCCATTTAGACATGTGGTTGTACGGTTGCGCTTAGAATGGGCAATCATAAGCATTGGTCCTTAATTGACCTGGGGCGGTACTTGCACAAACAAGGACTAGTGCTCCATCCGCACTGTGCTCCATCCGAACCCGCCCGACAATCCATTCCGCCCAAGTCTAAACCATTTTTATTTTATTTTTACTGTGCAATTACAACAGCAAATACATTTCTACAATTTTTTAAAACACATTTTAACAATAGTTTCAAAGTATCCCATCCATAGGTATTTTGATCAATTTTGCAACTAAGCACATCTAGTGCACTAAACAACATATATCACAACATAGTATGAACATGATGTATCACATCATCCTAGGGTTACAAATAAACATGGATTTCAACAGCAAGGTGGTGATAACAATTTCGGAATAACTACCATCCTATATTTAACATCATAGTTTAAATAAATACACTACAAGAAAAGTGTTTTTTAATGACGATCCAAACTCATCATTATTAGTCCCGAAATTGTCATTGTAGGTTTTTTATGACGACTTTATGACAAAATTCAACTTGTCATAGAAAGTGCGTCATAGAAAGTTTTCAATGACGAATTGCATATTTTCGTCATAAAAGATCAACTTTTCTCGTGATTTAATTACATTTCCGCCGCTGAAGTCGCTACTTCTATGGCGAATATAACCATGATTAATTGTACCCAAAACGTCATTCATTTTCGTCATGGAACACCCCAGTGCCACGTCATCAACCAGGGTGTGAGGTGATGTGGCACATCTTGTGACGCAAATGTTCCATCACAGATGAGTGCCACGTGGACATGCATTTTCATCATTGAATAGTCCAGTGCCACGTCAGCAACCAGGATGTGAGGTGATGTGGCACGTGTTGTGACGCAAATGTTTTGTCACTGATGATTGTCACGTGGACATGAATTTTCGTCATGGAAGTAATAATCTGTCATTTTCTGTGATGAATAATTTCATCATAGATAGATGTAGCATCAGCATGAAGTTTCATCATTTAACACTTCTGTCAGCCCACATATGATCCATTTTTACAGCCACAACACACTATATTTTCAGAAAACCAATCAATACATTGCACAGATACATTAAGAGTCACAAACTTTGTTCACAGTACTTAAACCACCACTTCAAGCTACTACGTACCATAGATCAAACTAATACCACTTCAAGCTAGTACCACCACTTCAAGCTAATATCAAGTTTTGAAAACAGATCCACAGGTCACAAAGTTTGACCATGTTACCTAAACCAGTTGAAGCTAGTACCAGTGAACCAAGTTACCAGCCATGCAAAATAAGTATTCTTGTCTAAAACAGATCCACAGGTTACCAGTGAACAGATTCATAAACTCACAAGTTGGCTTGACCAGCCATTCGCATGAGACGACAAATAATTGCATCATTCTCCTCTTGCCTCTTCTTTATATCCTCCATTTCCTTTTGGGTTATGATCGGTTAGGTGTCATCAATACATATAAGATAACTGCAAAAGTTAGGTGTCATCAATACACGCAAACAAATACAATAGGATAGCACATTGTTATATTAATATTTGAAGTGCATGAGAGGCTACTGATCATGGCAGTAGATAATCAGTAGAGTAAAACAAATGGAAAGTATGAAACCAAGGAGAAATTGCAAATTTACAACTGACAACCACTTGCATATTTCAGACTGGCACACTTCTACAGGTTGTCAAATCGCCATTCTACAGTTTCTACGGTCTCATTGGGTAGAAATTGCTGCTTGCATTTTAACTAGAAATCTATTCGGTATATATTGTGCCAGATGATGTTCAGACTACCTTAAATAGATGTATGAAATTGATAAATTGGTCATTAATGATTCTTTGCCATACTGTTCTTCCCTGCATGCTTCATTTCCTAATGTTTACTGTTCTTGCATTCACTGCTTGTAGTTCCAGCAGTATTGACATGTTCATGTGTTGAATTACTTTCCTTTTGTAAACAAAGAAACCCATGCGGCTTTTATACCAACTAGAAGTCTGTAATTTTGAGTACCGTGCCCTTGAGGGCAAATTTGATGATCTAAAACAGAGGCAGAAGGCTCACAACGAGACCCTAGATCTAGTTAACATGTTTTGGGAGCATGTAAGCTATACTCAACCTTTTTCTTTTTACTACAAAGGACCACAAGTCTTCTAAGTTTTCCCCATAAGTGTTTTATTTGATCTGACACAAAAAAATAGCAATAGCAATCATATGAAAAATGTTTCTCAGCTTCTAACTAAGGTCCTGTATAGCTGATTGATCTGACAGAAAAAACAGCAATAGCAATCATATGACAATCATATGCTGTTCAAAATATATCTACTAACTCTGGGAAAGATCGAACCCCAACCCTATCAATGGAACATTCGAGCTTGACAGAAATACTACATACTATCTTCAGTCTTAACACAAAGTTGTAGATGAATCAATAATTTGTGGAGCTAAATTTCAAACATTAGCATCACCCGCATCCTAATATATGGTACATATGGTTCAAGCTAGGTTTGATGGAGAATATAAATACTAAAATAAATAAGTAATGAGTATCTGGATCTCACCTATTAGCATAGACCAAAATAGGAAGATTCTCATCAAGTTTGGTCTGGAGGATTGAAATGTCCACATTTCCAATATGAGATCAAGTCACCATTCATTCATCATATACCCATACCAGATTCTTCACCTGCAAAAAAATTGGGTAGGATACGGATACGGATACCGGGTATTTACGAACGGATAGAAAACGGATACCAGATATTTTACGGACGGGTACAATACGGATAACGGGTACTTAGTTGAATTGTACGCAAACTACTTAGGATCAAAGTATGTGATAAAAATAATTTAACTAACACACATGGTCCAATTATCACACATAATTCAACACATAAAGCCAAATTAAGATATAATACGACACATAGAGTTGAATAACACACGTACTCCAACATAGAGTCTAATTAATACATAATTCAACATGCTTGTGTTCAGAGAAACTAATAGAAAGGGTAATAAGATTAGTAAGCATTAGATATATCTGTCCAAACATATTCATCATACACAAGCTGTCAGATTGCAAAATCTTCAAAATAAGATAGTACTCTGCAACTACATTTGTTAATGCAGCACTTCCGAAGCAAGAGAATGCAGACCACACAACAATCTGACAATATACGTGGACCCTCAGATGCATTAAGACCGAAGACGGATAATTTGAGTATTACTGTTCTTCCAAACATGATTTTTACCATAGGTGCTATTACTTATGCAAGGTCGCCAAACACCACCTTTGTAAGCATGTCGCCATATAGTTGCTAACTACAAAAATGTAGCAATATGAGAATAATAACATCTATGCAAAACACACATGTTAACTTAAGAGGAGACAAACATATAGGGGCACAGGATGAAGCAAATGATAAATACCCAAACCAATAGAACAAAATACTAATGTTCTATAACATACAGCACGAACATGTTGCTCTACTAGATCACATTGGAACAACTGATACTTAATGTCAGCAAATACATCAAGGCCAATGGATAGGGAAATACATGTATCCCCAAGGGATAACAATAAACAATCACTAAACCCTACATTATACCACAATTGCACGGTGATCTTTATTTATACTCCCTTTGTGAAGATAACACATACTCCATCTTCTTGAGTGTCAAAGCGAAAGTATAGTTGCATATCTTATTGGCTGATACTAACCTAGGCCATTTCCCTTTAACAAAGGGTAAATCCTGAGTTACCACGAAGAAACCAGGTGCTGAGGGGTTGAAAGTTCATCAGATATACACAAGTTCCATGCATTTTGAATAAAAAAATATTTATTATTATCTTAAAAATCTTACTTTGTTTTTCAACAATATTGAATTTGGCACTTCATCAAGGAAGAAATTAAGAAGGTGCTTTAACTGATAACAATAGTGAACAAAAATAAAAATGAGCTATACTTCACAAACTCTCAAATCCCAATAAGCAGCACACACACGCACACACACGTGCACACACATCATAGCTTGTGATTCAATGTACAATCCCAGTAGATGATATGTAAAAACATGCACATATGTTATCACGCGCAGCAGTTGATCTGGTAAATTCCCAATTCCAACAATCTCATTCTGACCAAGCTAACCACTGCCTCCCAGTTGACTAATATTCTAGGACCTCCATGAATCTGAAGTAGGTTTCAACTGGTGAAAAACCATTAATTTGCCCTGTCATCCACTCCACAAATGCCTAAAATAACTGTAGAAATAAATAAAACCGATGTGTCACACAGATTTTTATAATTCTATTGAAATACTCCTGCAATTGGAAGGAAAGCTAACCCAAATCCGACCTAATCAGCACACACTAAAATAATCTGAACAAGTACCGGCCACTAACCACTAGCATACAGCCACACAGTTCAGTTTCTCTGCAGATACTCTGAAACTTAGCACACATCCAATGATCCAAGTACCCAACACCACACTTAAGACAACCGAGCATCCATTAAACTCGCTCATCACCCAAAACAGCCAAATACTTTCATCGGAGACATAAATACCTAGTCCAATAGACCGGGCCGGAGACGAGCAGAAGGAGCCACTCACCGCGTAGGTGGCGTTATCGGTGTCCATGCCGGCGCGCAGGTGGGTGTAGAGCTGCGGGTTGCGGTACAGCGATCCGGGCGCTGGGCGCGAGATGATGCAGGGCACGCTGTCGAGAGAGATGGAGCCCATGTACAACAGCATTGCCACCACGTACAGAAGCGGGGCACCAGATCTGAGGGAGCCAGGGAGGCGAGGAAGGAAGCATCGACGCCGAGGGACAAAACACGGACGGAGAAGGAAGCATCGGTACCAAGGAGGACGTGTCCGGGGAGGCGGTGGCGGCGAAGATCGAGCGGGGAATCGAGAATGGCAGGCCGAATAAGGCAGAAGGGACAGAGAAAGCAGCGCACAACCTCGAGGGCTCCGCGAGGCGCATTTTCATGACGCTTTATCGGCCATGACGCTTTATCGGCCATGACGCTTTATCGGCCGTCGCTGGGCACGCTAACAGGGAGCCGTATGCAAATTCGAAAAGCCTGGGGTTCTCCACGCACGAAGCGATGACGTGGCTCTACCGAGCGGGCGTCATTCTCTTCCGCTGTTAATATTACATATTACATATTAGATATTCGATTCGATTCGAGAATTGGGGATTTTTGCTGTGCTCTTGCTCTCCGCCCCTCCGGTCTCGGTCTGGACTTAGCGTCTCAGGCTCTCAGCGACTCAGCATAATGACCGGTGAATTTGGGTTTGGTTTATGGGAGCATATCCTGTGCACACAGAGGCCTTGTGCATATATGTAAACATTAAATCTGGGCCGTCCAAATCCCATCCAACGGTGGCTTGAAATCACATGTGCAAACATTTTGCAATTACCCTCCTAATCGAGTCACCGTCCAGATTTAATGTTTGCATATGTGCACAAGGCCTCCATGTGCACAGGATATGTTTCCTTGGTTTATTCGGGTTCCGAGTTTTTAAAATTGAACCGAATACCGAAAACCGAATAGACACAAAGTATAAACCGAACTGAAAGCCAAAAACTAAAATAACCGATTTTTTGGTTAATTCGGTTCGGTTTTTTGGTTTCGGTTAAATAGTGCCCACCCCTACAATGCACCAAAAAAACTCGCGCCTACTGTTTTGGTTTCCTGCTTATTTTATGTAAACATCACGGTTGATTTTCTCTGGCGTATATAACCACCATCTTAGATTAATTTTTCTCCATTGTTTATAAACACCAAGATACATTCTAATAACGGCATTTATAAACGCCTTACTAGACCAAAGTTCCTCAGCGTATATACACACCGCAGTAGGATGTATCTCGGCATTTATAAATGCCCCCAAATTATTCCAGATAGCATGGCGCATAGATATGCCATAGAAAAATCTATGTCGGCGCATAGATATGCCATAAAAACTAAATGCCCTGAATATCATTAAACGCCGGCTTAGACTTGTTTTGGGGACGTTTAGACTATACACCGGGTTAAATTTAAACGCCGTTAAATTCAAGATATCTTATAGTGGAAGAATGAGATTACCAACACATCAACTTGCCGTTCTAGCCTTTTGGGCCGTGGGGAGGCCATCGAATGGCTGTCGCTGTTCGCCTCCTAGGATGATCTGATCTGATGTGCGTACCCATAATTAGTGGTAGGGCATGCCAGCTTATTACAGCGCCTTTACTTTTCTGAAAAATTCACCAGGGAAAAACGAGCACTTCCCAACGAGAGAAAAAACATCATTAATTTTCTATGACGATTTGTATTATGGTTTCATGACGAAATTTTATGTTTCATCACAAAAGTACATGGGGCGACGACGCTTGATACAATTATGACGAACATAAAAAAGTCGTCACAGAAAATAGATTTTCCGTGACAAAAGTTGAAAACGTCACGACGTTTTCATCACAGATAATCACTTTTCTTGTAGTATAGCAATGCAATTTATAAAATATTTGTAAAACAGTTATAAATCATGGGATCAATGTGCGTCAAGGAGACTTGTCTTCACCAGCAGCAAAAGGTATCAAAGTCGTGATGCTCAGCGACGGCGTCAGCGGCTTCGACGGAATCTTCGACTACACGCAAAACGAGACACAAATAAATAAAATCTAAAAATTATAAAATTAGTACTGGAAGATAGGATGATTTTAGATGAATTTAGGAATTTGAATCACTCGATTCGGAATTACGACGGAAGAGAATGAGCGTTTCGAAGTTGGATTGGAAAGAAAATCAACAAAAAAAGAAAAATGGCACTGTAGCTATAGTACTCAACGAAGCTACAATGCTTGTTGCCTTTAGAACCCCAACCAGAACCGAACATAGGGTTTGACATGGGGAATTGCCGTGGTGGGAGGTGGCGGGGTTGGAGAAGGTGAGCACCGAAAAGGTCTCGACGACGCGAATCCAGTGGTGGTGTCGGATTTTGAAGAGAATTACCGGATTAAGAGCAATCTAGCTCGCAAACTCTTTGGTTGACAATGAACAAATGCAAAATTTGGAGTCAATTCTTGACGAAACCTAAAATTTCTTGAGGGGTTATGATTGTGGCAACAATGCGCACAAAGTGATGCGAACGAAACTTCTTTTGGCTCACCGGATCAAAAGTTGGCTCGGTGATGTCTTTGAACGACGTCCGGGGACGGTTTTCTCGAGATTTGGAGAGGAAAGAATTGCGGGAAAAATGGGGAAAGGTGGGCACTGTGTAGAGGAAGGCAAGACATATCTATAGGAAGTGGAAGCACAAGAAAAGGTTGAGAAACGGCTGAGTTATGGTGAGAGCAATGATTTCGGTTTGAATGCTAATTGCAACGGTTTCGGCGGGATTTAGGGAGGTGAATGGCAGGGGTATTGATCTCCTCATCAAGATCTTCGCAATGCTTCAACTCCAGCTTAATTTGGTGGTGTATTTTGAGAAATATAGAAGTTTGAACTTGGTGTAACAATAAGGAAAGGAAGAGCACTGTAACACCCCAAAATTTTGCTTTTCTTAAATTCATGTGTGATTTGGCACTTTGGTGAATTTTTGGAATTTTCTGGAATTTATTTGGATTTATTTGGAATTTATTTGAATTTATTCCATTTTGAAATAATTAAAGAATTTAATTTTGCAAATAAAAATTTTGTTGGAAATATTTTATTTGAGTCCAAAATGTTCCAAAATATTTTCCAGAATTTTTCTGGAATTTTTCTGAGTATTTTGCTATTTTTAATGAATTAAATGAATTACTGGGAATTATTTTAAATATTAAATCGCTGGAAAATACGAGTGGGTTTGTATCGTTTCATCCGACCGAGCCCGAAGTCGGACTCGAGTTCGAGTCCGACCAACCGACCGAGCCGTGGTGGAGTCGAACCCACTCGTCCGAACCCAAACGCGTGCGACCGTTGGATCAAGATCCTACGGCCACGATTGTGCCACGCCACCGACCCGAGCCCGACCGAGCCACCACCGCGAGTCCGACCGAACCCAAACTCACGCACCGCTGGATCTCGATCCAACGGCCGCGGCGCTGCCACGTAGCCCGCCCGAGTCCTCGCCGGACTCGCCGCCTGAACGGAAGCGAGTCTCGGTCTCCGTCTGCGTTTCACTGACGCCGAGGGGCCCTATTTAATGCGCCGCCACCTGCGCCGTCGTGACGCCGACTTCCGTGGCGCACTCAGAGCCCTAGACAACGCCGCTGGCCGCCGCCGCCTAGCCGCAATCGCCGCCGGAGTTGCCGTAGCGTTCGCGCCGTAGTTTTTCGCCGATTGCCGCCATCTCCGCTGCCCTCCGCCGCTGAGGTCGATCTGGAACCGGAGGCCAAGCGCGTCGGGAGGGACCTCTCACATCGCCGAGCACGCCCAAGCGCCGCTGCCGTGGTCGTCGTCCCCAACTCCGGCAAGCCACGGCGCCAGGCCATCGACGGACTTCAAGATCTCTCACCGTCGGATCTCCATCCAAGGGCCCAGATTGCGCCACGTCATCTCACGGTGAGATTTCGTCCAAAATCCCAGATCCAATCTTGACCGTCCGATCTAGATCCAACGGTCCAGATCAACCGCGTTCACCCCAAACGCGTGAGTCCAGATCAATGCGGACCGCTGATTTTCAAATCAACGGCCGAGATCTAGCCACGTGTCGCGGAGATCGACCGTCGCGCGGCCAAATCCCACGCGCTGTGAGCGTGTCTCGACACGCGCCCGCATGTCACGGGACAACCAAAACCGCACCATGACGTCACGCCGCGCCATGGCGGGCCCGCATGTCGCTGGCTGTCCCAGCCTAAGCGCCGACGCCAAGAATGACGCTACCCGAGTGGTCCCACATGTCGGCCTCACGTGGAAGCCGTGGACCGGTCCACTGTGAGACCCGAGCCGAGCGTGGACCGAGTCCATGGACCGGCCGACGCCAGCAGACCAATCCAGTGCTGCCACGTGTCCTCGCCGACGCAATAAATGATTTTCCGAAAAGAAAATGATTTAATAAATCGGTTTAATAATTGATTTGAATTTCAAAACTTCAAACGCTTATAACTTTTATGCTTCAACTCCGATTTGAGTGATTCAAATTTCTAAATTTGTATAAAATTGAGAGCTACCTAAATATGAATTTTATTTAATTTTTGGACTAAAGTTTTTCTCTGCAAAATTATTTAATTGATTATTTAAACTTTAAATAATCATAACTTTTAAGCCTTAACTCCAAATTTGACGATTCTAGTTTCTAAAAACTCATAAAATTATGTTCTCTCTGTTTATGGATTTTATTTGGATGTTTGGACACTTTTTGCCTATTGTTTATTCGTGTATTTGCTATTTGCACGCTTTACGAGTAGACGTTGAAGTGCCGGAGGGATTCGAAGGAGAAGTATTGACTCAGGATCCAACTCAAGACCAAGAACAAGTACTTTTTGAAGGCAAGTTGTGCTTTGACCATGTTGATCCTATTTCAAATCTATTTTGATTTAAACTATTGCATGCTAGTTCAATTAGAAAAATACTTTGTTTAAACATGGGGGTTAGATAAATACCAATTTGTCAGTATGACACCTTGATTATTTAAGTATGTGCCATGATCCCTTGTCACCCTAGTTGTGGATTACTAGTTGGACATTATTAAATCGCCAACATGGGTTTAGACCGCTGTAGTACACTTTGCTTAGACCTCGCTACGTGCTCATGACATGATTTTGGACAATCAAATGTTAATATTGACTTAATGATATATTGAACCTGTTTTGGAAAGGTATCATGTGATGTTGATGGCACGTGGTGCATGGTAATCAACGGGGTTTGATAAACGATTTTCGGCCAGGGGCATGTGGCAAGAGTAATCAGGTGGGCCGGTTGTGGCATTGGGAGTGTTGATTTGGTTCTTCTAGTAGTCTTGCCCTGGTCACCCTAAGGACTTAACCTTGCAAGCCTTTGAACTGGGTCTAACGTGCAACCACATGTCTGTAATGGGACGGACCTAGTTGACTAAGTTGCTAATAACGCACTGTGGGACCTCGTGAGGTCAACTACACCCTTTGTGTAAGTTGTACGGGAGCGCATCGGCCGAGGCCAGTACCCATCTAACGGTTGATTGGCCTAGACTTCGCCTTAGCGAAGGGAAGGGTTAGTGCGCAATAACCTGGGAGGACCACTTGTATTGTTAGAAGTCTCCGAAAGACTTTGTTACTGAACTCGCCTTTGTGGTGTTTGACTCAGTATCTTGTGGGTAAAGTGCATAACCTCTGCAGAGTTTAGAATCTATTCGAATAGCCGTGTCCGCGGTATTGGACATCGCTCGAATTACAATCAAGGGTTAGATTTTCTCAAAAATAACTTTGGTTTGAAAGGTTAATTTGGATTAATAATGAAGTTGATGGAAATGTGGATTAGGATGGGAAAGATGTTTATTAAATTCCTTGAAAAGTTATCTATGCTATACTTGCTTCTACCGCTTTCGAATCTACTTATGCTACTTGTCAAATCTTTGTTTCATCGCAAATATACCTTGAGCTATTCCTTTGTACCAAGCCATGCATATAGTATATTAGCTTGCATTCGGTATGACTTGCCGAGTACCAAGTACTCACCCTTGCCACAATACAACACCGCTGAAGAGGAGATCACAAGCTTTGGAGGAGGAGCTCCAAGAGGATCCGTCTACTTAGGGAAGCGAGCCCAGTCAGTTGCCTGTGGTATACTGGATGGCGCCACGAAGTTATTTGATTTTCCGCTGCTATTATTTTTCTCTGAATAAGTTTCGCCTTGCGAGGCATATATTTGTAACTTGACCATAAGGTCGAGTAACCAGTTTGACTATTTAAATAAAGTACTTATTTAGTATCGAGTGGTATGATTGTGATATTTACCGATGTTAAGACTGTGTGCACTAGCGTGTTCCTGGACTAGTGCTGAATACACAGAGGGTTCGGATTTGCAAATTCGGGGTCCCGACAAGCACGTCTCTGGAAATCGAAGCAAGAAGATGATGCTACACTGTTTTGACAGGTGGCCTCCAATTCTTGATTTAAAATAGTGTTGAGGCAAAAGCACGAAAGATAAAATAGCAAATTGGTTCTAAAAATCTTAGAAAAATTCTCAAAAATACTATAGAAATTTGGAACCTAATAAAATTGGTTTCAAAATTTTTAGAGGAAATTTGGAATAGAAATAGTGCCAAGACATAATAATTGAATTTGAATAGTGTTTTGAGGAAAAGCGCTAAGGGTAAAATAGCAAAAAGGCTCTAAAAATTTTAGAAAAATTCTCAAGAATATTATGGAATATTTGAAACCTATTACAATTGGTTTCAGGATTTTTGAAGAATTTTGGGATTTGGATGGAATTTCAAATGAGGGTTGGAATTAGATTTTGTTTTTTCGGACGCTAATGGAATAAATTCCATTTTCGGATGAGAAGGGATGCTAGGATAATTAAAACTCTGATTAAAATCCAAATCTTTAAATTAATTAATTTAAATTAATTTTTTTTGCAAAAGAACCAAAAATGGGGATGTTACAACCATAGACCAACATAACGCTTAAACAATATAAGCAAATAGTTCACGATCACAATGTTCCTCTAAATAATGATCCAAAATTGAACTACTATTTATTCAATGAGAGGAAATTGTTCCAAAGCTATTTAGCAAGTATGGCATGGCAATGTGTGAAGTGTGAAGATAAGTCCCATCCCTGAATTTTGTCATCAGAGTACCTAAAACAATAAACAAACAAACAAGCATGAGTTCAAAAACTCAGCAAAGTATATCATACAAAAATGAACATACAATAGGTTATTCAATAGCAAGATACAACATTTTCCATAATCATACAAAATAGTGGACCTCAACAGTTAGTCTCACTTGAAATTTATCCATGCAATGCATCATTCTTTTATGATAAAAAATGCCCCCTTTAAAGCCTATACTGGTATAGCTTAAGTACACACCCAACGATAGTGCACCCTTTCATTCCCTTCTATCCCTGTGGAGGAGCCTACTCTTAAGGTCTAGCTCCCATCCATCCCTATGGATAGGACTACGAGATAGGTCTTCTCAAGAGCACTTCGGATTAGTCATATGGCCTCATATGAATTTTCTCACCGACTTGACTCGTAATTCTTTTCATGTCATGGATGCAAGTGATGCAACATAGTATTTCAAAATGTTCATTTGCCATGCAACCATAATAAAGTATGTCCATTCTCATCCGGCAGTCATTTATCATAAAACATCTCAATCATAATTTGATAGCAAAATGTTGCCATTTATTTATTTTAAATCGAAACTCATCACATGTAACACTCCGGCACCACCTGTGCTCAAAGTGTCACAAAAACAAACACGAAACTCAACAAATTAGATCAATTGAACAAAAGTAGTCATCAAGCATGCTACAAGACAAGCCACCTCTAATAATAATAAGGAACCACAACAAGCTGACGCCCTAATAATTTTTCGAACTCAACTAAAAATTTCAGCAGCACCTACCCTAAAATTCAGATATCCACTCAGCAGACAAACGAGATAACAAAACAACAAAGCATATAACCATTTTATACCTTGATTCCAGCAAGCATCCTAATTAAAAGAAAACTCGCAATCCAATAGAGTCATGACCACAAATATGGGCATAAACACATGAGCGATTACATAACATTGTTCTCATGTCTAAAAACAGCTAGAAGACAAACTAACAATTAAAATTCAGCAGCAATAGCATAACAACACTAGTTCAACAAATAGGCTCAGCACATCACTTAATTCCCCTTAAGAATCGGATAGTGAGTTCTCAACAAGATCAACTAGAATACATTCACATGGTAAACACGAACGCATAATTGAGCCACTAACTTATTCTCTAGGATGAAATTTCTCTAAACTATTTCATATGTTTGGTGAAACACCCCAACTTTTGCTTTTCATATATTTAAATGTTATTTTACACTTTTGAGAATTTTTGGAATTTTCTGGAATTTATTTGGATTTAATTTGAATTTATTTCCCTCCTGAGATAATTAAATAATTAAAAATTTCAAATAAAATTTTGTTAGAAATATTTTATTTGAGTCCAAAATGTCTCAAAGTATTTTCCAGAATTTTTCTGGAATTTTTCTGATTATTTTGATATTTTTCTCGAATTATTTGAATTTGTAGAAATTGTTAAAAATTAAATCGCTGGAAATCCTTTAGGGTTTCACTGTTCATCCGACCCGAGTCCGACCCGAGCCAGTCGCACCACCCGGTTCGACCCAACCGCGTCGCGCCGAGTCGGACCCAAACCCTAACCCCGCGGACGTCGGATCTTGATCCAACGGCCACAATCGCGCCACGACGCTCAATCCGAATCCCCGTCGGATTCCGCCGCCGCAGCCGAGTGGGCCTCGGTTTTCGCGGATTTTACGGACGCCGAGGCCACTATTTATTGCGCCGCCACCCCCACCGTGTAGCCCTCTTCCGTGCGCACCTATAGCCCTAGGTCACCGAGCTCAACCGCCGCCGTCTGCCCGCAATCACTCGCCGTAGTTGGTTGTGCGCGCCGCCGCGTGTTTTCACCGTTCCCCGCCATCTCCGCCGTTCTCCGCTGGGAACAAGCCTAGATCCGGAACCGTCGCGACGAGACGCGTCGGAGGATACCACTCACTTCGCTGGAACAGCACCGCAACGCCGTCGGGCTCGTCATCGTCTTCGTCTCCGGCCACCTAGCTCCGCCGTGGACATCGCCGAACCCGCGAAGCTTCTTCGCCGTTGGATCTTCATCGCACAGCCAGGATTCGTCCACGTCACCGCGGGTAAGTCCCACGTTTTATTCTTTAGATCTATTTCCAGATCCAACGCTCTAGATTGAACCACGTAGCCGTGAACTGCACCGTGCCTAGACTAGATCTCAGCCGTTAGATCTAGATCGTACGGTTAGCGTTAACAGGCGTTGTAGCATTAGATGCGATCGCAGCCGTTCGTTCGAAGTCGAATGGTGTAGATTGAGCCACGGGTCGCCGCCCGGGACATGCCACATCGCCCCATTGATGCGGTGAATCCCGATCGGATCTTTACCGTTCGATCTAAATCGAACGGTCCAGATCAGCCACGTTGTCCACAACGTGCGCGACCCAGATCCGATTTGGACCATTGGATTTCAAACCAACGGCCCAGATCGTGCCACGTGCACAGGAGCCGGACTGGCGCGGTCCACACGGGTGCGCCCGGTCGTCGCTGACGTCACCCGTGACGTCTGCGTGGGGCCCGCGTGTCAGCGACTCAGTCCACCGTGCGGTGACGTCACGCTGGGGCCCGTGTGTCAGTACCGTGTGGCTGAGCGCGATGACGTCAGCGCTGGCGTCATCCAAGGGGTCCCACATGTCAGTGAGACATGTACCCGTGGACCGGGTCCACGGTGAACCGAACCCGAGCCGTGGACCAAGTCCATGGACCCGCTGACGTCACAATTTGATTTTTCAATAAAAAAATAATTCGGTGGAAATTCAAATTCCACGCTAACATCATGCTGACGTCATAAATAGGGTTTTTTCAATAGAAAAATAAATGAATTAATTCGGTTTATTCTTTATTTGAATTTTCAAACTTCAAAAGCTTATAACTTTTGCATTTTAACTCCGATTTGGGTGATTCCAATTTCTAAATTTTTATAAAATTAAGCTCTACATAATGGTGAATTTTATTTAATTTTTGAGCATGAGTTTTCTCTGTTATTATTTATTTAAATGATTTTTCAAACTTTAAATGAGTGTAACTTTTGCGTTTTAACTCCGATTTGGATGTTTAAAATTTCTAAAAAATTATAAAAAGGTGCCCTCTCTATTTATGAAGTGTATTTGAATTTTTGGACACTTTTTGTCTACTGTTTATTTATGTTATTGCTATTTGCACGCGTTACGAGTAGACGTTGAAGTGCTAATATTGACTTGATTTTGGACAATCAAATGTTAATATTGACTTAATGAGATATTGAACCTGTTTTTGAGAAGTATCATGTGTTGTGATTGTTGATGGCACGTGGTGCATGGTAATCAATTTGGTTTGATAAATAGATTTAGACCGGGGCAAGTGGCAAGAATGATATGGTGGGCCATGAGTGGCACCGGGAATGTTGTTTGGTTCTTCGGGTAGTCTTGCCGTGGTCATCCTAAGGACTTAACCTTGCAAGCCTTTAATCTGAGTCAAACGTGCAACCACATGTCTGTAATGGGACGGACCTAGTTGAGTAAGTTACTAATAACTTGCATGTGAAACCTCGGGGTGTCAACTACACCTTTTGTGTAGCTTGAAAGGGGAGCGTACCAAGGCCACGGCATGGTACCCGTCCAACGGTTTGTCGGTCCCATACTTCGCCTCTGTTAAGGGAAGGGATGGTGTATGACAGAAACCAGAGAGGCTCACTTGTTTAGCAAAGTGCAAGACAAAACAAGCATGAGTCCAAGACTCAGCAAAGTGCATCAAAGAATAGAATCATAACCATTTAACACGTGTAGAATAGTAACACAATACTATTTCTTATTTAATGTAGCATGCACACAAAAACAGAAATGTCAAAACCTCTTTTCAAGTTTAAGTCATTAATCAACTATAGTTGAGTCCACGACTCAATGAATTAACCATTCTTCACATTATTCATCCAACAACAATAGCAATGTTATGCAGTGCATTATGCTTTCATGCTCAAATACACATTTTCATAACTTATACCGGTATAGTTGAGTGCACACTCGTCGGTGTGCACCCTCATTCCCTTTCATCCCGTGGAGGGAGCCTACCGAAGTAGGTCTTACTCAAGAGCCCTCAGGTAAAGTCATATAACTTTCTCACCGACCTGGCACTTGCACTCCGGATTAGTTATATGACTCACTTAACGACCTGGCTCATATGTACTATTCATGATATGAATACGAGTGATGCAACATATTCCAAAATGGATCATGCTCACATACCAACCTCACTAAGTGGTCATCCTCGCATTCACCATCCTAATATCAAGATCTCAAGCATAAACCATAATGATGATTAACCATAATCATCAGTTATCAAATTAAACAACAATTATTCTTAACCAAATTTTCATTCTACATGCACTTGCCTCTTTAGCGAAGAAGAGTGGAGTGGCGTAAGGTCGAAGCCACTCCTGAAAACACACTTCCTGCAATATATACCTGCATCTCAATTGCAATCTAGCATAAGCAACAAACATACCAACACTCATTCCCAATTTTTAATTTAACTTTCTCAAATAATCCGCCTTGCCTTTCAATTCTTACCCTAAAACTAAATTATTACCACACAGGACAACAACCACTAAAATATGCATAACTCCTAAATGGCTGAACCAAAAATCGATTTCTTGTACTCTAATTAACCACAAGAGAATAATCTACAATTTCTTCTACAGTCGACCCTTCAGGAAATGCCTCAAGATTGCCCAGAACAGTAAGGAACAAAGATTAATTGTAACAATATCTAGTTCTGGATAGACTTTACTAAAACAAAAATAACTCTCAATTGCCTAATCCAAAAATTGAGTTCTTATGCTTTAAATGACCACAAGAGGATAATCTACATTTTATTCTTTAGCCAAACATTCTGGAGATGACTCAATAATTCCCAGAACAGCAATGAATAGAGGTTACACGTATCAACACTAGTTCTGAACAGCACTCACTAAAATAGGCATATATCCTAATATGACACCCCAGAATGTGACATTTTAGAATTCGGCATTTTGGTACGACTTTATAGCTTGTTTTTGGGCCGTTTCCGGGTGTTTGGGCCTCTTCGGGGGACTTTGGGCCTTGGGGGTTGAGTTGGGCCTCCGGTGGAAGGGTTTGGGCCCAAGGGGGGGACTTTTGGGCAGCCAAACCTAGCCCCCACCCCTTGGTGTGCCCCTCACTCCCCTCTCCCTCAACCCTAGCTGCTACCCACCCCTCTCTCCCCCATGCGCCTCCCCCATTGCCTCCCCTAGCCGCCACCTTGGTCCTTCCTCCCCACCACCTCTAGCCGGCCCTAGGCGAGCTCCACCCCACCCCTTGCTACCACGCTCTTCCACGCCGTTACCCTCGCCATTGGGGAGCTCCACGATGAGAGGATCCAGTGGGATTGGCGCGTGGAGGAAGATCGGGCGATCGGGAGGCGTGTTCGTCGGTTCTTCATTCGTCGGGCTAAGGTATGGTGATGGGAAATCTTTGGGGTGGATTAGGTGCTGTGTTAATGGAGGATTTCATGCTATTAGATCAAAAAGGTTGTGCTGCCATTAGTTAGATTGGATGAAATCTAGAGTTTGCATGGTGTTCTGTTTCGGGCAGATTGGGCGTCCGACCTAGGGCTTAAGATTTCACAATTTTAAAAGCATGTTCTGGTCGACCGCCTGTTGAGAAAGTTGTAGATAATTTAAATACCTTTCAGTGGATACCAAGATGCGTAATTCTGCCCAGCCGTTTGAAAGTTATGGCTGTTTTACCGAACGTGTTCAAAACTGTGACGTGATTGGGACAGATCGTGTTGATCTGTAGATTAAACAATTTTAGAGGCCGAATCAGCTTTTCCCAATACTTAGAAAAAGCTAGGAAATTTCCTAAGCTTCGAGAAAATGTACTCGTTCGTTTTATTTGGAGTTGTTAAGCCCGAGATATGGCCTTCCGAAGGCTGCTCTCCCGTTGGACAGATTCTCTGTTTTTCGGTTTTGGGAGTAGTTTGTGAAGTCGGGGTAGATGAGCGATTGTGTACTGTTTTGTGGGCATGTTTTGAGTGTGTGGTATCCATGTGCAGGTGGTGTGACCCTGGGAGTGCCCTCATCCTCTTGCCAATCCGTCGCCCGCGGTTAAGGCAAGTGTATTGGAATGGGTAGCGTGTTATATGTTGCTAGTCTTGAATAGATGCAAATTGTTTTCATGATATGCTATCTTGCCATTATTAGTGTTTGCCCATGTTATGATGAAAATGATATGTTATGATGCTATGCAATGACTAGTTATTTATGTTTATGGCATATGTTGCATACATGGCATGAAAACTGGCCCGGTTGGTGAGAAAGTCATAACTAATTCGGTAAGGTCGGTGAGAAAGTTATGACTAATCCGGAGCGCCATTAAGTAAGTTCTACCTCGTGATCATGGTGGTGAATGGAAGCGAGGAGTAGGCACCCTCCATCTACGGGATGGGAGGGGAAAGAGGGTGCACGCCGACGGGTGTGCACTCGGCAATACTGGTATGTGCTTCAAGGAGACATGTGCATTGCATTGCATTATATGATGATGTTATATGATGATGTCAATGAGATGCATACAATGTGAATATGAGATGTTTATGTTGTTGCATATGAAAAGTGGTGATGAAGGTATTGGAATGTGTTTTCTTGTTCCATTGCAATATACTTGTTGAGTGATGAACTCACGCTTGTGTTTAATGTTGTTTTTAGGTACCACGAAACCGGCATGCGGGAAAGGGGTTTAGCTACACTTCTTCACGTAGCTCCACACATTAGACAATTTTTATCATTTGGAGTTATGATAATAAGTTAATGTGTTGAAAACTTGGAGTATGCCGTATTGATGTGCTTGGCCATATTATTTATTTCGTTTTAGATCATGAAGTGGTTAAATTCATTATGCTAGACTTAAATTGCTATTATGTCACCTGTTATTGCTGTATTAGATGCTTTCCATTATGATATATCTTGAGATATTCTTGTTGTTGCTCCGTACCATGGAAAAGCAAAGGAGATGTTGCCGAAATTTTCGGTTTAGCATTTGCGCCCTTGCTGTAATTTATTGTTATTTGTGATATTTAGATGCTTCTTATGCTATGTTTGGTAACATCCAGGGCATATTAGATGCCAGAGTGTTACACCTAAACGGCTAAACCAAAAATTGATTTCTTGAGCTCTACTAAAACTTAACATCATACTCTACAATTTTCTATATAGCCAAATATTCAGGAGATGGCTCTAAGGACCTCAAATCACACTCTAAATCTCAGCCTCAGTTATGAACTTCCAGCAGATTCCTGACTTCAGGATAGCGTACTTCAAAATAGCATAACTATTGATTCATGAATCCAAATCAAACAAAATTAGTACATTTTCTAAATCTACAACAAATTTCCTAACTTTCTCTAGGCAATTAGAAATTCTAATTTGGCCTCCATCTAGCCTTAAATAGCAGCTCAAAGTACCAACTACTAACACAAATAGATTCAGAGTAGCCAGCAGTAAAATGAGCATAACTTTTAATTGGCTGAACGAAAATTAGTGTTCTTGCTCTTAGATTAAATGGGAAATGACGATCTACAACTTTCTCTATAGCCAAATATTCAAGAAATGCTTCTAGATAGCTCGAACACAGTTATAATGTCGGGTAAAGCACAGCCCAAAAATTAGAACTTTCCCTCCCAAACCTAGAGCCACATTTCTCTCCAAAATCCTCAAATCCCAAACACTAAAACACCCAAACTAGTGAGATACCTCCCCTAGAATAGCATGCACACCCCCAAACCCACACTTACCCACAAGGAGGAGGAGGAGTGGCTGCTGCTCGGCTGGGCTGCTGCTTGGTTCGCCGGGAAGAAGGGAGGAGAAGGTGCCATGGGTGCTTGCTGCAGGAGGAGGGTGGAGGAGGCGCCATGAGGGATGGAGGAGGAGCCTTTGGCTAGCTGGGAGGGAGGAAGACACGTTAGGGAAAGAAAAGGAGGAGGCCCATTCGGCCGAGTGAGGAAAAAAAACCAGGAGGAGGAGAGAAAAAATACAAGATGAGGGAAAGAAAACTAAATGAATCTCCCTCAAACAACTAAACTTTGAACCCTGCAAATCACAGGCAGGTCTACCAACACCTGAGAGCGCCTGCCAGAGGGACCCACACCCTGACTGGAAATTTCCACAACCTGGAAAAAGATCTGTGATTTTACATCGCAACCCTTATCGTTCATACGATATACTTGCCTCTTTACTGCGTGAAGAGGAGGGGTGTGAGCTTGAGGCCACACCCAAAGTCACACCACGTACATCATACAAATCTCCTCAAAATAAAGCCAAAACAGTACATACAACAAATGAAATCATATCACACTGCACACCAATCCCCGAGTTAACCTATCCTTCACGACAAGCAACTAACCACTTGCTGTCCCAGCGGTCAAAAGACCCTAACCTTTAGCTCCTAAGCCTAAACATAGAAAATCTTATACTTTATAAAAACTACACCAGAATTCCTACAATTTTTTTAGTTATTCACAATTTTCCAATATGTCATCTAACCTCCCGAATTATGACTCTGATTTCAGCACTCATAGCCCACTGGACAATTGACTTCAAAACATCATAAATATTTTTATACGACTCCAAATTTAGTAAACAAGGACAATTTTAGAATCTACATGAAATTTCCCAGCTTTCTATAGGTATTGAGAAAATTTGATTCGGCCTCTAATTTGCCCTAAAATACAAATTACCATAGCACTGCCAATGGAAACGGACTTTGGATAGTAGGCAATCAAACAGCCATAACATTTAAACTACCCAACCAAAATTCATGATCTTGGTCTCTAATTAAACTTAAGATGATAATATACAATTTTTACAACATCCAACCCCTCTGGAAATGACCATAGGGTCCCCGAATTACAGCCCTAACATCCAGTTCAACACTGCTCTAAACCCAGAATTTGCCCCACCTGTAGTAATTCCCCAAACAAAACTAATCTCAACAATAAATCAATGAACTCTAACATGGAAATCACCTAAATATCAATCACTTACCACCAAAAACAATCCACAAGATTAACTTAGGGGTGCTGGAGGGATGACACCGGAGGGAGATTACAGGAGGGAAGGCTGCGGCTAGGAGATCTAGGGAGGAGGGGACTGCGATTTTGTAAGAGAGGAGGCGAGGGGATGCAGCTATGGGAGGGGAGGGGGTGCAGCTGTGGGAGGGGAGGGGGTGGGCTAGGGTTAGGCAAGAGAGCCCCCCTCCCTCATGGGCCAAAACCTAGCTCCGGAAGCCTAAAATCTCTGTTGGTGGCCCAAAGAGAGCCCACAAGATCCACAACAGCCCAAAACACTTCAAAACTTAATTGGGATATTACACTGTGGTAACTCATCGGAGGTAGGAGGTCGCCGTTATTTTTATTCGCTCAGATCCGCGCCACCGCTGAACTTTCATTGGAATTGAGGGTAGATTTGGGTGCGTCACGTCGAGCAGAGCTAGATCCGCATGGAGTTGGAGCCGGGGAGTCATCAAAGTGGCATGCGACTAGTCGTTGTCCTCATTCCCGGTGTGTCACCGCTGTCACTTCACTGCCATTTTCATCACGAACCCTAGCCATTGGATTTGTCTCTAGTGGCTACGATCTCGCCACGTGGTCAAGCCCTGTGGTGGTCGCGTGTTTGCATTGTCGTAGAGATTCGCAATGTTTCTTAGCCATTCGATTTCATGTGTAGGGCTAGGATCGTGCCATGTAGCTGCCATCAACCTCATGTAGCCGTCACCATTAGATTTGCAGTGAATGGTTTGGATCTCACCGTCGGTCAGTATTTCAGTAGACCAAGTCCATGTGGACTCGGGTAGATCCATGAACCGGGTCCATGGCCCGTGGTCCCACCTGTTAATGCGTGTAGTTAATTCTAGATTTTCTTTTATTTCGGTACTTAGCTTTATGAAGCCAGGAGTGGAGTCATAAATAGGGTTTTTTGGTAGAAAAATATTTGAACCGAAATTCAAAATAGCCTGTGACATGTGTCAACGTGTGACTGGTCCACATGTTCACTGACGTCAGCATGACATCACAAATAGAATTTTTTGTAGAAAATTTTCGGTGTTGACGTCATAATGATGTCATAATTCCTATTTTTCAGTTTTTGACACAAAAAATGTGAAGAGAGGTTAATTGGTAATCAACACATGCAAACACCAGATTTACTTCTCGGTGCTGGTGTGCCAGCCGATTTGATCTTGCAATTAGCAAGAGGAATATTTAATTCAATCGGCCCTTATGCTGATATATATTTTCTAATAATAATCCGATCTAATCAGTTGTTCAAGCCGATTTGATAAAAAGTAACTAATAGATCTAACTAGCCTGATTTAGCTAATTAGATAATGATAACGGTAATTTTTTCCCGAAAAAAGCAATGCGCAACAAGATCAGAGAAAAGGCACACCTGGATAGCATAAGTCGATTAAACCAATAATCGACGATACATAACTTTATTGATTTAGGCAAATTACAGAGGAAAGATTACAAATCTAAAGTACTATTCCTAGTCAACAAAAAAGTAAAAAGTAATGCGAGTTGGTTGATTGATTGTCTGTGTCCATTCTATGTTGCCCGTCGTCTTTTTTGTATCTACCAAATAGACTATGTCCTCCTTGGACCTGTAAAACACTCCATATTGGTTTCAATCTTCCCTAACATACTTTCCTTTAGAACTGATATTGGTTATATTCTGATCATACTCATTATAACTTGTATCGGCTATGGCTTTCCAAAATAATATTTTCCTTAGATTCGATATTGTCCTTAATCAAACAATCATACCAAATTAACAATCCTTACCAAATAGGCTATGCGCTAGATACTGGTGTCAACACTAGTATAAAAATAATTTAATAATTTAATAATTTATGTTTTATTCTTTTTATTTTATTTTAAATTTAGAGAGCTCGTTCTCCCTAATACAAACTCTGATTGAGGTGATTCTAGAGCCTAAAAATTTGTAAAATCAAGGTATATTTATGGTGAATTGTATTTAATTTTTAGAGTCCTATTTGCTCTTTGTTTTTGAAATTTATTTATTCATTTATTCGTTACAAGTAGACATTAAAGTGCCTGACGGATTGGGTGAGTTGCTACTTCAAGAACAAGGTCCATAGCAGGAGCAAACATTTTTCCAAGGCCAGATGTGCTTTGACCATATTGATCCCATGTTTTAAAAGTTACATTGTTTTAAACTATTGCATGTTAATTCAAATTAAAATGATTTCAATTAATTTTGGAGCAGTTAATCAACCGAATTGCAGTTTATATACCTTGTCATTTGTATGCCATATTCATTTGTCACCATAAGATGTTTTAATGCTAGTTGGATGCTATTAATTGCCAATATGGGTTGCTAGAATGTGTTAGTGTGCTTAGACATGTAATGAGTCATTAATACTATTTTGGAAATGCAAATTTAATGTGATTAATGGAATATGGAATGTGTTTTTGAAATGGCGTGCCATGTGTTGCCACATGATGATGTTGAATTGTAGAGACATGTGTTAACGTACATGGATGTTGACTTGTTAATGGCATGTGTTGTACAATAATTAATTGGGTGGAAAATGATTTAGACGGAGGCAAGTGGCAAGAGGTTGTGTGCCACGGTGGGTCTTAGTGGCAATGGGTTGATGAGTGGATGTGAGGGCTGTGTTTCATTTGAGTGTTTGGTAGTCTTACCTCGGTCAATTAAGAACTTAACCTTGCAAGTCTATGTACTGGGCCAAACGTAAAACCACATGTTTGAATGGGACGGACCTAACTAAGTTACCTAAGTCTTGACATGTGATACCTCAGGTTGATAGTCACACGGGGGTGTGGTTATGGGGGAGGATGTGGTGTATGGTTGTCTCACATCGGTCCAACGGTATGTTAGTCCTATAATTTGGCTCTGCGCAAGGGATGGGATAGTGTATGGCATTACCATGAGGTTCATGTGTTAGGATAGAAGTTTCTGAAAGATTTTGTTATGAACTTCTTAGTTATACGTCAATGGGTATGTAAAGTGTATAACATTTGCAGAGTGTGTTAAACCTATTCAACTAGCTGTATCCCTGGTATTGGTCAATACTCGGGAATTACAGTCAAGGGTTAGATCTTAAAAAATAAAACTTGGGAAGGGAGGCTATGTGCCGATGTTAATGATGAATTTGGTTTAAGTTGTGTGCTAGTGTACGTTGGAAAAATAAATGAGAAAGTTACCTAATAATTGTAACATCCCGGTTTTTGTAGTTAAGCCTAATCAAGCTAATGAAGTGTTAATTAGTGCTCCGATTCGTTATCGATTCTTAATTTAGAGTTATTTGTTTTTTTGAACCCTTTTTGTCGTTTCGTTCAATCGTTCTTCCCGTTCAAAGCCGAGTTTCGATCTCGGTCGAAACCCTAAATCGGGAAGTTAGAGATTAAAGCATTCACTCCAAAACCTTCATTAGGGTCCCCAGAACCTATCCCAAAAGACCCCAAGTCAATTGGTTAAGCGCCGGAGTGAAGCCGCGTTAATCCAGAGTTTCCACCCGTTGGAGCAGCAATACCGCGGGCGTAAGCCCGGTACTGCCGGCCGAGCGGCATTACTGGCCCAATCGGGCGGTACTGACGGGCGAGGGGTGCGGGCGTGCGATGTGTGCGCACATTGCCGGCCTCTGTAGCCACGTTGAGTTGCCAGCTCCTCCCCCTAGCATTAAACCCCTCCCTCACCTCTTTATCTCTCTCATTCACTCATTTCCCTCACTCCCTAAGCCCTTGTGGCTCCTCTCCACTTCTTCTTCCTCCCCCACCCGAGCTCCCTCTTCTCCCTCTCCTCTCCGGCCGGTAGGAGCTCAAATGATGCAAGGAGAAGCTAGAGCAAGGTGCTAGGAAGCTTCATCAAGCCCTCAAGAACCTTCAAGACCGGTGGAACCAACTCCGAGATTAATCCATTAGGTTTTAATCCCAAAAACCCTAGTTCTTCCTTTTTTTCCTTTTTCTTTTCTCTTGAGTTCTAGCTCTAGAAATCATGGTTCTATTAGTAGATCGTCATTTCGTTGGGTTGTTAGACCTAGGTCTGGTTCTAGACAAGTAGTTCGCGCGATTGATTCGATCTGAACACCCTAATCGGTTTTCTGTCGGATTTATTCATCCAACGGTCATTTTCCCTAATTTTTGGAGTATCCTTTGAATCCCTAACTCCAGAAGTTGAGAAAACGACGCTCGAATATATCCGATGCCGCCGAGGTTCGATTCTCGCTAAAGGATCGAGTTTGAACTCGATTCGGGTTTAGAATCGAATTTGGCGTCAGTTGGGATTTTTGAGTTCGAAGAGCTCACTCGTCGTGCGTTGAGTTTTTAGTTGCGAGTTAAGTCATGTGGGACCTTAATGTGCAAAAAGAATTAATGCGCTAATTGCAACTCCTTTGTCCCGATTCGATTAGCAAAAAGTGCATTTTCATGCTTTTTGGAGTATCTCTGAGTTTCGAAGTTCCAAAAATCACGAGAATGACTCGTATTAGTTCTTAGTGCTATACAGGTTCTAGTTCTGGAAAAAGGCCGAGGCAAAAACTCTAATTCGTGGTTTGTCGGAATTGTTCGCTAAAAAGGTCAAACTCCTGAGTTTTGGAGTTTTCCTTGAACCTTAGCTCCAAAAGCCAAGGAAATGACCATAGAATATATGCGATGTCGTTAAGGTTTGATTCTCACAAAAAGAATCAAATCCGAGTTTGATTCGAGTTGAAAATCGAATTCTAACAGTAATTAGGGTTATCGAGTTCAAAAGTTAGAAATTAGGTTAAACAAATTCGAAACTTGGTGTGACCTACGTGAATGGGTCCCTATCGTCGTTAGGAACCTAGCCATGAGATCATTCTGAAGTTTTGAATCTATTTGCGCAAAATCCCCATTTTGCAAACCCTAATCTTCTCCTGAGGCCGGCACTACCGACGTTGTAGTACCGGTACTGCCGCCAGAGCGGTAGTAACGCATCTAGCACGTCGGTAGCTATTTTCCAGAGGGAAACCCTTCTGTCCCTCGTGAGGCCGGTGAAGAGGTACGCGATATGCTACTGTCGGGACCCCGAATCTGCAAATCCGGACCCTCTGTGTATTCAGCACTAGTCTAGGAACGCGCTAGTGCACACAGTCTTAACATCGGTAAATATCACAATCATACCATTCGATACCAATAAAGTACTTTATTTAAATAACCAAACTGGTTGCTTGACCTTATGGCCAAGTTACAAATATACGCCTCGCAAGGTGAAACTTATTAAGAGAGAAATAATAGCAGCGGAAAATAAGATAACTTCGTGGCGCCATCCAAAGATACCACAGCAACCGACCGGCTCGCTCCCCTAAGTAGACGGTTCCTCGTGGAGCTCCTCCTCCAAAGCCGTGTAGTCTCCTCTTCAACTGTGTGGTATTGTGGCAAGGGTGAGTACTTGGTACTCAAAGAAGTCATGCACAGAATGCAAAGCTAATAGACTATATGCATGGCTTGATACAAAGGAATAGCTCAAGGTATATTTGCGATGTTGACATTTGACAAGTAGCATAAGTAGATTCAAAGCAAGATAAGCAAGTATAGCATAAATAACTTTTCAAGGATTTTAATAAACATCTTTCCCATCCTAGTCCACATTTCCATCAACATCATTATTAAACCAAACCCAACCTTTCAAGTCCAAGTTATTTTTGAGAAAATCTAACCCTTGACTCAGTAATTCCCGAGCGATGTCCATTACCGCGGACACGGCTATTCGAATAGATTGTACACTCTGCAGAGGTTATGCACTTTACCCACAAGATACAATCAAACACCACAAAGGCGAGTTCAGTAACAAAGTCTTTTGGAAACTTCTAACAATACAAGTGGTCCTCCCTGCTATTGCACACTAACCCTTCCCTTAGCGAAGGCGAAGTTTAGGCCAATCAACCGTTAGATGGGTACTGGCCGCAGCCCGACGCCTCCCGCACAACTTACACAAAGGGTGTAGTTGACCTCCCGAGGTCCCACAGTGCGTTATTAGCAACTTAGTCAACTAGGTCCGTCCCATTACGTACATGTGGTTGCACGTTAGACCCAGTTCAAAGGCTTGCAAGGTGAAGTCCTTAGGGTGACCAGGGCAAGACTACCCAAGAACCAAACCAACATTGCCAATGCCACAACTGGCCCACCTGATTATTCTTGCCACATGCCCTGGCCGAAAAACTATTTATCAAACCCCGCTTGATTACCATGCACCACGTGCCATCAACATCACATGATACCTTTCCAAAACAGGTTCAATATATCATTAAGTCAATATTAACATTTGATTGTCCAAAATCATGTCATGAGCACGCGGTGTCTAAGCAAGATACTACAACGGTCTAAAACCCATGTTGGCAATTTAATAATGTCCAACTAGTAATCCACAACTAGGGTGACAAGGGTCATGGCACATATTTAAATAATCAAGGTGTCATACAAAGAAATTGGTATTTATCTAATCCCCCATATTTAAATAAAGTATTTTCTAATTGAACTAGCATGCAATAGGTTAAATCAAAATAGGTTTCAAAATAGGATCAACATGGTCAAAGCACAACTTGCCTTCAAAAACTACTTGTTCTTGGTCTTGAGTTGGATCCTGAGTCAATACTTCTCCTTCGAATCCTTCCGGCACTTCAACGTCTACTCGTAAAGCGTGCAAATAGCAACCAATGAATAAAACAGTAGATAAAAACATCCAAACATCCAAATAAAGTCCATAAACAGAGAGAGCATAATTTTATGAATTTTTAGAAACTAGAATCGTCAAATTCGGAGTTAAAATGCAAAAGTTATAGCATTTTGAAGTTTAAATAATCAATTAAATAATTTTACAGAGAAAAACTTTAGTCAAAAAATTAAATAAAATTCATATTTAGGTAGATCTCAATTTTATACAAATTTAGAAATTTGAATCACTCAAATCGGAGTTGAAACGCAAAAGTTATAAGCGTTTGAAGTTTGAAACAAAATCTGAAATCATTATTTCGAATTAATAAATCATTTTCTTTTTCGGAAATTAATTATTGCGTCAGCCTGGACACGTGGCAGCCTCTGATTGGTCTGCTGACGTCAGCCGGTCCATGGACTCGGTCCACGCTCGGCTCGGGTCTACCGTGGACTCGGTCCACGACTCCACGTGTCGCTGACAGGTGGGTCCCCTCGGGTGACGCCATTCTTGGCGTCGGCGGGGCTCAACCACGATCTTTGACAGTGGGACCCACCGATGACGTCATGGGTGACGTCACGGTGCTGTCGCTGACACGCGGGCCCGGCGTGTCAGTGACCCACGCGCACGCCCGCGTGGCGCGGTGGTTCGGCTCCCTGGACACGTGGCGCGATCATGTCCGTTGATTTGAAAATCAACGGCCATGATTAGATCCAGGGTTAACACGTTGAAAACCACACGGTGATCATGGGCCGTTCGATCTAGATCGGACGGTCCAGATCTAACCCTCTGGCCGCCGCTATCGCGACGTGATGATCGTGGCCGCTGGATCTTGATCCAACGGTCGCATCTAATCGGGTTTGGAAACACGTGAACTCACCTCAACCGCACGATCAAGATCGGACGGCGCACAGAGCTCGCGAGGTCGATGGCGACGCGGCGGAGCTGCAGCAGCCGGAGACGGAGACGACGACCACTCCCGTGGCGCTTCGGGGCTCCTCCGGCGAGATGAGTTGGCTCCACGGGTGCGTCTCGGTCTGGGGATTCTGGATCTCGATCCAACGGCTGAGATCGAGCGAGTTCTTTTGGTTAGTGGTGCGGTCGCACGTGGCTACGTGGCACCTTGTGGGCCGTTGGATCTTGATCCAACGGTTCACAGGGTTAGGGTGCGTCCGACGCGGTTGGGCTCAGCCGCGACTCGGTTGGGTCCGGGTCGGACTCGGACTCGAGTCTGACTCGGGCTCGGTCGGATGAACAGTACAAACCCACTCGCATTTTCCAGCGATTAAATATTCAAATTAATTCCCAGAAATTCATTTAATTCATTAAAAATAGCAAAAGACTCGTAAAAATTCCAAAAATTCGAAAATATTTTAGGGTATTTGGGACTCAAATAAAATATTTCCAACAAAATTTTATTTGCAAAGTTTAATTCTTTAATTATTTCAAAATGGAATAAATTCAAATAAATTCCAAATAAATCCAAATAAATTCCAGAAAATTCCAAAAATTCACCAAAGTGCCAAATCACACATAAATTTAAGAAAAGCAAAATTTTGGGGTGTTACAGCTACTCTAGCACAAATTAAAATTTCTACCGCAAAATAAGAAAAGCTACTCGCAAGAAGGGGATCATAGATCAATTACCACTATAGACGTGCAGTTGCGAAATCCTTCGCACGTCGTTGTAGTGGATCGTTCTCACTGCGAATCGTCCTCGTTGCGGATCGTCTTCTCCACGCCGCAGTAGCAGCAACGTCACCACAGTAGTCCACACGTCCGGGGATGGAACACCGTGCGTCGGCGTGCAAGCACCGTGTCGCTCGGTAGGGGCAACGAGAGGTGGAGGCTAGGGTTCTGGACGAAAGATATGTTCTGCACCCAACATCCTCCCCTCCTTTTATAGCCACGAGGTGAAGACCTAAGCGGTCAAGGCCCATCTACGCTCTAAGCCCACGAGGTCCATTAATTACGGATCCAATCCGAATTAATGTGTCTCAGCCCGTTAAGTGTGTGACCCTGTAGGTTCATGCGCATTTGGATATAGATTCGAAAAACCCTTTTCTAATCCAATAGTCAGTAGCGGCTCCTTGTAGAGCATGCCAACTCCCAAACGCATATGATCAAAGTACTGATGTAATAATCCCTTTGCCAAACTATATGAAGATAGAACTCAAGGTGAGAAGCATGTCATCCTTTGACAGTTCAATCCATCTCTCGTATCCGTGATATATTAATAAGTTGTGATTGACTTCTCAATCACGGCATGGCCATGCACTTCCTTAATCATATCACAAGAGTGGCCTAGATATATATCTCCGTTACACTGGAGTGACAAATTCCATCTTGACTGCTCACTTCCCTCTGCATGTTTCATAGTAAACATGAAAGCTACCTTTATAACTATCCGGTTAGGAAATAGTGTTTGGTAACCCCAAGGTAAACTATTACATATGTAGGGAATGTGACAATCTCAGGTCTAAGGATCATACATCTACTATGTACGAGATACACTGATGACATATAAGAATGTAACATTCTCGCAGTGTCCCATTGCTGGTCTATCTAACACATGTTCTTCAACATGCGTTCACAATGTATTGATGATATCTGCATATCTCATGATCTATGAAACATGATCATCGATCAATACATGCGCTGATCTATTCATCGCTGTCCTATACGATGATACCCGATCAGAGATACTTACTGTCGGGACCCGAATTTGCAAATCTGGACCCTCTGTGTATTCAGCACTAGTCCAGGAACGCGCTAGTGCACACAGTCTCAACATTGGCAAATATCACAATCATACTCAACGAATAATAAGGTACTTTAATTAGTTAACCAAACTGGTTGCTCGACCTTATGGTCAAGTTACAAATATACGCCTCGCAGGGCGAAACTTATTAAAAATAGAAATAACTGCAGCGGAAAATAAGATAACATCGTGGCGCCATCCAGTATACCACAGGCAACTGACTTGGCTTGCTTCCTAGTTAGACGGTTCCTCTGGGAGCTCCTCCTCCAAAGCTGGTGTAGACTCCTCTTCAACTGGTGTTGTATTGTGGCAAGGGTGAGTACTTGGTACTCAGCAAGTCATGCACATAATGCAGCTAATATACTACATGCACGGCTTAATACAAAGGAGTGGCTCAAGGTATATTTACAGTAAAGAGCATTTAACAAGTATCATAAGTAGTTTCGAAAGTAGTAAAAACAAGTATAGCATCAATAACTTTTCCAGGAGTTAAATAAACATCTTTCCCGATTCTAATCCACATTTCCATCAACATCATTATTAAACCAAACCCAACCTTTCAAGACCAAATTATTTTCAAGAAAGTCTAACCCTTAACTGTAATTCCCGAGCGATGTCCAATACCGCGGACACGGCTATTCGAATAGATTTTACACTCTGCAGAGGTTATACACTTCACCCACAAGATACAGCCAAACACCACAAAGGCGAGTGTCCGTAACAGAGTCTTTCGAAAACTTCTAACAGCACAAGTGGTCCTCCCCGGTGTTGCACACTAACCCTTCCCTTAGCGAAGGCGAAGTTTAGGCCAATCCACCGTTAGATGGGTACCTGGCCGCAGCCCGATGCGCTCCGCATAACTACACAAAGGGTGTAGTTGACATCCTGAGGTCCCACAGGTACGTTATTAGCAGCTTAATCAACTAGGTCTGTCCCATTAAAGACATGTGGTTGCACGCTTGACTCAGTTCAAAGGCTTGCAAGGTTAAGTCCTTTGGGTGACCAGGGCAAGACTACCCGAAGAACCAAATCGACGTTCCCGGTGCCACAACTGGCCCACCCGATCATTCTTGCCACATGCCCCGGTCGAAAACTATTTATCAAACCCCAGTTGATTACCATGCACCACGTGCCATCAACATCACATGATACCTTTCCAAAACAGGTTCAATATATCATTAAGTCAATATTAATATTTGATTGTCCAAAAATCATGTCATGAGCACGTAGCAGGTCTAAGCAATATACTACAACGATCTAAAATCCCATGTTGGCAATTTAATAATGTCCAACTATTTAATCCTCAACTAGGGTGACAAGGGATCATGGCACATATTTAATTAACCAAGGTGTCATACAGCAATTTGGCATTTATCCAATTTCCCATAATTAAATAAAGTATTTTCTAATTAAACTAGCATGCAATAGTTTAAATCGAATTAATTTGAAATTGGGATCAACATGGTCAAAGCACAACTTGCCTTCAAAAAGTACTTGTTCTTAGTCCTGAGCTGACTCCTGGGTCAACACTTCACCTTCGAAGCCTTCGGGCACTTCAACGTCTACTCGTAAAGCGTGCAAATAGCAATAAATAAATGAACAGTAGACAAAAAGTGTCTAAACATCCTAATAAAGTTTACAAACAGAGAGAGCATAATTTTATGAATTTTTAGAAACTGGAATCGTCAAATTCGGAGTTTAAATGCAAAAGTTATAACCGTTTAAAGTTTAAAGAAAGCATTAATTAAATAAAAACAGAGAATTAATCATAATAAAAAATTAATTAAAATTCATATTTAAGTAGGTCTCATTTTTATGAAGATTTAGAAATTTGAATCACTCAAATCGGAGTTGAAACGCAAAAGTTATAAGCATTTGAAGTTTGAATCCAATTTTGAAATCAATAAACCGAATTAATAAATCATTTTCTTTTTCGGAAATTAATTATTTCGTCAGCATTGACACCCGTCAGCCCCTGGTTGGTCCACGTCAGTCCTGCTGACGTCAGCACCGGCCGAACCCCACGATGACGTCAGTATGACGTCATCATGCCACGTGGCGCTTTCTGGAGCGGCCACGTCGGCTCCGGTGCATGGACCCGGTCCACGCACGCGTAATGTGTTGCTGACAGGGCCCGCCCGCCGCTGTCGTATGCTCACGCCCCGCGTGGCGCGGTGGCGTGGGCCCTCTGACACGCGGGTCCCGCGTGTCAGAGACACGCTCCCACGCGCGGGCGCTAACCGCGCTGACCGCGACGGTCGGCCTCCCGGCCACGTGGCTACATCTTGGCCGTTGATTTGAAAATCAACGGCCCAGATTGGATCTGGGTTCAAGCGTAGGAAAACTACTCGGCTGATCTAGACCGTTCGATCTTGATCGGACGGTCAAGATCCAATCTAAGGTTTACAACGCAGCTAACCCTAACCGTTCGATCTAAATCTAACGGCTGAGATCTATCCTAGCTCAGTGCGGTTTAGGCTACGTGGCACAATCCAAGCCATTGGATCTAGATCCAACGGTTGGAATTAGATCTGAGGATTGCACCGTGAAAACTCACCGAGGGTGACGTGGCTCAATCTAGGCCCTTGGATCTGGATCGGACGGTGGAGAGAGTTCGATCGACGGCGATGGCGCGCGGCGGAGCAAGGTCATCGGAGACGGGGACGACGACACGCCCGACGGCGCTGCGGGTCTCCTCCAGCGAAGTGAGTGGTACTCACCGACGCGGCGTGACCTCGCGGTTCCGGATCTGGGCTCAACGGCGGCGGAGGACGGCGGACGGCGGCGGAAACGGTGCAAAACCGCGGCGGAATGCACGGCCAACTACGGCGAGCTATTGCGGCGCAACCACGGCGGCTTGAGCTCGGCGGGCTAGGGCTACGGGTGCGCACGGAAGTCGGCAACACGACAGCGGCGGCGGCGCATTAAATAGGGCCCTCGGCGTCCATGAAACGCGCGGAAATCGAGGCCCACTCCGTTGCGGCGGCGAAATGCGAATTGGATTCGGATTGGCTGACGTGGCTCAACGTCAGCCGTTGGATCAAGATCCAACGGTGCGTGGGTTTGGGCGCGGGTCTGGCTCGGGCGAGCTGGCTGGCTCGGTCGGGCTCGGGTTCGGGCGACGTGGCTCAATCTCGGCCGTTCGATCTTGATCGGACGGTCGAGATGGTTAGGGTTAGGCGACTGGGTTCGACCGAATCAGCTGGCTCGGGTCGGACTCGAGTCTGACTCGGACTCGGGTCCGGTCGGATGAACAGTACAAACCAACTCGCATTTTCCAGCGATTAAATAATCCGATTAATTTCTCAGAAATTCATTTAATTCATTAAAAATAGCAAAACACTCAGAAAAATTCTGGAAAATATTTTGGAACATTTTGGACTCAAATAAAATATTTCCAACAAAATTTTATTTGCAAAGTTAAATTCTTTAATTATTTCAAAAGGGAATAAATTCAAATAAATTCCAAATAAATCCAAATAAATTCCAGAAAATTCCAAAAATTCACCAAAGTGCCAAATCACACATGAATTTAAGAAAAGCAAAATTTTGGGGTGTTACAAACCTCCCCCCTTAACAGAATCTCGTCCCCGAGATTCAGGGCTTACTAAAGAATAGGTCCGGAAACTCTTTCTTCAAATCCTCTTCGCGCTCCCAAGTTGCTTCACTCTCCGCGTGGTTGCTCCATTGAACTCTGCAGAAGCGGGTTGACTTGTTTCTCGTTTCTCGATCCATGGTGTCCAAAATCTTCACGGGGTACTCCTTGTAAGTCAAATCCTCTTGTAACTCGATTGACTCAAGCGGTGTCTGTTCCTCAGGTACTCGGAGACACTTCTTCAACTGGGACACGTGGAACACGTCATGTACTCCGGCTAGTGATTGCGGTAGCTCCAGCTGGTACGCAACTTCTCCTCTGCGACCGAGAACCTTGAATGGTCCAACATATCGCGGCGCGAGTTTTTCCTTTGGCATGGAATCTCTTAACTCCTCTGAGCGGTGTAACTCTGAGATACACAAAATCTTCCGGTTCAAAACTCAGGTCTCGGCGACGGTTATCGGCGTAGCTCTTCTGTCTTGACTGTGCTATTTTCAGTCTTTCTCGGATCATGCAATCTGTTCTTTGGCTTCTTGAAGAATATCTGGTCCAAAGACACGGCGTTCACCTGTCTCATTCCAGTTCAACGGTGTCAACCGGTCGGCCAGTATAGTGCTTCAAATGGCGACATTTGCAAACTGGCTTGGTAGATGTTGTTGTAACTGAACTCCGCATACGGCAGACTTTTATCCCAAGAGGTGGCATAAGCCAATGCACACGCTCTTAACATATCCTCCAAAATCTGATTAACTCTTTCGTTTTGCCCATCTATCTGCGGATGATAAGCTGTACTGAAGTTCAAACGGGTTCCCATGGCTTCATGCAGTTTATTCCAGAACCTCGAGGTAAACTGGGTACCTCTGTCCGATACAATCTTCTTCGGCACTCCGTGCAAACAGACGATCCTGGTCATATACAATTCTGCTAACTTATCTCCCGAGTAAGTGGTCTTTACTGGAATAAAATGGGCGACCTTAGTCAAGCGGTCCACTATGACCCATATGGAGTCATATCCTCCTTGAGTCTTGGGTAAACCGGTAATGAAGTCCATTCCGATTTCCTCCCACTTCCACTCAGGTATCTTCAACTACAGTAGCAATCCTGCCGGTCTCGATGCATCGCCTTGACTCTCGGCATATGTCGCCGCAGTGCAACATGCTCGGCAACCTCACGCTTCATGCTCGGCCACTGAATCTTTCCTTCAAATCCGATACATCTTGGCACTTCCAGGATGAATTGAATACTTGAGTCATGGGCTTCTTCTAGAATCAATTGCTTCAAATTCTTCCTGGTTTGGCACATGATTCGATCCTGCATCCATAACGTGCCTTGTTCGTCCAACTTGAAGTCCTTTGCCTTGCCTTCATCCATCTTGGACTTGATCATGCGGATCTTATCATCATCCTCCTGTCCTTCTCGGATCTGATCCTCCAGGGTAGGCTTCACTTCTAATGTGGCCAAGAATCCTTCTGGTACTACTTCAATCTGCATTTTCTAGAAATCCTCACATAGCTCATCCTGACTCGTGGCTATCAACATGTTCACAGTATGGCTTTTCCGACTCAAGGCATCGGCCACCACGTTGGCCTTTCCTGGATGGTAATGGATTCCAACATTATAATCCTTGATCAACTCTAAACATCTCCTCTGCCGCATATTCAAGTCCGATTGGGTGAAGATGTACTTGAGACTCTTATGGTCCGTGTATACTTCACATCTGTTTCCAATCAAATAGTGACGCCACAACTTCAAAGCATGCACTACGGCAGCTAGCTCTAGGTCATGCGTTGGATAGTTCTCCTCATGCGGCCTCAACTGCCTTGATGCATAAGCGACGACCTTTCCATTCTGCATCAGCACACATCCAAGTCCTTGGCGCGATGCATCACAATAAATATCAAAGCTTTGATTGACGTCCGGTAGAATCAGCACCGGGGCCGATGTCAATCGTTTCTTCAGCTGTTGGAAACCTTTCTCGCACTCCGGCGTCCATGCAAACTTCTTCTCCTTTTTCAACAATTGCGTAAGAGGTTTCGCAATTGTTGAAAAGCCTTCAATGAAACGGTGGTAGTAACCTGCCATTCCAAGGAAACTCCGGATCTGGGTCACGGTCTTTGGCTGTTACCAATGTAACACAGCTTTTACCTTGCTTGGATCTACGGCAACTCCTTCTGCGGTCATTACATGTCCAAGGAACTCCACCTTGTCCTTCCAAAAGTCACACTTGCTGAACTTGGCGAAGAGTTGTTGTTCCCTCAGCTTTTCCAAACCTCGCCTCAAGTGCTCTGCATGTTCATCCTCTGTCTTGGAGTAGATTAAGATATCATCTATGAACACAACAACAAACTTGTCCAAATATTCCATGAACACCTTATTCATCATATTCATGAAATATGCTGGCGCATTCGTCAGACCAAAGAACATAACAGTAAACTCGTAATGTCCATATCTTGACGAGAATGCGGTCTTCGGAATATCTTCCGATCGGATCTTCAACTGGTGGTATCCCGATCTGAGATCAATCTTGGAGAAAATTCCGGCTCCTCTCAGCTGATCAAACAAATCATCGATCCTGGGTAATGGGTACTTGTTCTTCACGGTTACTTCATTGAGTGCGCGGTAGTCAATTCACATCCTGAAACTTCCGCCCTTCTTCTTGACAAACAAAACTGGCGCTCCCCACGGCGACGAACTCGGTCTGGGCGTCACGCCAAAAGACGCTCCCCAACCCCCATTCTTAGTCGGGGCGGACGCGGCTGTTTCCCGCCGACGCTACGGCCAAAGTTCGGCCGCCGCGCAGCGTACGGGCGGCGCGCAAGGTGGGCGACTCAGACTCGCGACGCGCCGCCTGCCAGAGCCGGCGAAGCGCCCTGTGGACTCCAACGATC